>LYUA01000434.1:733372-753109 GCA_002093875.1 Calopteryx splendens
TCTGCCCCCCCCCCCCTTCCAATGTGCCTAAAACTTTCCTCCCTCTCCCTCGTTTACCAAACATTCTCCCATGTATCACCTTCTTCAATAATCCAAAGCCATTCAGTACGTCCTCCATCCACTTTTCCTGCATTCTTTGGATGCCTTCCAGCTCCCTATCCTCCCCTATAATGCCATAAACTCTTCGTTTGTTTTTCTTTCCGTCCATTTCACCTTTTTTCATCTTTCTCGCCACTCACATCTCAAAATCCTCCATTCTATATTGGTCCTCCTGCCTTAACTACCAAGTTTCCGAGCAATACAAAACCACACTCCATATTCACTAGTCTTCAATAGTCTCTTCTTTCATCCTTGCCTAAGGTCCTTGTCATCAATTCCCTTCTTGTACAAGCTTCTTGACCTAATGACCTTATCCACATTTCCCAACTTCGGCAAAAACACTTCCTAAATAGATAAAACGTTCTACCTCCTCCAGCTTATGCCCTCCAACTTTTTTGTTTATTTTAGACTTCCTATTTCTTGAGAACCTCATCACCTTCCTTTTCTTCTAATTGAATTTCATCCCACACCTATCACCCTAGATCTGTAGTGCGCTCAGGAATGATTGCAACCCTTGGGCTGATTGACAAACTTATGCTTGATCGTCCGCAAATCTGACCGACTTGATCAGTTCCCCACTTCCTTTCATTTCCACCTCTATTTTTTCCCATGCATCCCTTATCATTTCCTCCTCGTGTAGGTTGAAAAGCATGGTTCATCCCAACAGTTATCTACAGATCAACAGTTATTCTGCGTATTGTTTCCATCCTCGTTTATTTGGTGCTATTAGTTTCTCGCCGTAGTTTATTATTTGACTCTTAGTATTTTTTTCCTCCTAGTTCTGTGTTCCTTTTTCCCATTTCCTTCTCTATCCTGTCTTCCTAATGATCTCTTCTGTAATCCATGGTTTATTTACCCTTTTTCTATTTACCTTTCCTATTGTTTCGTTTGCAGCTCTCGTTATCTCTTCTTCTCTTCTTTGAACTCCCACTTAGCTTCTAATGTACCATCCCCTTGTCCTCTCTCAGAATTCCCTCAATTGCTTTCTGGTACTCCTCTCTTTTCGTTTCGGCTAATGCTTCTTTCATTTCTGTTAGATATATACTACGTGTATTTGCAGCATATTGTCGCTTCTCGCATCTCAATCGTCCCTCATTCCTTAAAAAAACTAGCAATGGGGTGTTACTTTCCGTTGGCCCTTGTTTTCGATTTAGATTTTTGATAAGGCTCGTCAGAAAGTTTAATCGTGTATCATGTTCCTGTAAATTTATTACATTTCATAGCTAATCACTTTGGCTTGCTCTAAAAAACCGGTTAGTTTGGCACATGCCCCTCACTTTTTTGAATATGTAGTTTAATCAGCTAGTGGTTTACCGCAAAAATTGCAAAAAGTTTTCTGTTTTGCATTTGTATTATCTCCAATCAAAGCCAGTCATATGTTTACGTGTTATTTCTTCAATACAATAATGGGTACTGTTAGGGGACATTACGATCAGTTTCTCTAACCTAGTGTTTACCTACCTAAAATCCTTTTCTCCGTTGAATCCACTAGTTTAAGGATTTTTAATACTTTGTCCAAATCTTCAACGTAAAGTTGGTCATCAAGCGTTAGAAATACGTTAGAATGGGCGGAAAGCCTCTGCAAATACTCAAGCCAGTCCATCTGCGAAGTACATAGAAAATACAAAATTTCAAAATGTTATGTATAAAATTTAAGAATCAATTGTCCTTGTAACTGTATAATTGTAAAATATTTTGAATTTATCAAAATCCAACTTACTATATCTCAGTAGATGCTAAAATTTGAGCATAAAATTAAAAAATTAAAGATAATGGTTTTATAGGTATCTGAAAGAGAGGTCACGCCATTTCGTAATATTTCATCGTCGATATTTAAGTTTTCATTGATTAAATCAAAAAATTGTACAATAATATCAAACATTGAGCAAATTCCCTGTGAACATATACTAAATACATCTTAATTCCGTGTGCAGGAAAAGGCGTACAATCTCTTTTCAATTATCCTTGCGGAGTTAAAAAATCTATAATTCAACAATTTTCATTGATTTGTGGACTTAACTGAAATTCTTGGCCACCAAATACTGTCGTTGAACAACGTATTGAAATCCTAAGGCGCCTGGCGTTATTTTTTAAAGTTCCATTTCAAGGGGCTTTACAGAATACGTTTCATAAAAAGTGAGCACTGTATTTGATAGGGCTGAGAACCACCGATATAATCCATAAGTTTTTGTCTTTTTAATGAGTTTCCAGTTTCCTTTCTAAGAAATCGCCTTCCTTTTATCACTGTGGAATAGCGTATCGTGATTTTTTCATTGGCAGCCAACTTATACACTTACACACCTTATACACTGGTTCCGTGATTGCTTGGTTCGTGTATTCCTGCAGGGTACGGATGCTCATTATCCCAGAGGTCTGGCGATCCTCTTTTCCTGGCAATTTATTCTCGTTATTCTTCGTCGCACCGTTTGACGATGTGATCTGCAAAAGTGATGTTCTTTTAATTACGGTAATTTTCATGCTACGATAAAAACTGCCTTAACGAGAGCTGTAATACAGATTTGCGTATGCTTGTGAAAACTTATTAGGTTTGTTCAAAAATTAGTATGATCCAACTATAGCACCTGCGGGGGGCGAAATGGAGAATTTGTTTGATTGATTAAAAGTGGGAATAGCCAGAAAACGAGCATTATGTGCAAGGAATTTCCAAATATTTTTAGAAAATTAATTCGGGGTACGACGACGATAGAATTAAGTGAAATATTATAGTCAAGATCTCCTGAATTAATATCAGGAAATGGACAACCGTATCAAGTCATAGTAATTTAATTTGGCGTCTTTAGAGTTCTGAATCTTGTGTCAAAGTTTTGTATAGATTTCATTGAGAGGTTAGTGAACGCTAAATCATGAGATAATGAATTATTGGTCCTAGAATAGAGTTAATAATTAATTTTTATGGATAGTAAAAGCTGGTTGATTCCAAAAAAAATAATTATTTAGGTTTCGACCATCCATTGTCGATTATTTTTTTATTCTACTGAACAACTTCATTGATGCTATTATTTTTAACTTGCATTCATCTACTACCTTCGGGAGTTAGAGGCCAAAAATGACCGAATAAATAAAGGAAGTCAATCAATTTGAGTTTATGGTGATTTCGTGATCACAGCCATGGAATTCTGGTCCGTGGCCACGCCCCATATCACTCCATCTTTTAAAGATGCAAAAATTCCAATTATCCATCCAACTCACTTCCATGAGGCTGGACATAAACTTAGTGACTTTCCGTAGTTCAACTCGGATCTCTTCTTCAGCATTGTCCTCCTGCGGGAATCCGTTAAGCTCCGAGGTCGGCATTGAGTCCCAGATCTTTCGAATCATCCTGGACAGGAACTGGACGTACAGGTTATCGGAATCAGCTGGCTGACTGGGGACTCTAGAGCCTTGATCGGTAGACCTCCTCTCCTCGAACCAGTCTGAAGTGAACTCCCAGGTAATATCTTCGGTATTGTCCACTTGTCCTGGGGACATCAGAGGGACAGGAGTGGGCAGGTTATCGAACTGGATCTGATGAATGAGAACGAGAACCAATTTTGAATGTCTCAGTGACCGAGAGGTTACTCTGGGTCCTCTCACAATGAATGAGCGTTGAACTCTAAACGAGTGTTGTTCTATTAACTCCGTTGCTGAGCTACTTACTGCTACCACTGGCCATAGAGATTAATTTTTTCTTGTCCCAATTTGAATGGAAAAATATGTAAACTACTGTTTAAATACCAGTTTAGGTGCGCGTTGATCTTACAACAAACAGAAATAGCACATAAAATGTTTTATATTTTCCATATTTTATGAAAACTTTGCAATGGAATTTTTGGCTTTCTTATCATACGTTACGCTAGATAGATTCTAACTGCGCAGCAACAACCGTAGGAATTAAAAATTTTCAATTCAGCTGTGAAAATCAAACGACCGTTTACGAATATATTTATAAAATCCCATGTTAAAAACCAAATGTATGCATGCAACACGTAAAGCAAATCAAGAAATATTATAAAATATACCTACGACCCTCCGAATAAACTCCGTAAAAGTCTAGATTTCTCAATGAGAGATTAAAACGGATCGTATCGATCGTTTCCGTAAATTTATCTGGACTATGATTTAGCATGTTTAATAATTGCTATTCAATGAATAAACAATATTTTGGAGATGAAATATGAATTCGATAAAAGAGAAAATTTTAGCAGAAACATATTTCGGTGATCCTTTACAATACCTAAGTGAAAAAATCAGTTCCCCCAGAAAAGTTAGGTTTAATCTAGCGGAGTTTACAACGTAATTAAGGCGAGTAGAGTCATTTTAAACGTGATGAACATTTTTAGTTTCTAATCTGAATTGAAGTTTGAAGTCCTCCATTCTTCCCCATCCCAGCCTTTACTTCATTTCTCCTCAATGTCCAATTAGCATCGAGTAATAACTCCCCATATCTTCCTTTTTTCGTTTTCCTTATGCAATAAATTAATTGAAATTCATTGCACAATTAAGCCTGTGCATTACTTGTGCTACCACTGATATAATCCACTCGTATCAGTTTCAGTCTTTTTAATGAGTTTACCGTTTCCTTTGTAAGAAATCGCCCTACCTTTTATCGCCGTGGAATAGCGTATTGTGATTTTTTTTATTAGCAGCCGACTTGTTACCTTACACACTGTTGGTTTTTATGACAGCGTTTACTCACATAAGTAACCATCTGGGATGAGTTGTAGAGGTTTGGACGCACGGCAATGCTGAATATGATCGGCAGGTTGATTTGTGCATACGCACGGGCGGCTCTGGACCAACTGAATCCGAATCTGCATCCACACGTGCCACCGGCAATGCCTCTGGAGAGTACCGGCCAGTCTCCATAGCTGTGTAACAATTGCAGCAATGGTGTGACTCCCCTCTTGTTTGTCCCGTCTGATGGCCCCAGCATCCGTTTGGTGGGCGTGGAAGAGCAGACACAATTCAGAATTACACGCTTGTCGTAATTAATCTATTACAAAGTTCCATCTTCACTTGAAGTCTCCATTCATATGGTCCCCTCGACATTTTATCATTTAACGAGGAGCGCGTATCTGAACAAGATGGAGAAATTCGAGAGACATATTTAATGAACTTTTTAATGCCTCAATTCGTGATGATTGTTTGCAACTTTCAAATAAATGTGATGTTCAACCTTCTCATTAAAATATAGACTTGAGAATCCTGTTGCTTAATTAGCGTATTTATTGGGGGTTGGTAAAAATAAGGTGCTCCAGAACGTTCATTTTTTTGGATTGAAAACATGAAGACATCCGATCAAGCTTTTCATCGTTAATTTCAAAGTTTGCACGAGAAATGTTTCCGTTTACTGAATTTTCTCAAGGTGAACATATTAATTTGCTCATTTACTAACTCCCGCAATGAATATGAAATGTATTTTTCGGAGTGCTGATTAGTATTTGTTTCGGAAGAAGTTCGATAATTGTAGACTATCGGTTGAATTGAATTGATGGATATTCCCGTAAAACCGCTATAGCAATAGGTTACCTTCACTCTGTAATACTTCTGTTATGAATGTGAAACAGAATTTTTTTGTTGAGTATCTTGAAGTATATATAAATTTTTCTTGAATAAATTGAACTGTATTAATTTTTCTTGAATGACTGAACTACTTTATTTTTCTTGAATAATTGACCAAATATCAGCCGAATGTGATGGAAAAATATTATTAGCAGCATATTATATTTATTAGCAGCATAATCTTTATTTCCAATCTTACCTGTGTTCATGCACGCCCAGTATATGTCCTTCGCCTTGTTGAGAGCATCTGGGTCTTCTTTTGTTTTGGGTTGGCTTAGAATATCTGAAGTATGAATAATAGTAGATTAACGGTGAGTTCTATCAATGCTCTTTTCATACACATTATACGATACGTAGACTTGTATCTTGTGTTCCATCACAAGTAGGTGTGTCAGGAAGCTCTCTTATAACTCTGTTTAGTCTTGATATTGTTGTAATTACGATTTGTGCAAGAGAAAATAAATATATAAATGTTTCATTTCGGTAGCCGTATATTTTTCTTATTTTATTCAGATACCTCTACAGTCATATAATGAAAATGCTTAAGACTTCCTCCGGTGTCAAAAGAAAACTCGTGTATCCTGTAGTTTTCTGTCTCGATTGTCGTGCTCTGTTGTATATAATGGCCTAATGACCTCAGCCTGACATGTCTTCTTTCTGACTATTGTGGCGCCTGTCCCAGCTTTCCAATGATATTATTATAATATCGTATTCCGATCAATAAGTCTTGTACGTCAAACGAATTAAGTTATGTATACGTGGAAGAGAATTAGGTTGGAGTGCATGGCTAGCATCACAGAACGTTTTCACTATCCATTTTGAATAACTCGAAGAGACTGTTGTGAGCTTTTGCATTATACTCGTAACATTATGTAGCCTAATTTTTGTGTTTTTGATGGAGAATCAATATCCAATTTATGAATAACAATCGCTATAAACCTCCTCTATCGCTAGTTGACCAAACTGGTTTATCCGACAAAACTTAATTCAACAATTAGCCCGGTGTGAGAAGTTGAATCCCTAATTGAAATGGTTTTAAGGTTGAGACATTCGTCATTACTTAGTGAAGGGCGGAATTGAACCTGTAAAATTGAATCAGAATTTTCACAGTGTGATTGAACAAAAATGTCCAAATTGAACGACTTTGATTTCTGGTGTAACTTTAAACAAAAACAAACACACTACAAAATTAATTCATGCTTGAAGTACCTTGGTATTTACCCAAAGAAATTGGTAAAATATGATGGAGAGTAAGTCCGTGCTTCATGATTGGCGCTACAGTTATACCTGTCACCGTGATCATCGTCCATATATACTTCAGTCCTTGATCCGCCAAAGAGGCCAGCCAATTATTGGCATTAGAGCAACAACTCTTGGACAAATGACCTTGTAATAAGATTAATTTTAAAATTCACCTCATGTAAAACCTTCACTCTTTTTCAAAAGTTTTCAAATGAAAGTGATAGTCTTCTTATATTTCCATGCTCATATTCAGGGTATATATCCACTGCAAGAAATTATTTTGGTCTTTCATTAGCTACCCACAACTAAGACACCCATAGCCTACATTTTCATTTTTTTACAATTTCTTTTTCCTTTTCCCTATCTGACAGATCCAGATAAAATTAACTTCCTGTTCTTTCACTTGCCGATGGAAAGGATGTTAGGTCAAATGGTTCATGAAGTTAGATTGGTTGTTGAGTTAGAAAAGGTTGCACTCTTTACGAGGTACCAGGTGCTCTATGTCGCATTGTTATGTACTTCTGATTCTTCATATTTTTATTGTGGCCCTGTAGTTAGCATTAAGGCATTAAATCAATCTTCCAGCAAATTGCTATACCCCTTACTGAAGTCGCTTTTAAGTACTGAGCCAAGTTTATGTCATCGCTTTTTATATTTGTGCTATTCGGTCATATACGAGAACTAAGAGATATTTTCCTGCTACAAGTTGTGCTCCAACAAATCCCCGTTTCCCTTGTAACGCCTAACGTCTTAAAGATAAAATAAGCTTATGACGTCAGTGGGCAGCGTGGTATACTAATGTGTATTACGCTCGCTTACAGACTGAAGGTTCCTTGGTTCAAATTCTGGGGAGTCCACTGGTGTGACCTCCAATAAATGCACGTCATGTGAATGAGGACATACTGAGAAACCGCAGTCTGCGCAGTGCAATGAACTGGGAAACCCTCTCTGATGTGCTCTTAATACGAGGTGAGCTCTACCCTGAGAAAATTAACTGATCTTCGTGTCGATAACAATTTTTATAGTGTTACTGTGTGACTATTAACGAGCATTTTCCTCTCGATTCTTCAATTGATACACTTGCTAGTGATCAAAACTGTTATGTAATGAGGTATTTGTATAGAACATTGTATCTATTTTTCCGGCCGGCACACTCTTCTAATTTATTACTGTACTTTCTAAATGACATATTTTTGACCCGAATCCACCCTGTCTCTGTTATAAATGTTTAGTCCTCCGTTTTGGCCTTCCCAGGAGTTACATGCCAACTAAATATCTCAAAATGGACTTCTTTTTTGAGCAAAAAAACCACAAGTTGAGAAGCTTTTTGTGATTTTTTGGTTTGAAAGTTGAACAGAAATTAGAGCGATGATTTTGCGATAGTTCAGTGAACCAGGCTAATTTAGAAATACTGTTTTGTTACACATATTATGTTCTTGTTTTGTAATGTTTTGTTAAACTGATTGTTAGCAGAAACCTCAAGTTAAAACCAAAATCAGTTTTATAATTGCTAGTTAAGTTCAAACCGACCGTTAAAGTACTAGCTAACTTAAAAACGAAGAAATTGCGGTAGGTATGTATGCTTACTAGCGATCAGTCTGAATTGTTTATAAATTAAATTTATGTGGGCCTGTCATTAAAGTCCACATTTATTTGAGATTACATTTAACGAGAGATTATTAAAATTGGCCTAAATCAGTGAAATTGTTTCTCATGGTTCGTAACATCTCATTGCTGGCACCTCTAGATCATAAAGTTCATGCTTAATTTTAATGCACTTTATATGTGCATATATACGATATTTCATTTTTACACTCGTGTTTTCTTATTTCTTATAGTATCATATTGTTAGTTTAAATTAATTAAGTTGTTGGACATAGTGAGCACTTATTAACACGCGGACTTCGGGCTTACCTTTCGTAATGGTGTCTATATGCTCCTGGGTGTAACGAAATTGGTTCCAAAAAGTATATGATGGCTGCATCACCTCAAGGCTGTTGAAGTGACCACAGGCAAATTGGAAGAAATTTTCGCATGGGTTGATACTTGTGTCTCTCCAAGAGAGCAGGTCCGAAGCTGAAAAAGATTGTTTATTACGGTTAATGAATCACTCATTGAAAAATCTTTGTTTTATTTAGGATATGTTCTCGCTCTTTTTATATATTTTACTGTTTTCCGTTCGGAATAATTTCGTAAAAATAAACCACTCCGTTTTTAGGACATGACGACTGAAAATATCTTTTACGGAAACAAAGCAGAAGAATCATATGTAGGTAAGTACAACATTTGTAATGAAATACGTGCTACTAACTAGATGGCTGATTGACATGTGAGGGTTTTTAACGTGTATATAAATACGTTTCCCGGAATTGAACGCACGCTACCCGTTTAGTAGTTTTTTGTCTTGTGGGAGTCATTAGGGCGCCCTTTAGTCCCTATTCTCAAATGAAAATGAATGAATGCACGATAATTCTTTGGGATACCAAGTATTAACCGAAATTTGCTACAAAGGTGGTAGCCCATTGCCAGAAATGGATGCGTGGGCTGGATTTAAAAAAGTAGCAATGATTTATGATCACTCTGAACTCCGCTAGTAGAATACTTCATTATTTCCTTTCCTTCTAGTGAGGAGGCTGCATTGAAATTCAACTTCGTCGGCTGCATCGTGATGCATTTGTTATGGAAACATCCGAGCCTTCATCCCAGGGACTAAACTGTATAGGTCAGTAAAATGTGTAGCATTATGACTTAATTTTATTTCAATTAAGCTTCCCGTCTGTGCTATTTTCAAAACGATTTTATGGTGATTTGGTATTCTTTTATATACCTACGAAATGTAGACTTAATTACAATTCAACAAATTTCCTCTGTACATATACATATATATTTCCACCCTTGTTGTAACTACTCTTCAATATCGAGGATTCTCGGGCACAACGATTCCTCAGTTACTTGTATTCCATCTATAATTACAGCGTACCATAGTAAGATGTAGTCGCCCCCATCAGTTTAGTTTAATGTTTCCATTTTTAATAGTTCATTAAATTGGAAAATAATTCTATAAATACTTGCCGAATTTAAAATAGAAGAAAAAACACGATTAAAATAAATCAGGAAAGACACGACATTTTTATCGATGTTTTTTCGTGAAAATGTAGAAGATGAAAGAAGAAATGTGATAGACTGCTTTGAGATGAATTTTGGAGCCGACCCACGGACAGGCCACTTAACAATATTGAAGGACATTATCCTAAAATCCTTATATCCTCTTGCTAATATCCAGCGGCTAATCTTTTTGTAATTCTGCTAAAAATAAATCGGGTGCTCGAATGTTTAAAATTATTGTTCGTAGAAAAACAATTACTTCTCTTTTGAAAGTGACTATATTCCACCAAATGCGAAACAAAATGCTTTCACTTACCTGAGTGTACACATGATGGACTAGTACACAAGCTAATTCTCTCCGTTACTTGTGGGTGAGGAATCCCCTTCGTCACTGGAAGATATAAAGTGAGGAGGAGAAGTAACCTCATTTTGAACCTGGAAAAAAATTGGGATTTTGATCTTCAAACATATATACTTTCCACGATGTTACAAATAAATATTCAGCGCTTTCGACGAGTTACTATTAATGTAAATAAGGCTCGTATTATGAACCGCCAGCCTCTTTGCCACCTATCTGTTAACGCCTTAGGTAGGTCGACTTGTGCGTGCCGGGTTAACTCTTGGCACGCAAGATTGCACTGAAGAACAGAAATCAAGTAGTGGCATCGAAAACGGATCCCTCCCGGAAGGGGGCCCTATAGAAGCGGGGAGTGGAAAACTAAGTAAAATTATCTTGACTGTTCACGAAGTGCAGACGGAGGTAATAACACGGTGACCTCCTCAACTATTAATCTGCTAGTGAGGCTAATCGCAAGGGTGGGGGGGGAGATATAGTCAGCAAGAATTTGTGTTTCGAAATGCATCCTGAATTTTCACACCCATCACAGCATAATCTGCGAGGATACAGTGGTAACTACGGAACACGACAACTCCTAAAACAACCGTAGACAAAAAGCGAGAATCGTCGCATCCTTCCTGACAAGTAGAGAAGCAATGAATCAGAAACTTAGGAACACACGATTTTCAAGCGGCAAATCAAGTTGCATAGACAATCTGTTCATTTATAAGTGCTTTTATTTATCATTAGAATTGAATTAAATGGCAAATATGCCATTCAGTTTAAGCGTAACCTATCAATGGAATTTCGTAAGGCATTTGGCAACATTTCACTCGAGCAACTCATCGCGATGCTGAAATTGATGAAATTCCACCCCAGTTAACATATGTTGTGTTGAAAGCCCGTGAACCATCCAGAAAACAAACCTTACCATTACAGATGAGCAGAGGACAATCCCTCCCGCTCTCCTCCCATTATCGCCTAAGTTGAAACGTGGAATACGATGCAAAAACAGTGTCTCCTTGAATGATCGAATAAGTAGAAGAAGGCCACCAATCTCTTTTATTGGGATGACCTAATATTTTATGCTTTCCTTGAAAAGAACTCCGGACCACAGACCTGGAAACCTTACGAAAAAACAATGACAGAGGAATTACAGGTTGGTAAAATGTACGACCAATGCATGGATCTGGGGAATGGAAATTTTAAGGACAATGAGAAAGATTATAAACATATAATAACGAAAGAATCGTGATGATGACAAAAGGTACAAATATTTCGACTTTCCCCAATGTCGAACGGAGAAGACGAAAGCAGTGTTTCTGTTGTGTGAAAGAGCACTGCAGGCACGGGATCGTTTTTATCTCACGCTGCAATGAGGCCAGCGTAAACACTTGGTCCGTTACCAAGGGTTTGGTCCAAGCATGCCAGGGATTTGTTGTATAGTACACAATCGTGCACGGTCGCCTCATTGTTGAGGTGTGGAAAATGCCAAAAACGAGCCGAGGTCAAAGTCATCTCCTCTTCGACCCAAGTAACTAAGTAGTAAGTAACTCACGTCTTTCCGAAGTACTCATGTTTTAGATTTACTTTTCGGCACCATTTTGTATTGACGCGACAGCTCCGCTGCCATATGTCCTTGGAGATATAAAGTTTGTCTTGTTGAAGGATAATTGCAAGATATGGTTGCCTTATTCCTTCCATTAACTCAAGGCAGTTGACATCGATCAAGCGTGAAAAACTGTTTCTTCTGATTCGTGTTTGTCTTCTGATGCCGCTAAGTTTTTAGCTCCTACAGAACTGAGTATGGGTTCAAAGGAGACAGGAAAGCGGATCAAATATGAAGGTCTGCCGTTTGAACTAAAGTAAAAATATATTCAGGTAACACTTTGAAGCAAATTGTTTCTATTCTATGTGTGCTCGGTAGAGATTAGGTCATCAATTGAACGCGACTTCCACCGTTCCAGACAGATGGATCCTAGCCCGCAGGAATAATACCAATGCAAAATATGCACGTCCAATATGCGCAACCCCTCTTACGTCTCCGGCCTATATACAGATAAGGCAATATGTTGATTCAGATGTACTGCATTTGAATACCTTACCCTGCAAGCCGCCATGAAGGCATGTGGTTGGAGGTGTTCAGTCATCAGCCGTTAGTGTAACTAATTAGCAAATATTGGAAATCACTTTATTTTTGGGAAGTTAAAATTGCCTGATGATTTATCCTGTTAGTTCCTGTGTTCGTCGGCCAATTTCGGCGGCCCCGACCGCCATGAGTTAGGGGCCAGCGCGAGGTGCTCCTCTTAGGTATTATGATATACGAGGGGTGGCGTATTATAGTATTATCAAAATCAGGTGGACTTTTGGAAACAAAATTTTTGAATTTGGAGATCCTCACAATAATCATTTTCAAAAAACTCGAGACTGATCGAGATCAGGAACTTAAATCGACACGGTCATTTTATGTTCATTTGTTGCATTATATCTAAAACTTAACACTGAGGAATGTATTTTGTGAGGAATTTTTGGGGGAGAGACAGAGGGTGCCAATGCAAAATTTTTATCCCGGAATGGAGAAGGTATTGTGTATCCAAATGTGGCCCACCTTTCCTTCTTCAGCCAAACCAGACTCAAAGTTGAGTTCTGGAACTCTAAATTACATGTAAACACACACATACACACACTCATGTTTGTCCAAATGAAACCATTAAAGTAATTTATATTAATTTAGGTATCTGATGATATTTCATTAATTTAGTACCCTATTTAGAAGAGACAGACAAAGATAATTTAAATAATAAATACAAAATATTAGCTCGTTTGTGATGTGCGTGTTGCCTAATCGACGAAAACAGGTATGACAACAGACTTTTTAAGAAGTCAACATGTTTTTCATTACACTATCTTTATTGCTAAAAAATCAAGATCAATTTTATGAGAAATTTATAATTTTCGCTAAGAAAGCAATAAAAAAGTATTACCGCGATCGGTAATGGCACTGAAAATTACGGCAGCCTAGAAAGTGTTAAAAAAATGTCTTTTTACAAAGAATCGATTCAATAAGTATGGTGAATACACATATTGCATCTTCACAGATTCTGGTCTAATTATTATATCTCAGCGGTATCTAGACGAACACTACTTGCTCTGTGTAATCTTATTTTTCTTCTGTTGACGTGGTAGTTTGCCTCAGGGTACTACATATCGATGTCAATTACGTAATGTAGGTTGTTAAGCGCAGTCAGTGCGCAGTGCGATCCAGTGCGGGGGCGCTCTTTGTGAGGACATGCCTTTACCTGCTCATTTAAATCAGAAGTTATTTACAAACGCGTGTGACATTTTCCTCTCGACTGCTTTCTCTCAAAATCAGAGTCAAAGCTATTTGTTTCTACGTCTTATAACCCGATAAATTAGATTAATTCAAAATAGATCAGCTAACATGTTTTCTTAAATAGTATTGAGACAGATCCAACCAGTTTCAAATTGTTGATTTCATTTTAGAAAATTCCTTCAAGGGTCTCCAAAAAAGGTTCCAAGCTAAGAAAAAGTTTCAAGATCCCAAGTTTCAAGTTTCCCAATTTCAACATGTTTGCTCCGTTTAGCTCGGCTCGGTTGCCATATCCAATCCAATGGATTGAAATGTCTCACAAGTAAAAAGAGAGAAGACTATTTCGTGCCTGGTTGATAAATGTGCCAACCGTTATAGAATCATCCATCACAATTCTTTTGAAATTAAAAAAGACATAGTTGTGCTGAAGATTATGTTTAATGACCTTTAGTTAAAGCCAAAAATCATTTTATTGTCATATTTAAATCCGAATCGACCGTTAATGTGCTACTTAACTGAAAGATGGAGTTACTACAATTATTATGTTTATTTACACAAACGAGCAGTTTGTATCGTTTATAAAATCGGACCTGTCAGTAACTTGGACAGTATGTATACGTCTACGTTAGATAACGATTGGATTTTTACGAGAGATTATAAAACCGAGCCATAGTGTCGTCACATTGTTAGTAATAAGAAGATTAATTGTCTTTAACCGTCATTGAAATCGATCGAAAAAGGTTTGTGGAATAATTGCTAAAAAAAAGATGTCGGATAACAAAAAGGGTATTTCCTTGCACTCGTTTCATGAAAACGGAAACGAGAAATTTGGTAGTTATGGAATTGCGTATCTACACTCGTGAAATTTAATGGTTTTTCAACAGTAATAGCAGTATTAAGAAGATAAAAATCCTCTATTATGGGAAATTGGGAGAATCTACCGTACTAAACTTGGTGCAACTGTATAAATACTAGAATGAATTAAATCGTTAGTATCAGATTTCGGATCCATTCACAGTTTCGACATATATCCGGCTTAAATATAACTGTTGCTCTAACTGTTCTAAACTGATATCTTGATCTGAACGTCCCCTTCATAGTTGGAATAAACATGGACCCCATAAAATTATTTTCCAGGTGTCTTCCTAAGCTGCATAAGATCTTCTTCAGGGATCACATCAATTCAGAGAGAGTATGTTCAGTGAAAGTATCTTTGCTACTCTCCTGCAGTATTCCCTTTGATTTCATGTATTTTTTTCTCTATGTAGACCTTGAAGGTAATGTGTGAGAATGTGTATACTCGACTTTCTCCATTCTTCATTCTCGCTTATTCACGGCTTAAACCAGGTTTAATAACTTCCACCTAATGCTAATGAATACTCCTCTGGCATTATAAGACACATCTTCTCTAGGATAGAAAGCATTCCGTTCCAGGCGATATTGTCGAATCATCCAAATCTACTAATCTCTTTTGATTCTTTTCCATTCTCATCTCAATAATAAGTTGAGAAAGGACTAGGAAGCTTCTTTAGTGCCTCCCACTTTCCCTAGCTTAAAAATGGTCTTAGTCTAGGGATTTCTCTGAAATACCTCCCATTCTGCTGTAGATGTTTCGTGTACAATTCTCAGAAGAATGACCCATGAAGCTAGTGGTCCGTAATTATTCACATTTGCCTGCCCGCTTGGTTTTGGAAATAATCACTCTCACGCTGCTGTGGAGGTCAGCCAGTATTTTTCCAGTTGGTAAAATGTCACAAATTATTTGATGCAGCTTGATTAGTCTTTTCTTAAGCATTTTAGTAATCTCCAAAGGAAAATAATTGACCTCGGGGTCTTTGTTTGCCGCTCAGGTTATTAACTGTTTAGTTTGATCCGGGGTTCAGTGAGTATAGCTTCGCCTTTATTGCCTTTTTTTAGCGTTCCTTCCCCTTCAATAAGCACGATGCGTTCTTAGACTTAGCTTTCTTCCAATATAAAACTGTTTTAAATAGCCTGTCCATCTCTTCACTGTATCTTCATTCTCAATAGAATTACGCCGCTCTTTTCCGTATTTGTATCACATCTTGCTTTTTCTCTAAAGCTGTTTCACGCCATTCTATTGACTGCTTCAATCCTTCCATGTGCTGTTTTTTTGTGATTTTTCAAGTATATTTTTTAACCACACTTCCCCGGATTTTCTTGTTTTCCGAAAATTTCTTACCCTTTAATAGCACTTTGTTCCTTCTATTATCGAACTTTCAAACTTAATTCTTTCCTTATTGAGTTCCATAATTCATCCTTGATTCAGGACATTTCTTTATTAGAACTTACATGAATATTTTCTCCAAATCCTATTCCAAAGTCGATTTGAAGACCAGCCTCTTTTGAATTTCCTTCAATTTCTCTATTATACATCTATTCTCTACCCATTTTCACCAGCTTTTTTATTTTATGTTGACTCGTTATCATCAGCAAGTTATTGCCACTGTCTACCTCCTCTTAATACTTTGCGGTCTTTGACTTTGACCCTCTAAACTTCGGCTTCTCTAAAATATAACTCTTTTGTATTACCAAATTTCCATCGCTTCTATTCGTCTTTTCTCTACTGCTGGTATCGTCTACATCTTACAGCCGTAGAAAATTAAACTCTGCATATAGATATTTATGGACAGTTTCTTTTGTCCAAGCCAGTTCTCGCGGTCAGTGATTATTTACTCTTATAAAAAGCTGAAGATAAGTACATTTAAGCAACTGCCGAGAGTCTCCATAGAGGAGAAATTAAAAGTATGTACGATGCGGATGGCGTTCTTATCAAGGTCATGTCCATCTCTTCCTATTTATTTGATATTCTGCGTAAGGAATGACAATCTGCCAAGTAGGAAAATTTATTTATTTATTTATTAAGTCCAAAAACCGCATCATGCCAATTATATTGGACAAATAACAAAGAAAAACATATAATAACATTAACTTAACGAAACGATAAAAACTTAACGAATAACAATAGCAGTACTACATAAAAAATTCAGTTCGCTTTACATAAATGAGGGTGACAAATTGAGTAGGTACCTAGTAAAGGAGAAGGAGATCAGAAGATAATTAAGTGGGAGAAAGGGTGCGGCAATTATGGAAACTAATAAGGATTTAGTATTGAATGCAAAAATGCTAATAAATAAAATCACAAATTTGTGAAGCGTTTCAGTATTGCATAACAATTTGGAAGCCGATGGCTTTAATTCCAGCTCTTACATTTGTACGTGCGTCTTCCCCGTGCAGAAGCTGGCGCGCACATTTAGCTCACAATATAATTTTGGACATTAGGTATAAAAGCTATGAGACCGAATTCCATTGGGTCTTTTCCTCATTTTGTTTCTGCAAAGCCATAACATCGTCATAATGGGTCTTGAAAATTTAACCACAAACCCTGTTGAATGAATGAAATAACCTGATTTCATGTCTCAATAGTTCATCAAATTCATTTATTATGATTGTGTAGACATTCTTCCGGGCAAAAATATTTCGAATATTTTCTAAGGTGAACAAGATATTAAAAATATTTTTAAATTGGTGAAGCTTTCGTTCAATTAATTCATCAAGATATTCACGTTAAATACATGAGAGAAAGGCCTCAACCTGGCTTTGTTGCTGTTTTCTTGGTTATTTTTATGCGTAGAAGCAGGATTGCAATGAGTGAACATGAATAATGATTTAAATATTTTTTGCACTGAGGAATATTTACAGGTAATGATAATATAAAACTAAATATTTGCATAAATCTTCCATCGCCAATTATGAATGGAGAGCCAACTGTATAGGGTCTACGGACCTTAATATTCCCTGTCAGCGCTTTTTCTAATTTTTTAAATGATAACGAATGGATAGAATCAAAGTAGGTGCTTTCAATGGTTTGCCCGAGAAAGCTTCGATGAATTAAAATTAAAGGAATCGTTCGAAAGATAATGCTTTTTCTTGTTCGCTGAAGGAATGGCTTTAGTCGGGGTTGGAGGTTGATCCAATGTCCCTGCCGATTTGCGAGAAAACATGTGCTAAAGAAGATTATAACCGTCACTACTATTAGGAGTATTGAAATAGTTTTGTGTGGTCGAAATGATGCACTTACTTTCTGTGGTGAAATTTCATCTCTCCGCTCTCCATTTTCTCGGACTTCGTCGAGTACGGAGACTGTTATGATTGTGGTGCTTGATCCAATGCGCTGAGGTGCACGAAACTGCCGATGAAGTATGTCCTCTCCTCGTGTCGAATCCGAGTAAGGATGTGCCTGCCGAGAGCACCTTTCCCGAGTTTCTTCGATAAGAGAAGAGCCCCACACCTTATGCGATAAGAAACAAAGAGTCCTTCTGCCGCGAATGGTCAGGAATTGCACCTATCCTCTCGCTTATCATGTCGAATGGGCAGATATTCCCGCTATCCACCATCGCGTGTGCTTTTCGGCGTCTCTGAATCGTTGTAACCTCGTCGGAGGATTGTTCCGCTGTTTAAGGTGCATGTAATTCTTGCGCAAGATCAGATAGAGTGTACTGAAAACTCCATATGAATTCTAAATAAAATGAGCGCTAAATTTGTTTTTTAAATATATTTATAAGTGCATTTCCTTACATTTTCTTTAAGTGAGAACGTCTTCAACTTACAATGTGACTTGACTGCATGGACGGATTTGCTTGAATAGTTACGTAGTGCGTGCAACGCACTGACGCGTGTGAAGACTGAACTTAAGAAATCATTTCCTATCACCACTCAAATCACTAATTGAATTCTAATCTTATGATTTGTCCCTGGATGCTTTTTAATCAGACTCGTCCCGCTCTTCATATCTGATCTCCACTATCAATCATCACAAAACAAAAGTATATGATTTCTCTAGAAATACTTGGATTTAGGTTGATTTTTTTAATCGCCAGTGGTAGGCGCTAACCCATAGTATTCTGAAAAACATGAAATTCAATTGAAGAACGATATCAAAGAGGCACTTCAAATTTACATTGACCTCTGTCTTAATTGTTGGTGAGTTCCTACGATAAGTGTAATTAAATTATTTTCAATTTTCTGATAATATCTCTGACACACGTATTTCACCGAAGGCGGTAATCTCACCGATAACGTTGATAAGCCTTCCATAAAAGGTGTTTCAAGATTATGGAATTCAAAAAATAGCCATTAGAGTAGATATTTTTAATGGGGACGGTTTGACTAAGGTGTGTGTTATATCACACTTGACCTAGACAAAACGTGATGAGAGAAGGAATATAAAATTTTTATTACAAGGATCTGAGCCCACGGCTGAAAATGGCCCGTATAAAAATGTTCGACTTTGAAATATACATATGAAACTGCTTCTGTATTTTTTAGTAATGTGTAATTGACGGTAATTTTTAGTGTGAGTAATATAATACAATAAAAATTCAAGGTGAGCGCTATGTGTTCCACATTCAAGGCGTTGCAATTTCAAAATATGATTTTATTCGTAGTAACTATCGCTCAATGGTAATTTTTTTAAACTCGCCACACTCGAAAAGATATCACATCAAGAAAATAATAACGAAGTCCCTGACATCACGGTGACTGGGTTCTAGAATATTCTGGTTTACTGAGACGGACGTTGGCGTCTTTTATGTTTAGCATGAAATTTGATTTCATGGTGGAGTAATTAAAAGAAAATTATCCTCCTACCAGATGGGTAGCTGGTAACTTTGGCAGGGTTAGTTAATTACGATATCAATCGTTTGCTGCTGTAATGGTCGGCCCGATTCGAAAGATTTTCTTTGGTGGTGCTGCTGGATGGTGAAACAGGTTTTACCGCCCACCCATAATTTGCCAAAGTGGGTTTAGAGCCGTATAAATTTAAATAAAATTTTGTCGAAGAAATGGCTTTGAAGGACGGATTTAGATCTTCGCTCTTGCCCGGGCGTATAGGATATTATAATATTCTGTATCATTCATTTGAAGGATTTGAATCAATTTTGAACAATAAGAAATCCTACTTTGAATATATATGTATGGCAAGCCATGAAATATATATATATATATATATATATATATATATATATATATAAAAAATCAGGAA
>LYUA01000434.1:763756-780041 GCA_002093875.1 Calopteryx splendens
ATATATATATATATATATATATATATATATATATATAGATATATATTTATATGTGCCTGCCATTTGGGGTGAAGTATATAGAAATAGCCCCATGTTCTATTCCGTGTGGAAGAGAAAGTTTGCGCTGGTTCTTTCAGCGTTTCTCAGTAAAATGCGATATTTTGAGGACGTTAGGGATTACGTGATTAGGGAGTGGTCATATAAGAATTGAATAACCTAAGTTCAAGCATTTATGCACAAATTTAGAATAGACTCTTGCAATTTTTCGAGGCATCGACTATTGCATTTGTCTCTACTTGCTGGGTAGGTAGATACATTAATTGAAAAATATTCTTATGTAATAAGCAAATATGCAGAACCGTTTCATTTTAAGCTGGGATTTAGCTGCAGGCACTTATGAGGTTCATTGAAATAATAATAGTTGAATAAACTGATTTGTTGACAGGAATTCACAATTTTATATTTCCTGTCCAGTTTTATAAATCCAGTTTTGTATTTTGAAGCTACTCGTATTCAAATCCGTTAACTGTGACGTCATTCAACATATTTGTTCATTTCCTCCAAAACTGAAAGAAACCATCAATTAAAATGTTGTTAAAGTCAATGCTTGCGAGGTAAATGATAAATTATGAATCTGAGGTTTCGAACATTGAACAGGCTATTATCCGTTTATTTATTGACCAATTTCTTACTCCTGGAGAGAGCTAGGCGATATAGTTCGGGAAAACAACTGGGAAAAAGTTAGCTGGAAGATTCGATAAAGTTGTATGAGGAGAGGCTGCGGAGTTTGGGAAGTATGCATGATTGATCTCGGGCCAAGACTTTGTTTATTACTAGCTGCAGTGTTAATTATTCTCCACTGTGGACTATAATGGTACGGAGTGCTCGCATGAGTGCACGCGAATGCAAAGATCACGACGCACGGCGCGTCTTTTCATGATCGTCAAAATCTAAGGAATTTGTGATTTTTTTCCCGCTAAAATAAATGTGTGAATGAAATGAATAAAATTATGTGATTCCTGCACAAATCCTTCGACCAGAATGAGTCAACTAAGGGCATAAGGTAGTTCGTCATCGAAATTACTTCGCCGGAAACGGGATTTGGCCAAAAGCTGAATCTCACCTTGCCAGTGAAAAGAAAATTGTCCCAAAATTAAAGACCTGGGAGGAAACGAATTGCAATGCGAAATTTCAAATTTACTGGGTGGGAAACGCTGCTCGAAACGTTCCCGGGGGGGAGAAAACGGTGGAAAGAGAGCGAATTAGAATGAGTTGGAAATGGTGTCTGGCACTGGGCATAAGTGGGGAAGAAACTGCGTAATTGATACGGGGACAGCTTGAACACTTTCGCACTTGCTGCCGAGGCGATGGCGACCTTTTCCACTGCGACGGTGGAATGCGAGGGCCGAGGATGGAAATGGGAGTGCGCGTACGCCCAAGGGATTAAAAGGATTGCATGCGCTCGTATTATTCAAGAAGAGTGCCATAACCAGAGGGTGATTATACGGAGAGAGAAAGTGTTTTGCGGACTCATCTCATATTCTGCACAGTTATCCGCTTTCTCCCACTACCAGGAACCCGATTACCCGGCCTTAGTAGCACGCCGCCTGACCCGAAAAAAATGTTAATGGGATAATTGCGAGAAATATCGGTTGCATGGAAATCATCTTTGAGATTTTTAAAAATCATATGAATTACTTCTTTTACGTCTCTCACATGGTACATTTTTCGAACCATGTTTTCGTTGGATATGAGATTCTGTACTTTTAGTTTTTAAATGTTATTTCATTCTGTGGATACATATTTTATGAAAAATTTTAACTATTGCAGAATGATCAGTTATAAACGCAGCAAGCGGTGTGCGCATGCAAAAAGGAAAATGCGTATTTTCTTTTGTTTTAAACAGTGGAGAAGATTTTCAAAGAGTAACAGGTGTGGCAAGTAATGACCTCAATGTATTCAGAACAGAACGAAAGGAAAAGCGATGCAGTAATGTGGCCATTAAAATCAACTTCTTTCGGAGCCGCAGTTGAATTCTGCAAACTAAATGAGTGGTAAGGGTGATTCAATGAACAGTATTTATTACTTTAAAGCACTTAGGATACCTTGAAAGGTGCAATCATGTAAAATCAAGCAGTGTTACGTTCAAGGTATTTCGAGACAATAAGAGCGCACACCTGGTCTTCATTAACCATTATGGTAACGTAGCTAGCTTTTTGCATAATAACGGGCATTAATGTGATCTCAAATGAATTCGCTTCCCATAGATACATGTTCAAGTTCTATTCCCCAAAAAATACTACTATTTTCCACTTTAAAACAGTGCCAAAACTGTTGCTATGAAGGGAGATTAATAGTCATGTTAGTTTCTGTAATCTAAAGTGTAAGTATCAGGTTTAATTATTGGTCATTCTTGGCCCAAGAGAAGCATTTATATTTTTGGATTTTTCGTCGTTATTCTGTTCTATTTTCATGAATTCAAGTAGCCATCTTTATTACGATAGAGAAACTATAGCTAAATATGAAATGACTAAGAGAAGTGTTTTTTAAACTATGTTATTACTCTTTTAATATATTACCATAAAATTAAAATTTATTTAAATAATATTTACTTAAAAGCTGTCTATACAAGTGCTAAAAATTCTTTTATATTTACTTATTCCATTTGAGAAATATATTTATTTCGAAAAAAATGAGTGGAGCGAAATGATGAATATCTAAAACTGAACTTAATTACTCGGGTTTCAAGAAGCAACGCAGCTTACATTACTGCTACCATTTATTAAGTTCCATTGATATATTTTAATTTCATTTCGATATACGAGCTCAAATGATTTTGGTTTAAAATTCATACCCCATAAAAATTTAAGACTAATTTTATTACTACATTATGATGTCCATTTTCGAAGCCAGCGGTTAGATTGAAAATCCCATTTGCGTACTAAGCATTAAAGAACGTCACCCGAGGCGCTAAGTTAATTATTCCACGAGTCCGCTTCCTTTTAAGGAATGGCTAATTTCTTGTATTCAGCTACATTTAAATGTCAACCACTTGGCAAAAACGCAATAAAATATTTGATACTATACCCATCAGAGTTTTATTGAGTTGTGAAGGAATGAAACTGGCTTTTGTGCCCTAGCAAAAAATTGAAACTAATATTGTGGTGCTCCTCTTTGGCTACAAAGAATGTTTTCTTTTATTTAAAAAAATATCTAGATGCTTCGCTCGCCATAACTCGCAGTAACGTTTACAGGATCGACATTACCTCGTCAGCCGTAGCACCTTAATTAGCATACAGTAAAATTTTTCTTAGGCCAGTTAATTTTTGAAATGGCAACCATTAACGTAGTATATTCAAGTTCCTCACCTGTCCATTAATCCATTGGGTTCTATATGTGAGATCACGTAACTCGACACCCTTGCTTGTGGGTTCTTCCTCTTTATATAGAGTCCGAGCTCTCCACTTTGGTCCTTGAACAATCTTAGGGTCTTGAATTCCCTGTCCACAAACACGGGTTGACTGCATTTGGAACTGGAGTTGACCTTCCTCCCAGCCCCAAGCCTGCATCCGTTTTGCACATCCCATCCGTCTCTCTGCAGTTGACCCTCTCGTGACCTCGTCTCGGCGAAAAGTTTGTCGAGGGCATCCCTCTGAGAGAAAGATATCGTACTCCTCTTTGCACTCGTTTTTCGCTCCGACGTCGCTTTCACAATGTTGATAGCCGCCGTAGACGAGGAAAGATGGGATCCGCTCATCCTCTTCAGCCCGCTCTCCGGCTTACACTTAGCGCAGACTAAGAACTCCCTCGCCGCCGCCACGTCTTTCTCCAGGAGGTCCGAGTCGGAGAGTGCCTGGAGACTGCCGGAGAGCCGCCTAGACAGGGGATTCGCACGTCCTTTGGGTGGAGTGGCAGCCAAATGCTGCAGCTGATTCGTCGCCCCCTTCCTCCGGGATAGGGTGGCCGATAGTTTCTCCTCGTCCGTCTCATTGCCGCTGGACCTTTGAACGAAGTCCTGTCTTTCTTCCTCCGAGGTGGCAGAGGGAGATATACCGACTTGGCTGCCTTCCAGCCGCCCCATCTCTCTCGCCTCCTCCTCCGCGTCCTCCTCCAGGTCTGCCATCGCCTCCACGGCGGCCTCCTCGTCTTCCTCCTCCTCCCGGTTGATTATCCTCTCCCTGGTGGACTTAGCTCCTCCGTCCCCACCCGCGGCCGATTTCACGCTCCTCCTCCTCTGAACCACGTACCTCGAGTCCGCGGAGGTGATCACACCTGATTCTATGGAACTCCTGGGAGATTCGGATCCCGTGTGAGTGGAGTCGCTGTCGTAACCGCTCTCCTCCGACCGCAGGAGGTTGAGGAAGAGACAGAGGTCCTCCACGGAGATGGGGGCCGGGCACCCAGAGACGGACACGCTCCTCTCCGCTCGAAGTCCCCTCCTCTGGACGTTGCTGCCCTCCCTCCTTATCGTCACCTCCCCCGTCTTCACGGCGTTGGGCGTGGCGTGCCTCTCCGACAGGAGGTCGTCGCAGCTGCTGGCGTTCCGTCTTTCGGCGCGGGCGCCGGCAGTGCGTCTTCTCTGCGCGTGTTGGCCGGGGCCGCCTCCGGCAGCTCCGGAGCCGTGCTCTTCCGGGAGCACCGTCAGCCTGGAGCGGATGTAAGCGTGTGGAAACTGTCCCGCCCGCCTGAGGGACGCGGGGAGGGAGGACGGAGATGATCTTTCAGGTGGAAGCGTTCCGCCCCTTCCGGACACGAGGTCGTCGAGGCTACTGGCTAGTTCGTCGAGTCTCGCCTCCGAATCGAACCTCTCCGCTCCGAGGCTGACGGAGGACCTTCGCAGAAGTTCCAGGAGTTCTTCGCCTTCTGCGGATAGAATGCCGCGGGTGGATCCGGGACACCCCGGTGCCATCGCTCCGTTGCCTAGATATTCGTTCAGTCGGTAGAGATCCTCGAGTCCCTTTCGGCACTCGTGGACGATATGGTTCGCTTGGTCCTCGGTGTTCGTCTCCTTGTCTACTTTGGGATTGGGTTTGTTATCACCGTGGAGATCTCTCTTCGCGTTGGCGGGCGTTGAAGTCCCTCCGCTCTGCTTGTCGCTTCCAGAGCGGGCGAAGAGGTTCCGTAAGGACTCCACCCTGGATATCCGTCTGCGACCCGACACGGACTTGTTGGGAGACCAGTGTCGCCTCCTACCGTGCGACACGGCCAACAGTTCGGACGAGTCGCTTCTTTTTAGCTGTTCCCACTTTCTACCGACTTTCTTCCCCCACGTGGAGAGTCCTGAAATTGGAATAAAACTTTTATTATAACTCCACATTGTACGCATAAATGTAAATTTTCCATGAAATTACCGACGATTTATTTCACTGTTACATACTAAAAGCCGTTCATCAACCTCGAATTATGAAATTTTATGCATGATCGAATGTTTTCATATTATTTTTTTTAAGACTCCTAGTTTATGTTAATATCATTTGAGACTACTTATTTCTTAATATTCATATTAATCCTGTAAAAGATTCTCAGAAGTTACTTCTCTGAAGAAACATGCTGGTTCTAGTGAATAACCTCCTCACTGTTTGCAAGAAAACAGCATGACATCGCATTGGGGATAATCAAATCTAGTGAAATATCCACTCTTTTGGAAAATTCATTGCACGGGAAATAAGCGAGTGCTAGTGCCTAATGACTGGAAAGTGATAGAAAGCGCTCATGCTCACCTTTGCGCGGTCCTTTGGGTGAGGGGCCGGCAGAAGAAGGCGCCGACACCGGGGGTCTCCCTCTGGGGGTAGCAGCGTGCTGGTCGGCTCCTCCCGCGCCGCTCCTGGCCCTCGCCTCTCCCTGAGCGCCCTCTCCCGGGGGCTTCACCTCGGAGGGTGGAAATTGGTGGATGGCGTCCTGGCTGATGGGAGACAGGCTTACCAGCTGGGGGCTGGGGTCCGAGCATCGCCTTTTGAACAGTCGCATGATGATGGACTCGAGTGGTCTAGGGGCTATCTGGGAAATATAAAGAAGTCAAAATGAAGCGACTCTTTAATGAAAAGGTTTCCGTATTCGACGACACATAACATGAAAATATTGAAAAGAAAGTGATTCTTCAAAGGCTTGGGTGGTCCGTTTACCTTGGATTTGAAATTTGTTTAACACTTGTGCACGTGAACCTTGTTGCTTCATCATGAGCTCTTTCCTATAGGGTTTCATCCACAAATTGCCCTTCTAATGCTCGAAGTAGCTTCGTATTTAACCTAGATTACTGATAATAACTTAATAGTAGTATTAACTGCTTTCGCCTCTCTGGTCTCTATTTTCTGTTGTTTTTTTTCATTTTGATCAGCTTTGAATTTTCCGAAACTGCTATTTGAAGTTCGGTTTAGTTTCATCAAATACCTAGACCTCCGTTGCCCCGGTTGATGATCAGGTTGATAACTTATTTTGTTGAAACGGATTCAAGACTCTCGGTGTGTTCACTCGGGTAATTGCTTCAAAATAATATAAGATAGTTAGTCAAATTTTTTGTTATCCATAATAAAAGTCACGGCTGATACCATTAAGTTATCAATTTTTTGTTGATTTTATTAAAATAATATGTATTTATCAATGCTATCTTCTGTTTGAGCGATCTATAGACTATCTTTTGAATCTTAGTATAGAATCTATCTTTACAATTTAATAATAAATGAAAGGAAAATATCCCATGCTTGCATACAAATTGGTCATCCTATAGGCTACCCTTAGCTTATATTATTTGGTTGAATGAGTTGGTGGAGATCCTCGTCATATGATTTCCTTACGTGGTGCTGCTCATTTAGACTCTTTTTCCCTCGAAAAGGAGGCGGTCTTATTGGTACATAGGAGTAAGACCTCAAACATTCATATAACACCACATATTTGTTGGCCGATTCTCTAATACGATTTACAATGCCCTAAGGCTACTGCGGAAGATGTAGAATAAAGTGAATGACCATAATCCCTTTTTTCGCATTTCTTCCTTCACTTATGCACCTACCGCTTATCCAGAAACCGTTTGACTTTGTCTTACCAAGATACAACCACTCAATCACGTTTCTCATATTAGAAATTTCGACTCCTGTAATCCATTCTTATTACATGTATTTGATTTTAAAACGGCTAACCTCTTGAATATCGATGAAACGAACAGTTCCATAATGCAAATACACTAAGATGTAGTAATTTAAATCATCGTACCGTTGAAATGAGTCATTTTGAACTATGTATTGCCAATCAGTCTTGCTTAGGTACCACACGGCCTGCATTATCAAGGAAACCAACGTGTAGACGCAAACCAACGTTATCCGTTTAAGAGAAACTTATGTCTCAGACATTATTTAGCCGCTTACCATGGTTAATTTCGATGTCTCCTGTGTCTTTTTCACTATAAATTACTTTTCCACGTCCGTTACAAACATGGAAATGGAACGTGGAAAAAAATCGCCGGCTTAATTTGCGATGAACCTGACGGGTCGGCAGATTGAGAAAACATGAAAACCTCGAGGTGCGATGGGAAGCGCCGATACCGGAATAGACTCACTCCCACCCGAGGGCAACAGGGAGTCGCTCGAGTCAGGAACACCTCTGATGCATTATTTAGAGTAAGTGGTAGTAAACGCTCAAACGGGATGAAAGGTCAATCCGAAGAAGGAAATACCATTCATACAGGCAATTATAGTCGATGATTTCCATCGGAGTGTTCTAGCAAGTCTTTTTAGAAAACATTCCTCCGTTATTATTACCATAAAGGGTAACAGTATGAGTTCATACTGAACACGATCATGCCGTACCAGTAGTTACATTGTCTGGCGCTTGTTGGAATGCACAATTTAATGAGTAAATATCCATCTCGATGGAGAATGAATTTTTTTCGACGGACTCCGGAGAATCACCCCGTTTTTCCGGTCGCGGAATAGAAGCCCACTGCCAAAATCTCGTTTGTTGTACCAGTTGGCATGCATTCACCTGCATTACAATTATTTTTTTTTCAAATTTGCGGTGTGCGAGAAAGTAGAACATCATTTCAATGCTGGACAGGATTTCGCCATAGATTTCTCCGCAAGGAAGTTTAGCCGTAAACCTCCTTAAGTGCCAAGTACGCGGGAGATTGATAGTCTTACATTCTTATGACGATAAATCTGTGGCAAGTTATGCCAGTGACATTTTGGCGCGTACAGTATGCGTTTGGAAACATAATCTTGATTCCCATTTGTTCCAACCTTGAGTTTGCTCATATTAATGTCTGCGTAAATATTTAATTTTGTGATTTTTAATGTTCAAGAAATGCCGATAATTCAACAAGGATATTCTAATTCAATATTTAAATGTCGCAACCAATTATTTTGGTTGCATTAGATGGTTTTTGAATCACCCATAATGGTCGTTTGAAGTAGAAAATAAGTGTTACGTATTTAAAAACTAATAGCACCTTATTTTGTAGATTTAGGTAGGCAGTGAAATGTAAATGAATTTTTTTGCGTTCGTGTCGAACGTCTGAAACTTGATCGGAAAAATACATCGAGTAGGAAGTGTTTTAATGAATGCACAGATATGGCCGACGTTGTGCAAATTTGACTTCAGAAATAAATAATTTTTCCCGTAGCTTAGAAAGTAACGGATGCCTGGTGGTTCGAATCAGATCGTGCAATAAGCGTGACGCCCGCAAATGACTTCCGTCTCGCTGTCTCTCGTACTTTTGGAACTTTTTTCGAACCTGACAACCACAAAAGCAAAAAAGTTGTCCGCGGATACGGGTGACAAAAAATAGTGGCATGCTATTTCCTGGAAGACTTTCAGTCGGCACCCAATGGCGTAAATTTATGTGGCCTACATAGAGGAGGTATTTCAATATGCTCTTTCCTAATATTTTGACTCTGAAATGTAAACTTTAAATCACAGGATGGCTATGTAAATAAAGGCAGTAAGTATTGAAATTGAACCATAGTTGTGGAACTTTAATTTATTTCATGCTGTGTTCACTCGCTAATGATATTTTCCGAGAGGTGTCCACGGTCCTTGGTTTTTAAATCCTGGTACCTTCCGCCATTTATCACCTTTTGCCTAGGTTATAGGATTCTACGGTTTTCTTAAAAAGTATTTACCCACTTTATTATTTATGGCAGCACGAATCATTTCAATTTGCTGGTGGTCTCCTAATTTTCCGCAACTGACGTTACCGGATCTAATCTGAGCAGATTTGTCTTCTTTTAGGGCATGTAGCTATTACTTTTCTCTCTTTGAAAACTTGCATGTGCTCTTTACAATTGTCACGACCGTTAATAACTGATGCATGCCTAATAGAGATTTAAAGGTTGGAAAAATTACAAATGAAAGTCGTTCTTATTATAAGGTAAATTTTTGCTTTTAAATGTTGCTATGCTGGTAAGTCTTGAAAAAATATAATTTACAAGCGGGACGACATGGTCAAAAAATAAAACATTCTTTAGGTCAGCCGTTGTTGAGCAGTTCATATTTCTACGCGGATTAACTATGATTTCAAGTGCTTTCGAAACCTCCACTCAACGAATTCCTCTCCGGTTGCGGGCCGTTTCGTATCAGTAGAAAAATCTCAGGTCAAACAGCAGACAAATTAGTCAGCAGTTTTCCGTACCGCTAGGTCCGGCTAATCGACCAATCATCTCCATAAGATGGAAAGTATTTCCAATTCTATCAAGATTTATAATCTCCCCTGCCCTGGAGAATGAATTTCACCAAGCGTGCGGAGATGATGCGTTCTACTGGATAACTTGAGATGGCCGACCGTGCTCGATGCAAGAAGAGGTGGGTTATACTTGTGGCCTCGGTTGCCGGGGGACTTAGCAGCCTCACGGATGTGTGTGTGTATATAAATAGCTTCACGTGTCTCCTCCTCCGAGCGAACCGCCGTGGGATACGGGCATTCGTCGGCGTCCGCCCACCGAGATTCGAACCCGCGATCCGAGCGGCCGCATTCCCCCTCGCCCCCCATTCCCCTCCGGAAGGCACCCGGGGTCGCGCTGGGAGCGCTTCCTGGGGCGGCGGTGGTTCGCTTATCGCCGATTGTGGTTTGCTCCCGATTCCGGTCGGCCGGGAGGGATGGTGCGGTGGAACATCGGAGCGGATTGAGAGTCGCAGTGGGCGGAATGTGTATAAAGGTAGGAGCAACTGGTTGGGGTAGATGGAAGAAGATGGGTGAGGGATAAAGGTGTTCTTTCCTCTGCGTTGTTGCCCGGATGAGAATTAAAAGTTGAATTTAGTTTTTGCGACAGGAAAATTAGTGCAGCAAATTTTCTCAGCCTTTCCAGTATTTGAAGGAATGAAATTAGCAAAGCTAAATTTAACTTCCAACAAATTACTATATTATGAATTCTTTGGTGGATAACACAATCGCATAAAAATTCAACTGGCAGATCTGATCATTAATCTTACGGATTTGTCAGTATTGCAAATGCTAAATAAAATTTTACTTTTTACCTTTATTCTAAATATTTCTGTAAGCAGTAATCCGTTTATACGTACAAGATAGAGTTGCCATTTGAAAACGAATTAAATACATTCACAATACAATTCCAACGTGACATGTTACAATAGATGTAAAATGAACCTCAGTTGTAGTTAAATTGTTTAAATGGAAGTGGATAGTGATAAGTTTTATTTGCTTAACAAATATGCGTGCAGTTCCGATAGTTAAACTTAAACTTTTCGTCGGTCAAGTTGGTCTATCGCATCCGACAGCGAGGGATGTCATGCAAAACCATTTGGTTCAGTAAACAAAATAAATGAGAAAGAGATGACTTTCTTTTTGCAATACTGTTCGTCGAATTTCATTTTGGGTTCGGAATGTGGGAAGAGTGCGAGGAAAGCGTAGGGGGAGAGGAGCATTAGCTGGGTCGGAGAAATGCCCTCGTTACTAACTTGATGGAGGATAGGTGCGTAAGAGCAGGCAAGGAAGAGTGGAGAAAAGAACTTCGCGCAGCGCAGAGCGATGCGTCGATGCATGAAGTGTGGACCGCTGTGAAAGTGGGCGTACCTTCTCGGGAGTAGGTGTCGGAAGCAGAGAGAGGGGGAGAGAGAAAGAGAGAGAGAGAGGGAGGGAGGGAGGGAGGAGACGTGAGTCGAGTCGCCCCCTGAAGTTTATTTACGTCCTTGACCTTGAAGTATCCATTGGTTGCTTCTGGCGAGATGGAGTGAGGAATAATAGTCTCTATAATCATAATGTTTGATTTCACGGGCTGCCGATGCGACCGCTACATTTTGCGGATGCCAACAAAGGTCAACCTTCTTCTGGACATTTTATTTTCCCGCGAGCTGGGTCGGAGATAGGGAGGCCGCCCCTATTGGGCACGCTCGTTGAGAGAGAGGAGCAATATTTGGAATAATTTAAAAATGACCCCACACACCTCCACCCCCACCTTACCGCAATAATTAACCCAAAAGTTGGTTTCATAGATGGAGGTGGAGCTCACCTTTAACTTAGCCCTATTGCGTTTGAAATTCACGCATAAGGGTGGGAGGACCTGTTTCTTCCCTGTGGTGTCCAGAGAAGGCCTGGGACCCAGAAAATCACGTAGATTGGGTGCGAGTGAGGGTGCCCAAAGGCATATCTCAGGCTTGAACCTGGGACGCATTGTCAGAGGCCGAAAGCTCTACCCACTTAGCTACCGCGTCTCCTCAATTTTCTCTTAAGGATTGAGATTTGATTGCTTAAACAGGTAGCGTATTGAATCATTTGCGGTTGATCAACCTCGCTGTTGATCTCTTGTTACATTACTTGCTATTTAGATAGCGAATATTGTTGGTATATTTTACAAAACATTTCTGATAGCGTTCCCGAAAAATGGAAAAATTATCGAAAAAGAGTAATTTTTCCTATTATTTTAACGAAAATCTGCCCACTTTTATGGGTAATTTTGTAATCAGTATTATATAGTATCACGTCAGGGCAAAAGTGGGAGGTGGAATGGCATAATTCGTGAAAGTAACTAAGTTTGGTAGTTTATTTGAGACTTGAATCTATTTTAGATAATTTTTTCTTGTATAAAGGCAATTTGATCCTGGATTGACGAGATGCACTAAATTAGTAGCAATTCGAGGAAATATCATTACTTCCAGATTCCAGAGACCCTATCTCGTATAATTTTCCAGTTTTTATTACGATAAAGGGCTTTTTTTTGTATTCCGTGAACAAATTAAGTTTTAATTAGATTTTTGGGACGCAGCAATGCAAAAACGAATTTTATAATTGTATCTTATTAACTAAATTTATTTTTTGTGTAGCCTTAAGCAATTTTCGGTTTAGCTCATACTTGTGGGGTTCGTGTAAGTAACCGCCCTGGCTGGAAAACTATTTCTTTGTCCAAGTGAATCCGGGAAGTAGAGCACAAAATTGACAGCATGAATATGCTTTTGATTTTGATAATCGGGATCAGTCACCAAGGCCAACGACATACGAGTAGCACTGAGAAAATATAATGACCCTGAAGAGCATCTCGGTCCAAAAATTTCACATACCTGTTAGTTTTGCAGCCAAAATTCGTAAAAAGACAACAATTTAAAAGGAGCCAAATATTAATTATATATTTCCTAGGGACTTAATTATTCATTCACGAAGTGAACTATTTCTAATAAATTTAAATAATTGTAAACTGGAGTATAGGGCGCGGTTGTCCAGTGGTTAGAGCGCTGGACTGCTGTCCGGAGGGTTGTGGTTCGATTCCCGGTGACGACCGATCTTGGGCACCCTCAGGTTCACTCAAACGGTGCACCATTTTGCGGGTACCAGGTCATCCTGTGAAATCACAGGCGTTGCAAGGAAAGTAACTGGCCCCCCTACCCAGATGTGTGAATTTCACATGCCGTAGTCCGTAATATTCTTAATATTCTTAGTGCTGGGCGAGCTCTACCCTCACCTACCAAACCGACCTTCGGGCTGATTACAGCGAATTGATATACTGGAGTTTTCATTTAAATTGGTTCATATCTCATCAGTGCTTGTTACTTGTTCATTAAAACCTTGAATAAAAAGTATTTCCATTATTAATTTCAACTAGATAAGTTTCAATCTTATGTTGCCATGATTGCTGGATTAATTGGGCCGGGTTTATTATCTTTCGTAATGGCCACGAACCAGCGTCCCGTAATCACCACAAGTATATATTTTTCTTCGCGTCACTGAGAGTGAAAAATACAATTAAAATATAAATGCAGGGAACATGGGCGTTCGTTTTTCCTTCCAGTGAAACGCAATCGGTCTATTCCACTTTCCCAAATAACCATGGGCTGAAATGGAGCACCGCCGTCAACAAAAACAATCCCATCTAATCACGGATACTCGCCCATCACCATGCCGCTCTCGTTCTACGCCTTTCATCTGCTTTCACGAGGCATCATCAAGAGGATGGTCACCCACTTGGGCGTGTACACCTCACGTGGTCACGCCCCGGCTGCCATCTTGGTCGCCTCCTGGCTGACCGATTTCCGCGAGGAAAGGGCGCTCGTGAAATTCCGGCGCGGGTCTCGCGAAATGGTCGCCCGAGCGGTTAACACCCTTGTTTTTATTGGGCGTGGGGGATTATTCTTTGCCATTTCCCCGAGAGAAAACTCCCGATGGATCCATTCGCCAAAATCGAGACGCGTTCGCTGACTAAACACTCACGGTACTTGTTAGATATCTCGAGTAAATACTGTGATTTACTCTTTGAGTGCTTGGGATACATTTGGTCTCTATTTTTTGTGCGTGCATCTTCGTGGATATATAAAATATGATGATTGTTACTGCTTTATGCCTTTACTTGGAGGGATTCATTCATTCGGTCTAAAACCACGAATCGTGAGTTTTTCACTTTAAACTACGTTAATTATCTGTCTGGAGGGGCGTTGATAGCATAGAACTGCACCAGCCACAATCAGAATAAAATAATTTGGAGATATAAATCAAGAGTTACCAGTTTCACCTTTTGTGGTACCACGTAGAAAAAATCGATTTCGAAAATCGGGAGAGTGTGGCATAATTGAGTAGACTAAAAATACACCTTTGCTTATGACAAAATTACTTAGAAGCCTGAATTTAAGTATCTATCCGATATTCGCTAGAATTTCACTTATTTTTATTTAAAAAAGTAAGTAAATCACTTAGGAACCATAATTTATGTACTTCAGAATTACATTTCTCGAAGTAATCCCTAGTACTTCACTCGTGATGCAGTGGCCACTATACAGCCGAATGTATAAAAAAATCTATGATCTATTTCGCTAGATAAAAACAATGATTTCCTTTTAATCATTTGTTTAAATCTGCGTTCCGAGTGCAAATTTTGATGTTCTGTGTTTATTGGGAAGCGTTGTCTCTTCAAGTACACGTGCGGAAAGGAGCACACGCTTTTTATTTTAAAATATCTAACGTCACCTGCTGAAATCCGTTACCGTGCTCTTTCGGTCAGTTGGTCGTCTCCTTTACGATTTGATGATCTCTGAGATCCACCATTTTGGCGAGAATACATTAACATATACTTTCTATTTATGCAATTATTTACTTCAGTACCTACAAGAGGATCGGTGTTCAACTCTTTCATTTTTTACTTTGGAAGAAAACGTTTCTTTTAACGGTACATCATTTTGGAAGCTTTGTGTTATAAATAAATCAGCTCCAACTCCGAGACGCTTGCTCGAGCAGGTCGGTAATTTTATCTCTGGTTGAGTTTGATGGATATCGTTAAAATTTTTCCTGCTCTAAAAAGAAAGTATCTTGATGTCTTGTTATAAAATCTTAAGAAATAGTTCATCGCCAGTGATCTGGTGATGTGTGATTTTGTTAAATCGAAGTCATTTGCTCTCTTGGCTAAAATACAATAAGCTTATCTTGCATAAGCTCGGCTATATATATAGGTACATAACTTTCCTTATTGTCGAACTTAAAATTGTGACGTAACGCCAATTACCTTCGGAGGAAAAACACCTCACTCAATCAGAAGGACGGGAATGCGTGACACTTCAAGTGAAACTGTTCCCCGGATGGATTGTGGGATGCCTAAGGTTCCGTGATCCTCTCTATGGGTTGGGGACACCCTCGTTTGTCCTCTTGGTCACACTTGCGATCGAAGCAAACTTGAATTGAGAAATGAGCGTTCAAATGTAGATCAGTAGAACGAAGGGGGGATGCTAAATCCATTTCTGCCTTCCATTTCATAATGAAACCACTACTAACTTTTTCTACTCCATTTCCTCCATATATTGTATTTTCTCGAGTGAGAATCTCAGTAAATTTCTTCTCATTAAGGTATTAAGAAGATATTTTTCTACTATCGCAAAATATTAAATATTAAGTGTTGAGCATTTGAAGTTGAGATGTCATTACTTATTTTTAAGAAGCTGCCTAATAGGTATGTCTAGGTTAAGATAAATCCTTTTTATTTTACATATCAGTTGACGTGAAGCCTCTAGGAATTTAATGACTGAACGATGGGCAAATGTTTTTTTAAAGTAATTTCACCGAAGGCAGTTATGTTTCGAGGTTGTTGTGAGGAAATTCCTCACTAAATTTCAATTTTCATAAAAAACGATTCTCATTTAATCAAAAATGATTCCTCAAGTGATGAATTTGAGAACGAGATAATCAAAACATGATTTGCTGTTGACCGCAAAGCTTCCGAATCGCAGGAGAATCATCGCTGTTTAAGTCATTTTCAAAATGATTGCATGCGCAATTGTCTCGTTTCACGCGTAATAGGGAAGGACCTTGAGAATAATAATAAATTGTCTTTATTGGGACGAGATTGAGACCATAATAGTCCCTAATGGTCCACCCAACACCCATTGGCCAACGAAGAGAGACATTATCGTAGACATAAGTTGGCATCGACCAGAGCATTGAAAACTCGTGTGCGTTCCCGTATTAACATTTTCCGGGTCCCTTACCCCTCTCCCCGGGAAGCCACGGGAGCGAGGGACGGTTTCGGAGGCCCCACCTTAGGACTCCGGAGGCGTCCAAAACCTCCGCGCCCTTTTGGAAGCTGGTGGGATCTAAATCGTGGCGCTCTTTTCTGGATGAAATGGCCCCGGCCGCTGTTGTTGCCTGGCAAAAGAAAACACTGTCGAATGAGACCCAAGGTCGTAACGGAGACTTGACCGCGCGCGCGCGGGAGAGTCGGCCTTTCGAGGGAGGAGACGAGAAGATGAGAGAGAGCTAGCTGCTGCAGCTGAGAGGAGAAGTAAGAGGCGGAAGGAGCTTCGAGCCAAGGAGGAGGGAGACACGCCGGGGGGAAGGAGGGAGAGGAGTGAGGAGGGGGAGGTGACGGGGGGG
>LYUA01000434.1:780080-790820 GCA_002093875.1 Calopteryx splendens
GAGTGTGGGGGGGGGACGTGAGGGGCCTCGGGGGTCGCAAGACCGTTGGCTTGGCTTTAAAGAGGAAATTCGCGATGCCCCAATGGCTTATAACTCCACCTTACGCCAGTTGGCTCACCTCTCCATCATCCCCTTGGTTTTGTGGAGCGGAAAAAAAGTCTCCGATCCACCTCGAATCAGTGCGGCTGCTCGCCAACACCGTTGCTCATTGAACGACGATCGATGAAACTCATTCGTCATAGATGGGCTGATGAGCCGAATTTTAAGGGAATGTGAGCATGTTTCTCACTGAAAAAATCCATGCATAAATAATTTTATCTCTCGAGAATATTCGATGCCCTTGTTTATGATTAACAGCTCTGGTATAAATATAATAAATTGCGTCGATATTTTCCGAAATAACTATATATACCCAAATAGCAGTGCTGGTGAACTATCGCGTTGATAATCTTTTGTGAATTTCATGAAATATTTTGAAGTTATACTGGTACCTAATTCTTTTTTCACTTTTCCAATTGAGGGTATTTTTGATAGTAACAAATGAAAAACATTCTTATTCACGCGGTGGGCAAAGTGTAAAGGAATCCTAAAATTTCAGCAAGTTGGAGTATTTCCTAAGCAAGGAAGGTTGGGATTAATGGAGCGATTTTCTTTTTTTTAGATGGAGTTCGGCCAGAGGAGAGAGGCCAACCGTAGGCAATTTGTTTCTTCAACGTAAGGTCTCGAAAATGCCAATCAATAGTATAGAGAGTTATAATAGAGTTTTAAAACCTTCGCCTATTTCTCTCGCAACCCCAGCGTTTCGTGGTGAAGCCTTCTTTAAAAAAAAAGTTTTAAAAATTTCTGTAAGACACCCTCTTGGAAATTCCCTGTCCCCGCGTGAAATCCCTATCTTCCCCATAAATTCTCTTCTTAAAGGCATACTGATGACGACTGTATCTTACCGAAACAAAGAACTCTAAAGAGTTACCTTTAACATTGAGTCCCGAAAACAGTTTCTCACTGAATTGACACAAATTCTCTAAAAGGGATGCGGCCTTATTTTGACTCGTGTCGTGTCCACAGTCTCTGAATCGTGATTTGGCTTGTGTTCTGCGACCCACTGAGTAATACTTTGCTGCAGACTCGTGTTTCAAGCCATCAGAGGTTTCTGATGCTATATCCTGCTACCTATATTGGTAAAATCTCTTATCGAGGAAATGCTTTTGTTATAACATTTTTACATTATATTTCGTAGAGAGCCTTAATTTCGGGTTCTCTCTTTACACCAGCATCAGTTTTATATTTTATAGATTGATAACTCAGATGATAGTGATTATTTTCCATTTTAAAAATCACCTGTTTAAGCTATATTCTAATTTATGCTCGTGTAATATTATTCTCCGTTTAGGGGAAGTATTGCTTAGTTTATCTCCAACACCGGTTTCTAAAGAGATTCTTGCCTCGATGTTATTTTAGTGTGCTTACTTCGCCAGGAATGGTATTTATTCGACTAACTTTAGTGTACAGGTGCCATGCACATTTGTTCGCTTCTCACCTTATACAAACCTCTTTAACTTCTCCGCTTCATTCAGTTCTCTACCCGAGAACGTCACCCGTTGAGTATTTTTGGTCTTGAGTTCTGCTGAAATCATCTTCTCCAAACTCCCGTCCTTGTTTAACATGCCAGTTCCTTCCTGAGAACGCATGACTCACAAACTGATTTCATGACTGCCTCCCATTATTGTATTTATTTTCCAACGAAATGGTCGATGAGTCAAATGCTAATGAAATACGTTCCTGAAATTCACCTTGCTGTGGGTGAATAGACATTTTCTTGACATAAATAAACCAGCAAGACAAACTGTGACAATAGAGTTTTCCCAAATTTAATAACGTAAATCATCGACGTTGTTTTCCAGTGGGCACGGTGCTGGTCTCCTAACCGAAGGGCCTGGGTTCGATTCCGGGTGATGCCTCTGAGCACTCTCAGCTTTACCCAAGGTGTGTGGTTTTTCGGGTACCAGATCTTCCTGGGAAACTGCTGGCGTCACAGGAAAAGGAACTGCCCCTCCTACGCTGATGTGTGAATTTCACACTCCACGCCGTTGTGCTCAGTATTGGGTGAGTTCTACCAAACCTATCAATCCTTCCTTTTAAACCTCAGCAATCAACCTTCGTGTTGATTGCTAAGTTTTAAAATCATCGGTATTAGTTAGTGCAGAGTAATTAGGTACGCAATAACCCGAAGTTAGTTCAGGCAATTATAACTAAGATACCTTTGTGCTCGGTACTTCCTTTCAGGTGCAGAATTTTTCTTCCATGACACTTGACGTTATCTATAAACGTATGGAGTATTGTATTGTATTGTCTTCTAAGCGGTACGCGTACATGAATGCGAGGTTCCTAATGACCGAATCTGTAATCTACTGGCAATATCCGTGCTTGACTGACTTCAGGTTAAATATTGTCCGATATGCAGCGAAGGATTAAAATGCCAACAAGAAATTCCCCATGTCTTATTACTCTCGTATTATTGCCCCCCATAAACCATTCGTGACTCCCATGGTTGCAACTGGCTGTGTGCCGTGGTGAGTGTAGTCGAAGCCGGGTGGTCCACTTCCAGGGCCGCTTGCCTCTCTTAGGCGAGGAGAGAGGGGGTGTGGAGGAAGAGAAGGGGGGACGAGGACGAGCGGTGTGGTTCCAAAGCTGGATCTCCTCTCGGCCCCCTCCCCCCCTCCACCTTCACATCACCTCCCCCCCACTCCCCTTCTCCGCCGAGTTCAATGACACCGTCAAAGAAACGCCCGAGTGTGGCGGAGATTTCAACGGGCGAATGTAGAGAAGGAGGCTTTAACAGGGGAAATGCGATTCCTTGCAGTCGTTTTAAAGAGGCGAAATGGAGGCTTTCGATGGGAGGAATGGGAGTAGGGCTGGAGAATTGGGTAGGTTCTAGTGGCGGGAGTAGGAAAAGGAAGGTCGGGTGTAATGAGGTCTAGGCACAATGACGGGAGGGTGACTTTAGGTCAGAGGAACGCCTAGAGCTGGGAGAAGAGTTATTTGAGTTAAAGGGATCCACGACAATGTAGCCCGAGCCGTTGCAGCCCTGATGACTCCGCCCGACCATTATAGTCTTGCAACAATTCAGCCCTAAGAATTTTCGTCTCCGCGACTTTTTGACCCCGGAAATTTCAGCCTCTTGCCATTACCGCCTCGGTAATCTCACCCCCGAGCGCATATCGCTGGACGTCTGCCGACCGTGGTTAGGTATCCGAATGTCAATATGCAAGACAATAATACTAAATCGCAGTTTAAATAAAGCTACCACCATTCCAATAAACAGGAGGGAACTTGTAACGAATTGTGTAAAATGTGAACGGATCTTGTAAGCGAGTCTTTATCTTTTGCATCCGTCAAATGCACTCCTAAATGTTTATTTGAATATTTACCACTGTATTTATACTGCGATTACACGTATATTATTATTTTGAATATTTGGAATTCCCATGCATGACATCGATCAGTAAATCGCCGCGCGATATGCGCCCGCGGGTGAGATTTGCGGGGCTGACATATCCTGGGACGAAAATTCGTGGGGATGAATGATCGGAGGTTTGAAATGTCGCGGGGCTGCAATCGCCGGATGATTGAAACACGTGTCGTGATACACAATAAACGCGTGACTTTGTTCTTAGTTATATTTCACTTCCACCCTTGAAATGGAATTTCACAAAATCAAGGCTTCAAGAGTCAATTTTATTCATATTTTTAAATGTAATATTTATAATAATACCTTTAAATACTGAGGGTAATTTTAATGACATGCCATTTAATGAAATTCTTGTAGTATTTAAATTTCAGACAACTTATTTTCTCAATCAAAGGCATAAGGTTCTTAGACTCAATACATTTATATATATAATTTAAGTGACATCATGGTGGTCTTGTTAATTTTTTACGTTCTAGACCGTATGAAAACTGGCCCAAACTCTCTGCTAAACACAGAATGTGTTTTTCTGGGCAACATATTTCAGTAAAGCTTCAGAATGAGGCTCTTTTCGACGATTCTAGTCCCTCTTAGCTAACTAATTAGATAATCAGCTAGAATTTCTTTGATCGATAATTATGTGACTTAGTATACTTTTAATTTATACCCATGTTACTATAATTCATTCTAAGAGTTTTAAAAGGATTCCTGCTTTTATGTCGGGGCTGAAAACTTGTCTATATGAGATTACAGATACTTTTAGGAATTCCCAGTGTGCTGAACACGTTTGTTTTCTTCTGATTCCCAGCACATCGACCGACTCAACCAACAACACATAACCAAGTTTTTACTTTTTTGTTATTTCAGTGTAATCATTCGAATTGATTTACTAACTGAAAACAAGGTTCGTAATTAGTTAATATTTATTGAAAAGGATAAGACTTTTGTTTAAATTAATTTTAAACTTTGTTCCTTTACTGGCTACAAAGAAATACATTTCTGATGGAATTAAATTTTAGAAACATTTATGATCTAAACTGATAGTACACGAGGCCTAAGTGTTGCTGGCTAATTTAGGAATATTCTAAATAAGTAAATGCCCCATTTCAGCACCATTATTCATCGGCCAATATTTGGGTAAATTCCTCGTAACTTAGTTTCATCTTCATATTCATAATTCATCTTTTAAGAAAGCAATTTGGTACCTCCCAGACGATCTAAACTGGAATTCGAGTGTTCCAGTTCTGCTTGCCTAACCTCAATTTTGAAGGAATTAGGCAGGAGAGGGAGAGAATGAAAATTGGAAAGAGTGAATTTGATATTAAGATAAATAGTTGATAAGGATGGACGTTATATACCTTATGTCTTTGCAAAAACGTTGACTTCCGCCAGACCGTAACATATCTTTTTTAGACGACGAAATTAGGTATTTGCACGCTGGCGATGCTCGAAGCGTACTTAGCTTTTGTTTGTACCATTGCATGTGTCCATTGTTTGCTTTCAAAGCCCTTCCCTGACTAGAAACCACAATGTTGATGCACACTTAAGAATTATACATGGGAATAGTGGCCCTTATGCAAAAACTGGTTTGATGCAGTGACTTCGCAAATGGAATAATTGTTCAATGAGTTACCGCACGCGGCTTTTGCTTTGCAGCTTGCTCGTAGACTAGGGGTTTCCCAAAATAAATAATTTCATTTTTGTATCTGGATGAAAACGGGTTTAATGGGACCAGGTCATCCGGCTGACGCTCACTTTCCAAGCGTTCATGTGTCAAACGAGTTCTTCGTGGCGAATAATTTTTTATACCGGCTACCCGCTTGACTGGCAGATGTATTTTCAAAGTCAAAGAAATTAAAATGCTGTTGAAGTTTATGTCCTTTCTCGGAGACAGAAATCTCGAGTGGCCTGAGAAAAGCCGGATGCGTGTCTACTTGTATCTGAATGCCTCTTTACGTCATCGTCCTTGTCTTCCATGAATATGATTACATTTGCCTCGCCTCGGTTGCAGCGCCTCTTCTTACGCAGAGATATCAAAGCGAGACTTCGGTCGTAACTCTCATCTCAGCAGTCTTTTCGCTTAATATCTCTTGTGCCGAACACTAACTGTACGAAGTTTGAGGTGCACATTTTTTGTCCGAAAATTTATTTTTCCTAACAATATCTCGATATACCTGTATAGGTATATCGAGATATACCTATACAGATAAGATAGTTTATACAGATAAGATCGTAGTTATAGTAGATACAGATAAGATCGTTTAATGAGCGGATTGGAGGAGGGATAGGTATGATACATATCTCATTCCGTTTTCAAAGGGATGGAAAATATTTTATGACATTATGATAGTTGGGCTTGAATTTCGAACTTTTAAATGATTGGACGCCATGAATTGTTAGAAGCACACACAAAGAAGTGTTCACAATAGTAATTCAAAAGAGTCTTGACTGTCCGGTTAGGCCAGCGGATTAAGTACTGGTTTGTGCGGGTAGCGTATGGTCTGCGGTTCGAAGCCATCGTCGGTCACGGCTTTGTCAAATGGGTTCCTTGATACCGTATCGATGCTCTGGTGTTTTAAGCTCTGGGATTTCGTAAAAAGAAGCCTTAGTGATTAGTTGTAGACTTCAGAGTTACTCTTTGAGCTGGGAAACGGTAATTATTACGGTCCTACGCCTGAGTCTAAAATGGGTACGTTAATGAACAACCTAATCCGTCCATTGACAGTAAATAGTTAATGCAGCAGTGATAAATTTTTTTCTTAGGTATTAACTAGAGGAGTGAAAACAAAAAGAAATGTGGTAACTATTAATCAATATCCGGCATTTCTCGTTCAAGAAACAGGAACCAGGAATGAGGTGAAAAAAGAAAATGAATACGAGGCTACGAGGACGTGGTTGTTTGAGGAGTTGAAGTGAAAGAGAGAGGGAGAAGGGACGAGGGAAGAAGGCAAACTCAGCTGTGAAGAGGAGATGTAGAAGCGAGGTGCGGTCGGTGAGAGGTGGAAGCAAGTGCTCATTAAGGAGTTGATTTATGTTCTGCTCGTCACGCATTTCGCGCTTGAGCAAAGACGGTTCGAAATCGGGCCTATTGCGGAGCACATTTAAATATTAAGTTGCTTTCCCATGAGCAGGTGGAAGAATCCTTCGTCGGTTAAGCTCTACCAGAGGTACCCTGGGAACATAACAAAAGGGCTTTCATGGACAAGCTCTCGCGCCGCACGTGAAAAAAAGGAACGTCTTAGTATTATATAATTAGATGTTTGTTTTAGCTCCGCGTCAAAATATTTTTCTGCTGGCAATGTCTCTCCAACTGTGCTATCGTCGTGTGCTATATCTATAAATATATCCCGTGGGCCGCATGCATCGTGTGCATCTTATTTGATGCATGTTGTACGTTACGACCACAACGGTTTCAATTGTTGATCTTTGAATTTTGAAAAAGACTTTTCCAGGAATGGGATAACGTGAACCCCATGCATCTGTGAATCCGTTTATCTTCCTTATTAAAATTATTTGGATGATAATTGACTATTCACACTGCCCCATTATTCTGGGGAAATATGACTTCTTGTGCTAATGCTGTGGTTTTTTCTCGTGCAATTTTTGACTTGGACCTAAGAAAGCGTGTTTTGCAACGAATGAAATTTCCATGTTTATTTTGTCCCCTATTATGGTGTTTTTTAAATCTGGAATCTATTGAGAAAGAAGTGGTCAAACATCTAAAAAAAACTTCATTAGGGAAGGTGTTAATCCTGCCGGACTATTTAAGGTGTTAAACATTATTCCATTTATGTTATTTTCAAAACTGAACGACGGTCGGAAATTGAAACTGTTAGGTCTTTAGCGTCAAAAATATACGTGTAAAAAGAGGCTCGAGAGAGCGTCATTCGCTTCTGACCTGAAGGCACCGATAGCACAATCAGAGAAATACCAATATAGCGGTGCTATATTGGTAGCGGTGCAATCGGAAAAACATCTAATAATGAATATCTAATAATGAATAAGTATAATAAATAAATGAATATTACCCGCTTTCGCGGGTAATATTTATTATTAGATGAAGTCAGCATTCGGGGAACGACATATGTTGACCACATTCCACAGCTGCGAATGGTTATAAGAAGAAAGCTAATTGCGAAAGGCCTGCGTGGCCTGACGTAAGGTGTGCCCCACCGACGCCGGGATCGAATCCCGCCTTGTTCGTAAGTGAGAGATTGGCCTGTAAATTGCAACAAGACGAGTTTCTGAGGTAGAATGATAGACGCGAAAGTTACTTGTAGAAATAAAACTTGTCTGTGGAACATTTCACTGGTGTGTGAGCGAATGAATGTCCGGAAATGTGGAAAGAAGCGCTCCATTCATTCTCTTTGAAAATATATCTCGCTTTATTGAGCACATCATCAGTTACGACATCATTGGAACTTACAAAAAAACAAAGCAATCCAGCGTGGATTTCATGTTCCATTGGAAATTTTATTTTTTGCCTCAAGCATAGAAGAGCAGAGAAACACTTCATATTCACACCAAGCGATGGGGAGGTTTGTTTCAACATTATTATAGGTAATCTACCGGTTAATGTAGGTCTCTGTTCGACACACTCCTAAAAAAACCCTTTCTTCATTTCTACATATGTTTCAACAGAAGCCATCAAAATTAGTAATCAAACTATACTCATAAATGTCAAATCGACAGACATAAAAGAATTAATGAAGATATTTTTAAACTATAAAACTCCTCATGTCATACCGAAGTGAAAGCAATTTTTGCTCTATTGAAAAATTTAATAGGTATTAAACTCCTGAACATTTAGTTCCTTAAAAAATAAATCACAAATGCTCATCAGCCTTCCCGTCACAGTTGTTTTTTGGTAGTTACATGAATATGATGTGAAATATGGCGAAGGATAATCTTAGAAACAGACCTCTATGCTCAATGACTTTCTGCGGTAGATTTTCAACTCATGGATTTCATGCCGGGACCGATACAAATTTAACTGACCTGACAAATCTGATAATAAGCATTTTATCAATGGATAGCTGCTTTAGATGATGATTAAAGTCACACAGACCACACAGCTCCAGAAACTGCGTTACTAATAATCGTGAAGGTTATTCCGATCCTCGTATGGGTTTGTAAGGAAGACAATGTGTCACAGGATGTTTGAAGCAGATAGAATAAACATGAAGGGATTAGTAAATACTACTTCGTTTTATTGAAGGACTATTTTCTGCATTTTTAGCTTTGAGAGCTTTTCCTTAAAGGGGATATTGAATGCTTTATATAGTAGTATATTTAAAATGCATACAGTAACTACCTATCTATATTGTATGTAAAACATTTCGACTGATGAGTATAGTAAAATAGTTTAATTCCATCAGCATTCTATCGAGATGCTCGAAGAGTGCACGTTTCAATGTGGAATTTCGCACATTGACGCCTTCCTCGGATTTACAGTTCGATGAAATAAAAACTGACCGAGAGAGAAATATTTGATTTCCACTCTTTATTCGAAATCGATTCTCCACTGTGGCCGGCGGACAACCGGCTAGTCGGGTGGATGAAACCAGAAAACTTTGAATTACACCTCAAATGAGGGATAAAATCGAAATACTGTTCTCTCTAAACAAGGCGTTTCCTCCTGAATAAACCAACGACTTGCTTCATCGAAATTGCCGGTTGAATATAAGGCACTGGATTGGGTGGCGTAAAGGATAGGAGTTAAGGCACACGGAAAGCGGTCAAGGGTAGAGATTTACAAGGGATCGAGCTAAAATTACTCCGTAGCAGGACGCGGTGGTTTTAATAAGGGAGGACGCCTCGTGCCAAGGCGTGGATTTTCCGTGTAATGGCTTCTCCCAAGCACAGCTCACGTATTTGGCTGCACACCTACCAATCTTTAATGTATAGTTTCCTCTTTCACATCCCCTTGAACGGACCTTGCTCTCGAAACGTACACCTATAATAATTGAATAGGTGGAATTTTCTAAGATGGGAAATCGAACTTTCTCTTAAAATAGTTTGAAAGTGGCACGCAAACATTGTATGTAGTGTCGTTATTATGTCGATATATGCGGACGGGTTATGAAACAAAGATACTCCGATATCCCAGGAAATCAGTTGTACGAAGTTAATTTGTGTGCATTCTTAGGCAATTATATGTATTTTGTCACCCAATATCTAAGCAGGAATTTTCATTAAGCTCGTATTCATATTATAGGTTGATAATTATCCGATTGATTAGGCACTATTCTTGTCATCAATGGCTTTGATAGGGTCACAGTAGAAGGAGAAATGGTAGTGAGTTCTCACAAGGATGGTTAAAAGACTAATTATCACGCAGGCCGCGTAAAATGGGATGTGAGACGGAAATGTTATGGGACTTTGTATTGGAGAGGAAAGAACGTAGGATAACAGTCAACCGATCTTCGCGCTGTGATACTGTTGATGAGATGGATAATTTTTCTTTGGATGCGTAGTCACGTGCAGTTTATCAGAATGGAATTGGTTTTTTGAGTTGCAAGAGTCAAGACATGAAATCCTTCGGCCCAGGTGCGAATCATTTATTTTTTTCATCGATCGCGTGCGAGTGGATAGACAAGAAAAAATTTGGTTGCGTTTGGCTGTGAAAGAGCATCTGGCGGTGGTGGGAACGTCCTATTTCTTCTCCCAATTGCTATCAAGCGGCTTTGTGTTTTGGAAAGGCGGGTATGCAGAGCCAATCCAAAAGGTCAGGGTGTGTTGTGAGAAGCAATCCTCGCTCGATCTCACCGGAAATCCTCCCAATCATGGGGGTGTTCCCCCCTGTCAAAAAGTTAAAGGAGGCCTTTCCTGGATGATATCGGATCCGCAGGCAGCCTTCTATCTGCTCCATTTCCCTTTTGGCAGCCAATGTACTGTGAGCATAAACTGAACGGCAAATTTTCCATAGTGAAATTAGAAGTTTTTCAGGTGGCACTAGGCACACTTTATTTATTTTAAAATAGGACCACATGCAGCAGTAATTTGCCATTTTAAAGTGAAGCATATGAATAAGGACGTATACATAAAAAAAATCAACAAATATTAATAATTAACGACAGAATTAACTGAGGAGGTCATTATTTTCTAACCTAATTATGGAGAGATGGGAAAGAGCAAGGCCAGTAAATGTGTTGGAGTAAAGCGAAAATGAATCAATGCTCTCAGGGAGTGAGTTCACTAGAGAGGAGAGGTGAAAGAAAAGTGAGCGTTTAATTAATGATAATCTGGGAGTGGGTATGTGGAGTAATGAGTGT
>LYUA01000435.1:25286-37508 GCA_002093875.1 Calopteryx splendens
TATATATATGCATATATATATGTATATATATATATATATATACATATATATGATGGATTCAATCATTACTTTACTGCTATTCTTAAAAGAAATTCCGCCCGTGGAGTAAAGGGTATGCTAGCTTCGTTAGATGTGAACTAGAGATAAAATATATGAGACGCGGACTTCTGGGGATGGATTCATTATTCATATTACCTAAACGAAAAAACGTATGGTGTAAAAAGACCGCACCATTGAAGTAGGAGATAAAATTGAGCAGATAAAGCAGTTTAGCTATTTAGGTAGTGTTTTAGACGAAGGTGAGCAATTTTGTAAAGATAATAGAAGAAGAATCGCATTAGGATTTAAAGATCTTTTTAAAAGGGGGAAAGAGAAATCTTATGGATCTTAGGCAAGGATATAAAGAAAAGGATGTTGAAGGCAAGGATGTAAAGAAAAGAATGAAGAAGACGTCGATATAGAGAGTTAGTTATATTGTATTGCTAGGAAACTTGGTCGTTGATGCAAGATGACAAGCGTAGGCTGATGGATTTTGAAATGTGGGTGTGGAGAAGGGTGGGAAAAATGAAATGGACGGAATGGAAACGAATGAAGAAGTGTCGCGAAGGGTAGGAGAGGAGAGAAGGCCATTGGGAGAAATCCAAAGAAGACAGGAAAAGTGAATGCAGGGCGTGCTGAGTGGCGATGGATTGTTGAGGACTGTGATTGAGGGGAGAATGTTGGGTAACCGGGGTAGAGGGAGGCAAAGATTAGGAATGTTGGACGGAAGGAAGGGTGGCAGAACTATGCGGAAATGAAGAAAGGGTTATTGTAGGGTTGAGGTCACGTGTCCATCAGAAATCTACTCTAACCGGTAGGTTACCATTAGTAATAAATAATGTCTTGTGCTTTCTAAGCATAAATATGATTAAAGAGATGCAAACGTAATCAGACGATAAGGACTAGAGCATTGACGCTATCTGTTTGGAAGTTAGCCATATGGGTTATTCATTCCTTCTTTAATGGGATATTAAGTGGATGTAACATAAGTAGCACGAACACCATGGTTACACCGTAAAGAGATCTTTCAAAGAGAACCTCATATAATAAAAATTATCAATTCTGTACATAGGATGACAATGAAAAGATGCTTAAATGCATCGAGTATTTTTTTTATCAATCATTGGAGTACAAAAATCTGTGAAGCATAGAGAGGTTTAAGTCTCATTTCTCGGTTTTCAGATAAGTGGTAATAGGTATATTATTCAGAGTGGAAAAATAAAAATTGATACATTATTAACTAATCTACGTTCACTCCAACTTTTAAAGGCAAGTGAAAGTAATTCTATCCATTTCATTTGCTTCCTACATTTACGAATTATAAGAGTAAGTACGATGATCATAGCCCGATATTTTACAGCATGTACAATTTAAAGGAGAAAGTTATTCACATTTTCATTTGCAAGTTAAAGGAGAAAGTTATTGGTATATATAAATATGCTATTATTTTAAAATATATGGAGACTTTCGAGACTTTTTTTATTCCTAACCAGCTGAGAGCAAGGATACAACTCACTCATTTTTTAAGCCACAAACCACTTAATATTCACTTCACTGGAAGAAAACCTTGTGGAATAAAATCAAATGAGAAAAATTGGAGATTTATTTTTTGTTATAAAACCCAGGATTGCTACTCCGACGGCCTTCGTGCGACGGGTATGCCTATCCTGCAGTAAATAAATGGTTTTTTTTAGAACCAAAGCCCGGTCCCTCTGACATGAAGTCACAATGTTTCCGGACGCTTCTCGAAATGGGAGAACAGCCTCCTTTCAAAAAGCGCATGCCTCAACCTTCAGCCGATTGATGATCGAATTGGTAGGTGTATTTTAAATATGACTGCGCATATCGTCAGGAGAAGACTTCGAACCATAAAAAAATAGAAGAAAGTGTCCGACAACTTAGCGTAATGCTACGATGACTTTCTGAATAAATTGAACACTTTTTGACCTTAAAATGTAACAAGGCAAAATGAAAAGGAGGGCACGTTTTGTTAATTCTGACAACGTATGTTCCATGTAACGATTTCCGCGCAGGTAAACTTGAAACTTTTCCTTTCATACAAACGTCGAAACACACAGAAATTAGAGCGAGGCCAAAAACCATGAGTTTTTCGTTTTACTCAAAGTACGACGACGTGCACGGAAAAATCCTTTTATTTATCCCATTATTTTTTTAATGCATGCGGCCTACCGATTATTAGTAGGTGTTGGACTGGCAATGAAATCTATCACATATCCTCGCCGGGTTTCAAAGCGCCAATGGATGACGCGAACATCTATTCCCCTACACCACACCTTTTTTTTCTTTTCCAGTTCCTCATATATTCCACTCCCTTGATTTCCTCCTTCACTCAGGGCACAAAATTCGCAAATGGGTGGGAATTTCGCAGCTTTCCAGGTTGCATCCCTATCATCATTGTGTCTGTCATGTTGCCGTGAGAGCAATAATTGAGTCGGTTTCCCCATTGTCTCCCTCTTAAACGACCCAATTTGTTTGAATGCCCGCACTACATCGCCTCCATAGATGGGCAAGACGTTATCAGTTCTTCGTTTCATGCTCCGCTCCGTTTGGATGGAGCTTCGATCCGCGGGACGCCGTCCGTTGGAGATCGGGACGTACGATGCGTACACCCCCTGGCGCCCACTTGCAATTAGGCTGGTGCCCAGCACGATTTTTCTCCATTCTGATTCCCACATTTCCCCGATAGCCCGCTAAGAGGAAGGAACGACTTCAGCATCCTCGTGCCCCCTGCAAAAGCCACTACCACTCCGGCGTAATGTGTTCGAAAAACAGACCTTTGACCTGATTTGTGTGGTATATTTTTCTGCTTAAACTATCTTCGGTCGTACTGGACGTGATAGTAGTGTGATTATATGAATAAATCCGCAGATCAGAATATGAATAAGCACTAAAACTAATTGGACCTAAGTTTTAAGATGAAGCAAAAAGGGGAAAAAATTAGATGCTCATAGGTACTTCATCTATTACAATAATTAATGAAAACAGGTCTCAATGGGGTCAACATTTACATTTTTCTCACTATGAGAGGCAGAATGAAGCAGATGATAACTTAGGCTTGAGAAAATAATTTAGGTATCTTTTTTATGCGTGCATGTCTACAGTGATACCGCGGGCACTAAGCTGCTCGGATACTTTCTGGGCTAAATAATGTTTACTATTCATACTCATGATTATATTGAGTTAGTCGCTATCGCTTATTTTCAACCATCTAAGCATACCGTGAGCTTCTCAGAATTGAAAATAAATAATTAAACTAAATTTCCTTAAATAAATAAGCGTATTAATTCCCAAACTCTCATATTATCCTCGTGATGATCAGGTTACATTCTTTCTAGACTTTCAGTCTTGATGGGAGATGACTAATAAGACTCGACCCTTAGAGAATGCGTACAGGCTATAACGGATTGTAAACACGTGGGATTAAAGGCAAATAATTTAATATGAACCGTTACTTTTATTTGAGGGCACGTTTGACTCCCTGAGAGAAAAAATATCTTTAACATGATATCTACTTAATAAGATTACGGCAAGAAAGTTTCCCACGTTATGAAGTAGAAATCTAATTAAAAAATTACGCATTTAATAGTGCATCTTACAATTGATAACAATCACACTCTAGGAGGGCTTTTCTTTAGTTAATAATTACATTTATTTTTAGCTGATTTTTAGTTAGTGTTCTTATTCATTATAAAAATCTATTGAATTTAGGAATATTTAAATTTATAAATGATCGTTCAGATAGCCCTTGTTAAGAGAATTTAACCAGCAAAACTACTGGTTTTATTCATTTTCCAAATCTATATGCTGGAATTTTAAATCACTAGCATTCCTCTAATAACAATAATATATATTTTCACATTGAGTTGAATATGTGACAACTAATAATGCTGAAAACGCTTAAAAGAGATTTATGCAAATTCTCGGACATGGAGAAATATAAAAATGCATAAATGTAACCGAAGTGAATTCTTGCGTAAATTGAACCATTTTAGAGACCTTCAAGAGTTCTGTTTAAGAATATTTTTTCAGAATGCCATTGTTTTATACTCTAGAAACAATGTAACAGAAACAAAATATTCATTATATAAGAAACTTATCAAATCTGAATGTCCTAATACACGCGATAGTTTTACTGTTATTGAAAACTTATTAAAGAGATTTGGATACATTTTGATCCACATCTTTTCCCCAGCACAGTTTCATTAAATTTATTTTCTCAACTTATTGATTTAATTGACCATTTAATAATATTTTATCTTTTCAAATCGTTTATATTTACGGATGAGAGGAAACATTAATATTATCTGAAAGAATAAAACAAATCACGAGTACAAATATCTTTCAAGCAATGAGGGCTTGGCAATGCGAACTTTGGGAAATCTCTTTTGAAAGTGAAGGCTAATGTGAAAATCATATCAGATTAATAGAACAATTAGCTACTGTATTACTTTTCTATTCGTGGACATACTCTTAAAAAAAACAAAGCATATTTTCATGCCATTAGGAAGCTCTCAATTTATTCATGCCTTTAAAATAAAGATGTAAAAATTATGATTCAAGAGCATAATTTCTCTCTAATATTGCGCGCAATTCCTAGAGTGACGTAATTACCACGCACATTAGTGCCAACGTTTATTCTCCACCTCGGTGTGCATCGCTTGCAACGGGGGACACGATGTTCAACCCACTCTTGACCACTGAGGGTCAATCAACAACATCCGTCTCCTTGAAAACAAAGTGGCATTAAAAAAAACAATCGTGAATAATACAGCTCGCATTTTAAACTTTATATCGAGACTAGGCGGGAGAGGAGAACTCCGAAGTTAATGCACATGTAAGAGATTTGACATTTACCTTGAGAGTCGTCGGATACGCCGAGTCCATTCTTGGGGAGTAACTCCTTTTCAAATAGTGGCCATAAATAACATCAGCCGGATGCGAAAATTGTAATGAAACTCTTGATGTGGAACTGAGGCTTCTGAATAATTTGAAAAGTTTTTAAAAATTTTAAAACGCCGCGTGGGCTAAGTTAGTTTTATGAAGACGCATGGATGGTGAAATTTTCACTGTGCAGCTCAAAGATATCGGACAAACGCAAGGTGGTAACCGAGGGCAGAATGTAAGATCTCAAATCGCAGTAGGTCACTGATGCAGGAGTAGTTGTTTTTTCGAGGTTTTCCGGTGTGAACCATTTAGTGGCTCGGGCATTATTTTTATTTTTTTCAAGTAACTGATAGATAACTGTGCACTGTTCCATTCGAGACGCCATAGACACATGATTACAGGTGAAAATGATGTTTTTCCAGATTAAATTGATTGTGACCAGGTTGAAAATAAGTATTTCTGATCATGTTTGCTATTAGAATGTTGTCGGATGGTTTCACCAGCAAGACGCTTGTTATAATATGCGATTTACACTATCTCACAAAATTCTCCACGTGCTGCAAGCCTCTAAACATGTCTCAGATTCGAGATGGAAGTTTCTGAAAAGATGTCTTTCTTCCTTCAAAGAGAACAGCAATGTTCACTATACCCATTACATAATATTATAAGCACTCATCATTTTATAAGAATCGCAAGATAAGTATATTTTATCAGCACAATAGTTTTCGATTAGCACAGTATGTATCATGTCTGGAACTTGGATACTATTTTTTTCACGTAGCTGAAAGTTCCAATTCGTTCTTAAGTACTCTTTTCTACTCTTGTCATAGGTAGGCAGGAAAAATTATTCAAGAGACTAGTTCCCCAGTACAAGCTTAAATGGATAGAAGTAAGAAAATTATTTGCCAATTATTAAAATAAACTAATGGCTCATCGTTTTCTTTTCAACGCAAATCAAAATTGATATTCTTCCAAAGCGTCCATCACTCTGTGAATTAACATAAAATCTCTTACCTATTCTCCAAAAGCTTTTAAATACGAACATAATACTCGGTCTTTGAGGCTTTTAAGCAAATATATTAATTACTTATTCGTTTGGTAACTTATCGAAATTTTCATATGCATTGAAAAGGTTGGTATCAAAAATTTTGTTTGAAAGGCATTTTTAACGATAGCAATACGTTTTGCATTAGCGATCACGACGATCTCACAAATGTTCCTTTGGAAACAAAAACATTCGCAGAGTTATATACGGTAAACCTATTTGATTGTTACTCCTGGAAAAATATATTTTGCCTTGAAAATGCATATTCTACATGCTCTTTCAGTGCCTTAAGCTTTCAACATTATATTAAACACCTCGATATCATTTAATGGAAGGCGTCTAAAAATAGAAGCAAGAGGTTAACATGATGTCATAGAATCTCGGATTGAAGGACCTGAAAATTACTTTGTTCAATAAATGTATAAGTATGCACGTTATAGAGGCATAAAATTGTCGGGAAAAATTTGCCCCTACCATCCATAATAGTGCTAACACATATCCACCCTGGATCATAGCATTAGACCGTGAATACTTCTTTGACAAAATTTTGAATAACCAGCACCATCGTCAAAGGATCGCTTTGGCTCCCTGCAGTATAATGCACTAAGCATTTTTTAAACAATTTCTAAAATAGATGTTGTTCCCTTTTTACTGTTATTCACATTTCCTTAAAACTAGTTACGAGGGAACAATGTAGGAACAGTGTGCAAAACAAAACTGAAAAATATTTTATTGCTCTTCCCCATTCTTTGATATTATTCACGCATTATGAATCGTTTGACCGAAATCGAAATCCTTAAATAAAATGCAAGCAAATTAACTTTAGAAAATGTTCCCAAAGATCTTCTGGGCCACTAAATTCAAATAACTTCTGCTTGCTTACTACATTGTGTCACTCTGTTACAAGACTAGTTGATCAAGTTTACTCAACGTTCTGCGTATTATTTACGATTTTCAACGGAATGTGAAACTTCACACCTTTCCTTGTAGCCCAACCTCCCCGCACCAACCCTGGGATCTTGAATGAAAATCCCATCTCCTGCTCTAGCGATTCTAAGAACGACTTTACTATCTGTGTCATCTCATGTACGCATTTCTTCAAAATTCTCATTGTCATTATCTCCCAGTTTAAACTTCAGCGTCCGGTGCTGAGCTGACGCATCGCTGTACGTGGTATTCATTTTTTCCAACACCAAAAATGAAAAATACCAACAACTCACTAAGCAAGAAATCAGTCCCTCCAGAATTGTGCCAACACAAATGCACCCAGGGTCATAGAATAAGACCGTAAAGACTTGCTCTTACTTTGAATTCTTCATAATTTACATGAATAATTTTACTTCATTGTCTGAAGTAATATACTCGTGGGATGATAATTATTTTTATATGCCTTTTCCCGAGTGCGAGATTTGTAATATCTCTGTCATGCCCCCGCGAGTCACAATTATACGTCTGTTAAAGTGGTATTAGAAGCCTACTCTTTAATCATTTTTCTGCGAAATGTCCATAAAAATAAATGTAAGTAGACAATGTTTTTATAGTGACATTGATTGAGTGCGCTTACCCTTGGGTTTTGCTGGAAGAGCAAATTGCGTGAAGAAAGAGCGAGTATTAAAATGTTTTGGTGCAAGTCTTACTTCTAATTTATTAGCGGTGGTATGACTATCTATGCATCTTACAGCAAGGAAATAATGCAGCACTGCAAACGAAAATTTAAATAATTGGAGGTTATATTGGCGTGAGTTAATGCTTACATTTAGGTAAGTACTTACATATGCGTGTCTCCGAGGCGATGCAATGATATTTTTCCACTTTGGTGCCTCTGGCTTCACTCCTCTATTCCTTATCTTCGCAACTGGTTATCTAGGTAAACCAAAACACTTAAATTAGTCTTTTCTGACGATAAGTGACTGCACGAAATATTCATAGCTAACAACTAGCTTTAAATTTCATTGCATTCTAATAAAAGAAAGTGGACAACCCCAGACGGGAAACTTTTCCCTTTACAATTTACATGAATAATTTGACTTCATCATCTGAAGTCATATACTCGTGGGATGATAATTATTTCTATTTGCCTTTTCCTGAGTGCGAGATTTGTAATATCTCTGTCATACCCCTGCGAGTCACAATTATGCGTCTGTTAAAGTGGTATTAGAAGCCTACTCTTTAATCATTTTTCTGTGAAATTTCCATAAAAATAAATGCAAGTAGATAGGGTGAATAGTTTTTATGCAAGTGATATAGTTTTTATAGTGAAATTGATTGAGTGCGCTTACATTTGGGTTTTCCTGGTAGAGCGAATTGCGCGGAGAAAGAGCGAGTATTAAAATGTTTAGGCGCAAGTGTTACTTATCCTAGTTTATTAGGGGTGGTCTACTATTCCAATCAAGTTTGGAGTTCGGCGTCAGATAAAGTAAGTTTTATTTTTCGTAGTTTTAAATGGCAGAGCTCCGACCCACAGCCCTCCTTTGCGATGCCGCCGTCGGTCAACAGCATACAAGTCGAACCTTTAATCTTGAAACCATATCCGTAAAACATTTTCTCCTTTCTTCTTGAAAATAATGTTCACACTTTCAGTCATCCATTATTCTGTGCAGTTTGTCCATGTCCTTGATTTACACGTTCACCAGGGGTGATCTCATACAATTTCCAGGTATTCTAAATATGGGCTATCTAATGTGAAATAACACCAATCTTCACAGCATTTACCTACAAATACATAATGAAGCCACTTTTCATTTAAGCGAACCAGCTTATTCTTCTCATAAGTATTCTCCCTTATATGACCGAAAGTAAGAGCAAGTAACCTTGAGGCGTTGCGCAGCTTGACATGTTCCGAGTTATATATTACAAACCCCTCTATTTTACAGACGATATTTTGTTTGACATTTTTTCCTCCCTATGCATTTTACTTTTATTCTAATCCATTTAATACTTTCCCCTACTTCCCTAATAAAGTTAGGTTCCACCCCGCTCTCTTACGGAAAATTGACAACCGTGATCATGTATGAGGGTTTCTCACCCATAATATTGTCCATTGCGTGCAATGAAATATGATGCGTGAATCTCAAGAATAATTCCATCAGCTAAGAATTAACTGAGACCTAAGGTGGTACATTTCCACGTTTGCGGAATGCATCGAATACTCTGAAAAATATGCCAAAAGCTCGATTAAATTAATATTAAATATTGAATTTCCAATTATTGGTTTTTTAAACGAGTAATTAACTAAGTTAAAACACTTGAGGAAGTGGTCCTCAACTCTAAGGTATTCGATGTTCTAACGCACACCAAAATTGGCAGCGGAGGTAAGAAGACTGGATCAATGAAAGAAAGAGAAAGAGTAAAGAGTGAGGAGAAATAATTGAAAGGGGATGAAAACTATCAGATGGAGAGTACGCTTCATGTAATTATAAAATCTTCTCTACGCCAAGTGGGGACTACAAATCTAATGAAGGGAAACACCAAGTGGAGAGGCCACTGGAAGACGAATATTTCGTGACATGATGTACTAAAATGTATCGGAAATCTTAATTTTGATATTCAGCCAAGTAAGGAAAACCTTTTTTGAATATGCATCTCTAATTATCTGTCCAAGATTTTTTTGTTATGTTACTGCCTTAGGCTAAAAAATATTATAGATGGCAATGCATTATTTTGTTATGATAGTGGTTGGTTCAATACAGGTCAAAGCACCTTGGAAACCACCTAAACTTTCAAATTTATTGTGTTTTGTGTGTGTTTATTGTAAAACTGTATATTTGAATTTTGAAGTAAATATTATTATTACTGAATTTTACCTTAGAGCACCGTGATACATTCTGATTTTGACTAACAATTGAATCCGTTCCTTCCCTCCTCACTCAGGCATTCATTTCAAGGGAATTGACGAATAATGATAATATTACAGTATTACCTAATAATATCTTAAAATTCGGTTCACAAAAGTAAAGCCGCTGTGCCACCTGTCAAAGTACTAAGGTGGTGTGAGCGGAAGATGAGGAAGATAAACGATTATCATTAATTTAAAATGTATTTAAAAGTGTCCTGCACGAAATTTGAACATGTAGCCATTAAAATATTCATATTTTTTTATTATCTGTCCAATTCTCCAGTGTTCGACTCGTCAACGAAGTTCCCAGAGGGTCTCATAGCTGGCAACACCTACCAAATGGGCGCCTTCGACGAGTGTATAGCAGTGAAGGCACAGCTGCCGCCTCAAAGGGGTCACGAAAATGAAAGTCGTTTCACGGGCCAGTACTGCCTCGCCGAAGTCCAAATCCTACCTCCGGAGACCGACAGGGGCCACCACACGTACGAATATGTCAAGGATCCGAATGGCTCTGCTTGGGAAGGACTCAAGGTAGTACTGAACTCACGATACATCACAGTGTTGACCTAATTCATGAAATTAGTGGAAAGGGCGATTAAAACATGTTTTCCTTCATTTACGTTCATTGATCGCGTTACTGCCAAACGTGATAAACTTCATGATTTTATTGATTCTGAATTGGAAAACCCATTCCTGCATGATGCATTTAGGAATAATAATTATATTAAAAGAATGAGGATATCATTTTTTATGTTGACCATTTTCTTTGCGAAGTTAATTCAGGTAAACAACATGTAAAAATTTAGTTTAGTGAAATTAATATATTTTATAAATTTTTTTTTCAATTTCTAAATTCACCATAATAATTACACATAACACTATTTATTAATCAATTAAATTTAAATGGATTGTATTAAGAATCACCATGTCACGGAAACTTTCTCCCTCTGCATCAATCTGGATGATTATAAGTCAATGGATATAGGGCACTCGTAATTACCCTTAAAATAAATTGTGGAGCATTATCCTTAAACGTTTTAAAAATAACTTCTTTAGCATGATTCCAAGTACTGTGGGCCACTCACTCGAAGAGAGTTTTAATCTTTTGAAGTTCAGTTTTTATCTTTATAATTTGGAATTATTTGTTGATTGATTTCATGGTTAATTTAACACACATAGCCTTTTTTACTCTAAATGTTTACAGTCACATCACTCCCACGTAAAACCATTCGACCACATTCCGAGACCAATAAAACTACCGCCGAAAACGCTTGCTTTAAATTCCACCTGTATTTATTCATTTGACGTGAAATCTAGCCGTTTATCACTGATACCACGGACTGAAAAGATTCTCACGTTGATTCTTTGAATATAGCTTCCTATTACGGTTGCCTTTTTGAAAGGGGCCATAAGCAATGTAATCCGCGCACAATGGGCCACTGCGAACGATCTTTTTTCCCGTGCTTCTCCATCCCACGCTCCCTCTCTCCCACCATTGTGTTGCTCTAGTCAAGTAAGTCGACCAGAACAAAGCAATGGCCAAACCATTGAAAGACCGGTGCCTTGAATGACGCCTTTTATGCTGGAGCTCTCAAGATGAAAACATGGGGCGTTGAGGAATATTGCGCAAAATAGAGACTTCAACGACCGAGTGGGAAGTTAAGACATCATTTCTAAATTCCCCTTTGTGACAAGAAAAGATAGGTGAGTGAAGTGAGAATCCCAGACAGTGAAAGTGGTACGCAAATAATCATGTGGAAGAAGATAAATTTTTCTTCAAAATGCTAATTTAAAATTGAAAGATCATCGAAATATTTCAACCTCATAATATTTTTAGGCAACACAGCCGATTCTTGGATATAGAGTCATTGACCCAAAGAAATGAAACAAGATTTGGATAAAATGAATGAATTACGTAACCCAAGGACTTCTACTTTTTCATCCACGGTCCCAGGGCAGGACAAATTATACGCATTCCCTTTCCTAAGTAACCTGATTCAGAGATGACCATGAATTAGGGGAAAGTTTCATTCGAGATTTACATCAGCACCTACTTACTTCATCATCGATTCGCTACCTAAAACATCGTCGGTACTTCAACTGGATGCATGAAAAATCCACCCTTTTAAACAATCAAGTTTTTTTTATGGGGAGTTTAAAATGAAATTGCCTCCAATTAAGAAAGTCTTACTGCCATGAAGGCACTTAGAAAACCTCCAACGCTTAGAAATTCATTTACCGGCGGGAACTTAACGCAGAAGACTGTTTTGAGAACTATATTCCCCAAGAAATTAATATTTGCATTAACCCTTTTACTGCCAACGGGCCGATATATCGGCCCTCACTGATTGTGCGAAAACTTCCACGGGCCGATATATCGGCCCACTACTTTTACTTG
>LYUA01000435.1:83829-98857 GCA_002093875.1 Calopteryx splendens
ATATATATATATATATATATATATATATATATATGTACCTATATATATATTAATATATATATATGCCTATGCTAGAAAATGCTTCTCAATAACACTCAACTACGGGATATCATGAATTAAACGGTCATATTAACGTTTTTTCTCCATAATAAACCGAAATATTGCAATACATTTTGGCCTGAGAGATGTATGACGCTCCTTACAAACAAATAAATTTTCCCGTAAAACTATTTCACTTTAATTAGTCACGTTTCTTGCTTAATTATTTTAATTGTGAATATATATTTAAATGCGTTTCCTACTATGGCGATATCTAGATGATTTTACATTATTGCATTCACATTGTAAACACATTTGATGTCCCAATCCCCGACCTGTTCATTTCACAGGGCCGCTGACTACCTTGTTCAAGTGGAACGCCGTGGTGCCCCTCAGCAGGCTGACCTACTGCGCCTTCCTCATCCACGGAGGAGTTCAAATGCTCAGCGTCGCAACGCTCAGGACGCCCGAGTACATGACCTTCTATAAGCTGGTGAGCGATCCGACGAGCCCAACATATTTTCCGTGGCCTGTCCTTGGGGAAAGCTGGTAAACTGATTTCATAGGGCAAAATGAACGCCCAACTGAGAGAAAATGATAGTTAACTGGCTAAATTTCATAAAAAAAGCTTAAAATATGACCGAATATGTGCAAATTAATATCAAATATGATTTCCGTTAATAGATTTTTTAATGTTCGGACGGAGTGATTTTTTAACTTTTTTCATTTCAGTGACTTATAATTGTCTGTTAAGGGAATGATGCTCATTAGGGTTGAATCTTTTTATTCGAGCATGCAAGTGTGACTAGGCTCGCCCCCCCAACACTCCTGAGAAATTGAGTCACTTGAATAAAATAAAATTAAAATCTGGACTAAATAAATGAACGATGTAAGTTAAAAGGTGGTTACATCGTGCGTAAAAGCTTCAGAAGACCGCAAGAACGTGTACCAGCTTAAAAGTAACGTCTATAATCTAGTTATACACAAACAACAATAGTTATAGAAGGTAATATCATCCGCCCCGTATGCAGCCATATGGTGTGTTGAACCTCTTAATCCATTTTACGTCTAAGAAATTGGGTAAGCATCCTTGAAAAATGACTCACTGCCTCTATCTCTCTGTAGAACAATATTTTTCGGATGGTTTTATGAGTTTTTGATGTCACGAGGGAAGAATAGAGTCGCTCTATGTAAAGCTCTTACTCCTATTTTCGAATTTTATATTCACTATCCGATCCTCAATTATAAATTAGACCACATATAGTAAATCGCACTTTAGATTAGACTCCACTCGCTCTGACTTTGGATACTAATTCAATCTGGCGGTGAATATTCCTTTCTCGGACTAACACCAATCCTGCTATGAAGGTATTGCAGCATCATTTCAATTTATCCTTTTAATTTTCAACGAATTGGGCAACACTATGCAGAAATTTCTCAAAAGCATGAGTGCAACTTTTCCCTACCTGGATGCCAATCCACCAGATGCGTGATCCAAATGGATTCGGGCAATGGAACCTAACCATAAATCGTCCCTTCTAGAAAATCTCCTCAAAAATCCCTATTTTTCATTTGGTTTCTCACATATTTTATGCTATTAGCAATCCAATCACTGCTTTCAGTATTATTTTTATTAGTAGAGCTGTAGTTGTTAGGGGCTATGAGATACTCAAGCGAAGCGACAATTTTTCAATTGACTTCAATAACTACCTACTTGGCTAAAAACAAAATCTCCATTTTATTTCCAATATGAGATGAGGATGAGTAATCAATGACTAGCGGCTTAACACTACCTAAACATGCTGTGTTGATGACTCAAGTGGCAGCATGTAGAAAACTCTTTGGAGCTTCCACATGTTTTAATTTCTGGGGTAATTGATTATATTGATAAATGAGCTAGTATTTTATTTTCTAGAAGAGACGGGTCGGAAAAGTAAGGGATGTGGAGAAGGAGGGATGACGAGCCTCGATCATTTACTTCTTCTCCACCTTGACAAAGACAGCGTGTAGAAAGCTAAGGCGGTTGATAAAACTTTTAGGTGGGCTGCACAAGGATAGGTATCTTCATTTCGAAAATTTGATCATTGAAAAGTTCCACAAAGTGACGCCTGACATAATAATTATATTCTTACCTAAAGAAGAGGTAAATAGGTGCATCGGCTACTCATTGGCTTCCTCAGTCCTTCCTCGCGTTGTGGAGCATCGTAGCGAGAACGTACACCATTCCCAGGGAACTTCCGGCGAGTCCGAAGGTTGATTGCGAGAGGACAGGGAGTCGAAAAATTGAAAATCTTTATTCGGCTGTGAAGGAAACCGGTCAGCTCAATGGGAAGAGGGGGGGGCCGGGCCCTTCCTCCCCTCGGCTGCTCTTGGCACTTTCGCTCTTCAGAGAAAGGTCCAGCGTTTCATCTGACGCGCCCGAATCGGAAAGACTCCCGGCTCCGGATAGGATGAGACCGAGAAGTCTTGTTCCTTCACATCCGGAAGTGATGGCGAAGTAGATGTTAATTTTTATTTCTGCGAGACTGATCATTTGAGGAGTGAAATTTCCGTTTAGCGAGCTCAATTCGATTCCTATATGGCCATAGGCCGACGTCCTGCGGTACCGGTTCCATCCAAAGCTTTGAGTTGGGTCACCCGTCAGCTGAAAGGATGAAAATTCGGTTTCGGAAACGGACACTGACCTCACCACCCGAAATTTCGTAACCTACCGGAAGTAACCTGCTTCCTGCCTCCTGCATTCAAACAAGAGAAACAAGGGCTCAATGAGTGTACAAGTGGACAATTTGGGATTCCTATGGTGCAGATTTAATCCTTTATTTTACATTTAGGTCACGGAAAATTGCACTAAGTCTGCTGGAATAGGAGGATTATTGTATTGCGTGATGTAAAATGGTTTTCTCTCGGTGCACCTAAATCATAATTACCTGTTAATCAATACCATTTTTAAGGAAAAGGAAATTTTTCTTGTTTTCGAAATTTTATCTCATCTGATTATACCTAATTCCTGTCCTAAAAGAATATATTCTTATGGGTATCCTCTGAGCCAACTTGCATCGTGTCGAGCATATTTTACCAGAGATCTTAAAAAAGTGTATGCAAAATACACAGCGCACACAAATATAAAACAGGAAGTCTTATTAAACAACTTCACCAACTGTTTCATTCGTGGTTGGTGCGAGTTGCAAGAAGAAGGTATTTTGCATGAAATCCATAACGGATGAGTCATCGAAGAAAGAGTAAACCTCACCACTTTTTATGCTTATTTTTCCTGTGGGATGTTTTTAGACTAACGTCTTAATGAAAAGAACATCAATTTGTGATAGACTAGCCTCTTTAATTATAGATCATTTGCATTGAAATCTTGTCTCTTTTCAGTTTTGGATGACCAGCGCAGATATATTTTTTACCTTCATGATAGCAGTTCTCGTCACTTTGGTCTTTGAATCGCCGATTTGCAGCCTTCAAAAGATCTTCCTGAGGGAAGGTAAGTAGACTAGCCACTCAGAAACTAGAGAGTCTCGCAGACTAGATCCTCCTCCCCCTTCCTCACTCATTTGAGAAAATTGAAGACAATAACCCCATAGGGCAACGACCACCGCGTAGAGTGATGAATTTCTAATGCATATAAGAAACATATTAATTCAATCTATTTATCATCAATACCTAAAATGTACACGTGAGCATACGTCCTCGCATGCTCACGTTAGCATGCGTTAAGTCCTCTGTGATGTGAGAAGGAACCAGGCTGCAATGACTTCCGAACTTCCGCATTACCACTTTAACCCTTACTCAAAATTCATTCCGTTCTCTCTTTCTAAATACACTTGTTATATTGCGTGCTAACCACACAGTTGTTTTTCTATTAATTTCTATTGGCATCTTTTCTGATAAAAGAATATGAACTAAACAACAAGGTGTCTAATCAATGCTTTATTTTATATTTTTAATGCATATATTAACCCACTCTCTCTTGAAATAAGTCTTGATACTCCATTTTGATTAAGGATACGCCTGCATAAAATTTAAAAACTGCAGTAATCTCAATCCACCGCTGCATGGGGTGATAACTTGTTAACGAATGATGACTAAATCTCCATCTAACAAAATATTCATCGGCAGGTGGAGAACGGGATCTTAAAATCTAAGAAACTTAAGCCATACTGTAAGTGTAGTTTTAAAAAGGCCGCACGATAATGTTTTTATCAAACCAACCTTCGGGTTGATTATTGTCGTGGTAATCATTCTTTAACTAAAATCATTTTTTCCATACAGGTAAAACCCAAGAAAAGGAGACGATTCCGGAGACTGTCCTCGTATCCTACGAAAACGGCCGCATCATGACTATACCTCAATAAATTATTGTTACATCATATTTTTTTATTAAAACTATTTTTTATACATCAATGCGATTTTTATTCAGTTCTTTTTTCGAGAAAATCATTCGATCTAAATTATATTTCTTGTGTTAAATCCCCCTCGAGTATTTTCATGAGAAATCTACCTCCAACCCAAAATTCCCATAATTAAATTACAACGATTGATCATCTGAAGTTTAGAAACTGTTTAATACTCTGTCGCCAGCAGCTATAAAAATCAATGGGGGCCATCGGTACTCAGCAAGGAGCAGCAGCAGTCGAAATCAAACCAGCGAAGTTGCCTGTCGCGTTATGTACTCAGCCGCAAGGACTTTACTGGGACGAATATTCCCATTCAATCCAAAATCATGGGGTTAATTATTACACATTTGTGCCGGGAAATTTTAGAATTGATTCTTATTTTCTCTTACATAGTTTAGCCTGCTGGAATACATCCACTTTTATTATTAAGTAAAATGTGAAACACCGATGAATATATCTTTTGCGTTTTCTGTTAAGCAAAGGTGAAGATTTTAAAACCGTCTACCCCAAACAGAATGAAAAGCAACGAGCCCTAATGATTCTTGGCCGAAAAGGACTTACATTTATTCCTATTATTTTACGCTTTGTCAAAAATGCCTGTAAGTAATCATGGCTATGTAAAGCAGGTAGTTCCTCCGCAGTTTCTGCAAATTAATTTCAGTTTGAATTCACGCGAAAAAATCATTCACCGATAAGCTCCACACTTAAAGTTGCCTATGACGAAATCAGGTTGTGCTGAAAGCAAGTAATGAGTTTCTTTCGCCGACTTTCCCCTCGAACTAAGCCTACGACCCAAGATTTCTATGGAAATTCGGCGTTTTTGAAAGATTGAGCCCTAACTTGGGAGTGTATTATAAACTCATAATATGAAATAATTTCATATCGGACTTTTAGCTTAATATCCTTCTGATCAGGACTAAAGGCCAAATTTTCTAATTCAACCATTCGATGTAATCTGCATTATCATATTGGCGTACCGCTCAGGATTTCATTAACCAAAACCACTTGCAATGGTGATGGAATGGTAGAGGATGAATCATTTCATCTGCACAATATCCGAATATCAATCCCTTGGAATTTTCTCTTAAGGAATACTTCAAATGGCTTGCTTAAAAGCCGAAAATTTTTCCCCATACAACCGTACTGTGGGTGGTTGCCAGATAATTGAAAATACTACCGAAATATTCGTACGTGCCCTGCAGTCCATGAGGAGACGATGCGAGGAGTTAAATAATTGCTTACCCAAGGAGTTCGCCAGTAAAAACATAAAATGTCCTCTCAAATTTTGATCAAGGATCTAAGAATACACTGCATTTTCCTTCAGCAAAGTGTAAAAATATCCTATACTGTTGAAATTTCTTTCAAATGGTGGCACTGATTTATTCCAGCCTCTAAAACTAAATTATTCATTTAATTTATGTTCACTCATTCCGACATTCTCTTTAGGCTGCCGTTTCTCAAGTGATAAGATTTGAAACAAATATTTTTGATAAACATGACGGTAAAATTTGGGAAAATACATTTTGTTGCAATTAGGTTTTTTAAATAAAATCGTTCAGAGCTTTTTAAAAAAAAATTCCGTCAATATTTCAATCAATCGAGGAATATAACTTAAAAAAGTATATTATGTTTTTTTTAAATTGCATAGAAACATGTTTCATTTTATTTTATTGTCATAATTTTGGAATAAAACTGATTAGTCCCGAATTACAATGATGAAATAATAATTAATGAGATCTACTTAAGTACTAGGACAGGTTTTAGGCTGAAGAAGAATAACTGAAGTGCGCTACTTTCACGTCGGTTATAATGCTTATTAGGTAGTCTTAAAACACCGCAAAAGAAAATTTCCTCTCTCCCTGAATCGCCTGACCTCTCCGCGAAAGATTTTGCGAAATGATCGATATTCTCTTGGCTGGAGAAAATGGAGAAAAATTTGAATACATGGCATCACCACCTCTACGAGAAATATAGGTCGTATCAATAGTTATTCTGACTTGAGAATTCCCAAACACCACAGCATCTGCAATAATTTTCTCGAGTAATGAACGGACACGCAGGATAATGGCTCTTAAATCCGCCCAAAGCCATCAATTTGCTAGCGGTAAGCTGCTTTGCCGAGTGTCATTCAAAATCCGAGGGAGTGAGGATCGAGTGCAACCCGATATAAACATAATAAAAAGCTAATCATACGTTTCACGAATCTAGGGCAGTGGAAAGTACGAACGTGTGAGACAATGAGCTTATTTCTAAAAATGGCAAAACTTCCACACACACAAAAAAAAACAAAAAATTACCCCGTCCGGTGCCACACAGGCTGTTTACCCTACACTTTTCACTTTCCAAAATGCACATATTTGCACATTCTGTCTTTCCACTTTCGACTCGGTCCGGACGGCTTGAAGCCGCCGCGCCGCGGCTCGACTGCCTGCAGGACCGTGCCCTGCATTGAGTGGAGGGTTCAAGGAACTCCCACCGAGTCGCACCGCGGTGCGAGGCCCGACCGACGACGCAGCACGCCTCGAGGCGGGACATTCGAGTCTCCGATTCCGTCCACCTGGAGGAGGGGGGGGGAGATAGGTCACGTGCACACGGGGCCGCCGCGCTTCACGGGCCGGATTCTCAATTTCTGAGGTGGTGGGGAGGCACAACATGTCAATCGATGGTGATCTACCATCGAAGGTAGGTTTCCCACGGTCCCTAAGAACACTAACATGTACCAAAATATGTACGTCCTGCGTGAACCTCTTCTTTGTTTGCCCTGCACTGTTTCTCTCTTCAGTTTTTTGCACGCTTTGCCTGCCCAGTCCTTATTAATAGAGAAATAAGAGGGAAGATAATTGGGTTTTTACCGTCAAAAAGCCCATTCTCATCCTTATCTTCCTTCGGGCCGAAATGGAAGGGAAAACGTTAGGCAAACGGGGAAAAGCCTCTCAATATTTCGCCCGCCCATTATTTTTCCTGCTTTCTTCCGATTTCACCCATCAGCTTCCTCTCTTCGCCCACCAAATTTATAACTTCGCCGTTAGTCTTTCTCTCTGTCCAACTTATTTTCTCCATGCCCATATCGCATCGCAGTACGGTAGATATCCAAGTGTCGTCCATCACTTGGCGGGCCACAATGATATATATAATTCAATTTCGTACCCCTGTATCACAGCGGCCCGCGCCGATCCCGGGAACGTAGGCTGTTGATTACTGCTTAACTCGTCCATATCCAAAAAATCTGCTCCAAGTTATGGGAACGGAAGTCAGGTGCGTCTGCCTAAACGGGATTGAGGGTGTAATAGTGTTTTGTACCGTATAAAGTCTTTTCGGAGTTATAACGACAATATGACATTTTTAACCGGTAATAAAACGCAATTATTTGGAGAAAATAACGAAATATATCACCCAATTATGACGGCAGAGCATCCAGGGAGGTTGAGAATGCAGGTTGAGCGTGAAATCCGGGGTTCTTTTTTTAAGCGCGGCGCACTGCTCGCTCTTGAGCTTGCTGTGAACAATATGACCAAAATTAGTGAAATGCTCAATTACGACAATTTACTAATTATTCCATGCCATCGTAAGGGCGGTTTGAGGGGGAAAGAAAGTTCTTGTACTAAACTTGATACACACACAATAGTTTTCTCCTAAACCAATAAATATTCGAGTTTCTGGAATTTGATATAAAGTCGCATTTGTGATTTCGTGTTTTTATTTCTCACGCTTTTATTTCCGGCGAATCAACTCACCAAGTGCGATAGGTTGGATAGGCTGAATATGTGGCGTGAAGTGAATTAATTATGGAATGAAATTTCAATGAAAGAATTCCATGTAAAAACTAAAGAGCACAGAGAGTGGATGCTTAGGCAAAGATTATTCTTTTCCTCTGTAGGTGCTTTGGATGCCCGAGAGCCACTGATATTACTAGACACCATTCTAGCTTTTCCATGAGTTTCCCCATGAGCTTATATATTAGAGTTGACCCAAAACTCATGCCCAAGGAGGGGAGTCAATCGCCGCCTATGTACTAGCCTTGTCGTAGTGTGCAGGCGAGAGCATAACTCATTAGATAAATCCGTCCGGAATACCCATGATTTAGGGCGCACCGAAGGATTTCTAAGAACACTAGCACAGAGAAATAAATAAAATACTAAGGATGTTTTTGCTAATCGGGTGGATTTTGGAATGACTTTTGATAAATTTTTTACGGGAACTTATTATGGAAACATTGAAGAAGAGGGTGAAAGGAAGAACTTAGAAAAGAGAAACTCAAGTCCCTCAGCGGATTATGATTGTATTATGACGTTTCACCTGAAGATCTTGCTGTGTACTGAAACATGTAGCAAATTTCCTTATCATATGGAACTTTAAAGTTTTATTTTATACGCTCTCACATTCAGAATGTATTTCCACACAGTCCTGGCTTCAAAATCAACTAAAAGATAAGGGTGGACTTTAACGTGGAAGACAAGACGTCTTATTCGAATTAATTGTGGGAATATGAGCGCTCAGGTGGGAATAACGGAAGGATATTAAATACTGGTAGTGATAAGCACGGGTGTGAGACAAAATTCTCGGTGATGTATGCTCGAGTTAGTAACCATGCACAAGAAGGTATGAAAAGCACATTGTGAGGCTTGATTCAGGGATGGCGATTGGGGGGAGGGGGTTATACAGGGAATAGGCCTTACAGCTTGTAGGCGATAAAGCGTGCTTGGGACAGAAAAAAGAGAGATTGAAATTAACGAAAAACGTGCACAGTGAAAAGCCAGCAAGATGCAGAATTGTAGATTATATGAAGAAGGGTTATAGCGGTAAGGTAAGCAACGCAATGGCATTCTCCACGAGAAGTAAGGTAAAGATCAGAAGGGCTCAGAAGAAAATAGAGTAAATGGAAGCGGAAAGAGAAATAAGGGCATTGGACCACACGAAGGAAGGCAGGTAAATTGGACAATTGCAGTTGAAAGTGAGATAAGATAACTATTATTTGGTGCCTATTTTTAACAAGGAACTAAGAGTTGTAACCATAGCCTGGCTTCAAAATCTTGAGGGAGGGGGGGCACTGCTCCTAAAACCATTTTGATCAGTCCTAAAAACGATTTAATTTATTATTCATTTTCATAGAGTTGGTAACATTTTGGGGAAATGAGTTTAACAATAAAATAACGAGAAAAACTTGATTTTTTTCAACAATGAAAAGAAAATTTTATCACATTACGTATTAATAAAATCAATAACATATTAAGTTTTTCATTTGATGAAATAAATGTTTTTACGATTCTACTAAGATGTATTTTCCACGTATCCTCTGAGCATCCTAGCCATCCCATCACCCTAGCTGTGAACCATTTTTCGGGTACAGTTCATCCTGGGAAATCACAGGTGGTACAAGGAAAGGAACTGACCCCCCTTACACTGCTGAGTGAATTTCACTCGCCGTTGGGTTTAGTACTGGGCTCTACCCTCACCTCTCAAACCAACCTTCGGGTTGATTACTTAAATGCTTAAAAATTCAACTGCGCCACTACAAGTTTCCACCACTGTAAAAACCAGCCCCCCCCCCCCAGGGTGATATCGCACCCTTTACTAACTATTGGGCAGATCTGGGGTGGTTGGGTTCCCTTCATTCTATTTATCTATTCATAAATTTATCTCGAGCTGTATCAATCCTTAAACTCAGTGGGCTGACGTGGGTTTTTTCGGGTTTCCCTCCGCCATCGGACTAATTCCAGGCCATGAGCCGCCACGCTGTATTCCCAATATTTNNACTAATTCCAGGCCATGAGCCGCCACGCTGTATTCCCAATATTTTTATTTCCAATTTAGCTATGAGTGATGGTATCAATATTCAGTATCTGGCCTGAAGAGGTGGTCTCCTAAAAATCCGCCACCCACTACCAGCGATGTTTCTACAAATGCAAAATTTATGTAATTATTTTTTTAATCTTTATGTGCTGCAGCAATATACGTTTTGAAATAAACTAAAAATGAAGGTCGGGCATGAAACCGATCGAAATATCTCCGGCATCACTCCTCAGTCTCCAGGGGTCATGCCGGGAAAAGACTGTCGCGACCCATCGAAATCTAGAATCGTGCCGCGTGACTCGTTAGTAGCCTAATGGGAATCATTTCGACCGATAACGGGCCACCCCCACATTACGCCATTTCAGCCCCCCTCGCCCAAAAATATGGCGATTTGCCTAAGCCTTGTAGCAAAATTACAAATTCTGTGGAGAAAATGCACGACAATAGCTAAACAGAAACAGCATCTACCTCAAACGAGGACAAGCTGGAAGGTATCTATCCTCTGAAAGTCCACGATATTCTCAGATAAAGTTAAAGTTGAGTGTACGCAATTTCACCACAGTGTTAACAAAACCTTAACTTCCTACTGGGAGTTATTTCTTGAACCACCACCTCCGATACACTGACGCAAAGTGAGGACTTTTCATAACCCTAGGCCCTTATGAGCTGTGCCACATAGGCTAGCGAATTGGGGAATGTGTACGGGAGAATGGGCAGGAACATATATTATGTGTTCAACTTTTGTGGCTGTTTTCAATTCTTTATCGTGTTCTATTCAGGAATGTGTTTGACCTTCCTCTTGTTTTTATTTTGTACCCGAGGAAACGAGTAAAACGAGTCTTTATCCACGCCGCGTCAAGCCAGACTGTAACACTGCAGTGAATTTGCTTTGGTAGTCAACACTTTGCAGTCAATTTGCAATTTATTCATGCATGCGCCGAGACGTCCGCTCGTAAGACGAGGACGAGTGGTGTTCGCCACATAAGGGTTTCGTCTATCATCTATCCAACCGTGATCCGAATTTATAGTCAGCCGTAAACCAGGAAGGGCTCGAAATTAGTATCTATCTGAGCCTGTACAGGTACCATAAATTTATCCAAAACGTCTGCTGAAGGAAACAGTTTTGAGTTTAGACACTGGACCAAAGGGAAACTAAAGATATTTCCTTTCGTTAAGCTTAAGGGATCATTTTTAGGGGGACACACTCACCCAAAAAATATTTTTAGAAGGCGCGTCCCATCCGTCCGACACGCCCATGTTTAAAACCCAATAACTCTCGAACAGGTGAGTGAACAAATAAAACCATTAAACCAATGCGTAAATAACTAACCTTTAATATACCACTAATGGCGCAAACAGGAAATGATTTTGGGGGCTTCACCCAGGGAAATCCATGTTAATCCGTATTCCGCGCGCGGGTCAATCGAGAGTTTAGTGTGTAAATGGACAAAGCATTCTTTCTTACATTTACCGCTCTCATCTCCCTTTGTCTTAAATACTCCCCAATGCCTCAAATTATTTTTAAAACAATTTTTGGCAATGAAGGGTGTTTAACACCCGGCCTCTCCCCCCCCCCTCCCCCCCTGGCTAGGCCACTGACTTCTGGTGACCAGCATGATCCACGGATGCCGATAGGTAAGCCACGTTAGACCTACCATCAGAATCTACCAAGGCTGAAACACTCGGAGTGTCCGCACTACCCTCTTGTGGAGTGTAAAACAGGATCAAACCAGCAACCTTAGGATCGGCAAGTTTGCGCCTATCCACACAAGGCTAAACAAGCCGGAAGCGAGGAGTTTGTTAGGGGAAGAAGGGGAGTAGGGGGTAGAGGTATTAGAATGTGTAATCACCATTGCATAGCCTTTAATTGAAATTCCCATGTTAAATCACGGATAACGAAAGCTCATACGCATAGTACAATCCGTGCATACATTGTCCGCTTAATCGGAAACTTACATGCGAAACTATGCCTTACCTGTTAAGCACAACGACATACTATGAGTATTTCAACATCAAGGAAAACATTATTTTTCTACTAGAGGACTCTCAAGTCCAACTTGGTTAAAACGTGTTATATTCATATTAATGAAGTCAATACAAAGTAGGTTTTCACTATAACATTTAACATAAAACTACCATGGTTTCCACACAAAATTTCATTTCCTAATAATATTTTACATGAGCAAATAGAGACAGATATGATAAGTGTATATTAAATATTAGTGAAAAAATTAAAAATCTATTTGATATGATATTAATTCCAAAGCAAAAAGGAATGTTTTATTTATTGCCGAGTAAGTATATCGTAATTTATAGAGAAATAACGAGCCGGGCAGGACGCGAAATGTTTTCGAGCAATGAAAAACAGAATTCGCGGGATGTGTAACGAATATACCTATTCTAGAATTAAACATTAATATTGTACGGCAATACGCTTATTAAAACGAAGAAGAGACCTACTTTTACATACTTGGAGGTATTTGAATGAGACACGCGGATCGCAGATGTAGGTCAGAGACTTGGGTGCCATCATCGCATCGGACCCAACACGGGGAAGAGCTTGCATAGCATATGGTGCCACATTAAAGGAACCATCATTCGCGAAACGCAAGCAAGTTGGAAACTATATCGATGATGAAAAAAAGAGGAAGAAGTTATCTATTCCTCGTTAGTCAGATCCCACAATGAATATGCTCCGAGCATTTCGGAACCATTTCAAAAAACAGAGACTCGAGGAATGAGAGAAATACGGAGGAGAGCTGACCGAAAAACAATAGTACCTGGCACGCGTAAAACCGCCGGGAAATGGCACAAAGCATCCCACAATTACTATGCAGCGGGTTACGGGTGTCTCTCGAGTCTCAGAAAATAAAAGCTGGATTAAACTTAACACGAGTTACGATCGTTCTATTTCATTTCCGACACTGAGGATATTATCCAGAATCCCAAAAGACTACACAACATCGGCAGGTAGGACAATAACGCTATCGAAGTGAACATATTCCAAGATTCGTTTTTCGCGAACGCAACTAGTGCACGAAAATATTTCACACTACCAAGCTACTTAGTAAAAGATAAGGCATGTTGGATGAGATGAAGGGAGGCAGAAATGAAGAAAGGTTTAGTGTAGGGGTGAGTCCATCAGAAACCTACCTTAACCGGCAGATTACCAATAATAAAAAACAATAATGAAAGGAAAGGCAGGCAAGCACGAGCAGCTCATTTTCCCATTCACCATTTTGGTATAGAAAACATTCCGGGGAGAACGCTACGAAGGCAACCATTCACTGAGAATTGTTTATATTATAAGCACTTTGATAAAATACCTTATGTGAACCATGGAGATAACACCCTTGTTGATTCATTAAACTTCATCCTATTATAGTAATTCCAATACATAAATGGCCACACCATAGGTGTGAAGGTTGTAATTTAATGGTCACACTAGATTTTTTTTAAATAGTGATCACTTAATCTCCCATTGAAAAGCCCTCAGGCGCGTTCGGACATCCGAGGTCAATTGAGTTCATGTCACCCCTTTTGTCAAAAAAACTAGAGTAGAAGCATCGTTTTAAGGGTGCTGGTCCTTAAGCACACCTTTGCTTAATTAACATGTACGCATTAAATGACGATAACTGCATCGTGAAAGGTAATCGATACAGACAGATAGTTGCCTTGTAAGAAATATAGAAGCTGTAATACGAGAATTTCGTATAAGAAATGAGAAAATAAAAATGCAGATGAGTGAATGAGGAAAAGTTGGAATAGGACACAATAAGGAGAACGGAATGGATTGGGTAAACCATGAGAAAAAAATGGATATGCTAGGAATAGAACTGAAGGGAAAGTGGAAAGGAATCTCGCAAGAGTAAGTATACAGGGAAAAATAAGTACAAGAGAACAAAAAGAACGTATGAAAGAAGAGATATCAAGACATAAGGGAGTTAGCATTGACAGATACTAGAAAAAAAGAGGACAGTAGTTAACTGATCTTCGGGTTGAAACGACAGTGATCGATGGTTTCATGGCAGAGCTTGCTGCAAATATTTTTCCAATTACTAATTGGCAATAATATATTAATGAAATTCGTACCAACATTAAGTAATGAATGAGTGTTAAGCAAAAAGGCACGAGGCAATTTACATAACACATTAGACATTATGTCTTTTAGGGAGGAGTGAGGATCCTTCAAGGCCCTATGTTTTAAGCTTGTACGTTTTGTCCAGATTTGCACGTGGTAAAAAAAACCATCAATTTTTCTGTGAGTATTTTCTGCTTGCAAAAACACGCAAGTTGCATCGCGATGAGCATAAAAAGTCGGTTAAGTGCACTCATAATATTTGCTTAGCGAAATGACCTCCCCACACATTCAAAAATTGCCTGCCCACAGACCTTAATCGCATGTGGGAGAAGCTTCCAGTGCGGCACCAACGATCACGCAGGGGCGCCGCGAGTATCTGTCCTGCAGGAGTTCGGTCCTTGCGTCACCTTCGGTTTCTTCCAGATGAATGGTCGGGAAGGGGGGGGAGGAGGAGGGCTGACTGGTCCAGAGTGCAAACAGGTGCAATCGATTCGCGGGCACCTCTCCGGCACCCGGCCGGGCAGGGATGACGAAACGTTTGACCAGGAATGGCCGGACGGCGCCGCCCGCCCCGCCTCGATGGCGATTCACTTAGCCGCTCCGATTCCCTAAGGGGTGTAAGGCGGGACTGCCGGCCGGATTATAGAGGCTAGTGAGGAGAGGAGGGGGTGTGTGTGTGTGTGGAGGGAATGGATGTAAATATGGCGGGCGCGCGTGA
>LYUA01000435.1:100904-113817 GCA_002093875.1 Calopteryx splendens
TCTCAAAAGCCTCCAACCTACGCTTTTCATCAAACCTCAACGACCAAGTTTTGGAGTGGGAAGTACGAGTAAAACGTAGAATTGAAATCAATAAAATGATGAAAACAGTTAAAACGCACATACTAAAGGTGAGTTTATATCTAAAATAATGACAAAATTTTAAAACCGCTGAATCCTTACTGAGTGAACTAACATTCTTTACGGTGACAAAATATTTTTCATATGAAACCAATTAGTGGCCTGGGAAGCTCTTTAATAAATTAGAAGTCACGATGCGGATTACACACAGATAAATTGATTATCACTAGGGACGGTTTCCGTTACTGACAAACTAACAGTTAATACAATGGCTGGGGTCCCCTCTCAGACCTAATTTATCCTGTGGCGATGGGGCCTCCCTTGCCATAGAAGGATGGTGTGTCCAGCGAGAGGAACCGCGGAGCTGGCAGGCCTACAAACCTACTGGAGGATCTAAGGGGGAGGAGAGTTAGTCCTACGAACGGATCTGTGGGGAAGGGAACGGTCTCTTTGCTGGACGGGACGGCTACAGATCATGATATAACACTTTACTAAGTGCCAAAATGACAGTTCACCAGAGGATTTACTTAGAGACTTCCTCATTCTTCCTCGCCAAAAAAGTCTCTTTTTGGAATTAATTTGTTACAAAAAACTGTAATGGTCCCTCACTTTTGAAATAGAATTTTTTTAGCATAATTCCAGGCTATCAAAATACTTCTAACGCTTGATAGACGGTTTATTCTGGAAAGAAGCATATATTCCTGATAAATTCCCTGGAGGCAGAAATAATCGGCTCCTGACAGGGGTGGGGGCCTGGGTGGATTCTATAAATGGTGGCGACGATCCTCTGTGATTCAGGGCATGCGCCCTGCGAAGGCGGGGTACAGGCTCAGAGGGCGAGGACACTAACCAGCTGAGCAGTGAGTCGTCGGAAGGGCTGAGGAGAAAACCCTAGTGAACTCACCTTAGGTATGCATCATAATGCGTATGATTGGCATGCATCCTTACAGCAGTAGCCTGCGGTTAGTCTCACCCATTTAGTGCGTTGTTTAATTGAGGGACGACCCCAGAGTGTGAACCGTGAAATCAACGAAAAAGATTTTTTTTCTACGGTGGGAAGTGCTTGAACCTTCCATGATGATGTGATTCTTGGAAGCAATAAAATAAAAGGTTTTCATAAAATTATAACAAACAATGATACGAGTGCCGTTAGCTGACATTTAGATGAGAATAATGCTCAAAGGGGTTATTCGGATAAAGAAAGAAGATAAATTAAAGAGTAGTCTGACATCATTTTCATTCCCAATGATTTTATAAGCTATATTCAAGCTCAGTTGATTCGATAGAAAATTAATGTTTTTAAAAGCTGCTAAAATAAATAGATTTTAATGGCAGCTGTATTTTTTAAACAAATTTTTCTAATAGTGAAAAATTGTCCCATACTGAAAACTAAATTAATTTCACGGTATCCGAAGAAGAATCTTTTGTACCTAATTAAAATTCCTTATTTTTCCCAATAATTCTAAAAATAGACACTATCATTGGTTGCAAGCGTATGTTTCTGTCTGTTCTGTTTCTAAAGAGCATTGAAAGATTTAAACTAACCAACCAATTTATGAGGCACGATAGCTAAATTCAACCGAGGGAGGAAAGGTGTATGGAAATAAATTAAGAGAAAAGTGCCTACTAAACAAAGAGGAATACTACATATGAGATCCACTCGGTATCTAATGTAGGACGCAATAAGAATAATTAACAATAAGCGAAAATTCGAAAAATGCCTCGATTTCCGACCGAGTGGTTTAGTGCTCATAGTCAGTTAAGCTACACAAGCGTACTCATACACTATGAACTTTTTAGAGATTTTTTAAGAATTACGAAGGCAATGAGGGTACTATACAGAGAAAATATGTACAATGGTCTTTGAAATCCAGAACAGAGTAGTGTTGAAAGTAAAAAGATGATTGCGAGCGTAATATATATTTATTAAGAAGTCCTGGACTTCTAAATCGAAATATAACACTTTGCTAAGCGCCGAAATTATATCTTCTTAGTTTACCAGGGGGTTTACTTAGAGAATTTCTAGTTTTTCCTAGTCAACAATTTCTCTTTCAGGAATGAATTTGTTGTAAAAACCTGTCATGATCCCTCACTTTTAAATAGAATTTTTTTAAAACCATAATTCCAGCCTATCAAAATACTTCTAACATTTGCTAGTCGGGTCACTCTGGTAAGAAGCGTATGTCCCTGCTAACCCGAGTTTTGAGTACCACCTCAGGCTTGGGAGTTATGCAAACCGTCAAAGAGTTCACAAAACTGATGATTAGGTAAAATTTGTTTATCGGAGCCTTCATGCTTACAAGGACCACAAAAGTGGTCCGGCGAAAATTATATAGCAGTCAAGGACGAGAGTGAACGGACATTCGGAGTCAGTCAGTTCCGTTGTGAAAATAACGTTTCGACCCATATACGTGAATTCAACAAAACATCGGACCCAGCCTTCTCTATTTTCACTCCTATCACTCAATGACATTCCGTTATTCTCGCACCAAACAGTTAATTATAAGTTTCTCTGATGCGTGCCGATAATTCCCATCTCACGCTTAGTGAAAAAATGGAGTATTACGTAAAACATAAATAAAAAATGTTACCCGCCAATAAAATGGTTGATTGGATGCATTCACCTTCCACTCTGCCCTCGAACACCGAGCCCGTTCCACTTATTTTCATCGATGCGTTTAAAATGTGTATTCCAGTATTAAATGTATTAATTCATTGATACCTATATTTATATATTATCAATTCATTGATGAAAGAAAAATTTGTAAAATATCGACAAATATTGTCCGTTTACATGTCTTTAAGTTCTCCATGCATCATGTGATCAGAGACCTTTTTCTCAAAGCGTCAAGTCAATTTGCAAGAAATCTAAAATTATATACATATGAATATATACATCCAGTGAAATTCAAACTGGTTATTTCCATAGCATTTCACCTATTATTACTTTATATGAGACCTCACAGATGAAATAACATGAACTTGTGAATTGAATTTTAGCATCGAGTAATTTTCCCCAGATTTGTGTCTGCCCAAGTTTCAAATACAATATTCTATTGTTCGAGCGAGTAGTGGAAAAAATAATAGCCTTAGCAAAAGAAACGCTTTCAAAAGAGAGATAAAAATAAATTTCAGAGATATTTTGAAAAAATTGTGTTGCCTCTGGTAAGAATCGTCCTTTTTTTTAATGTTTTCCAGAAATAACTTTTTTTAAATTAGGGCGACAGCGAATTTTTACTGGGATAAAAAAATATTTCATTATAATCACAGGCTATCAATCTGAGGATTGATCTGTAGCAGCTCTGGAATTCTTCCCTCTATGGTTCCTTCGACTAAGATCTTCAATAAACTATAGTGCCTTAGAATATGTATGTGAAATTAATTTCTCTTTTCTCATTGACACCTTTCATAGACCTCTCTCTCCTTCCACCCTTCAAAGAACTTTTTCATTGGCTGTCTTCAATCTTTTCTAAATTGGTCCATTCATTTTATTTTAATCATTATCCAGTAGGTCCACTTTTTCAAGCTACTAAACTTCTTACTGTTTCAATTTTTACTGCTTTTACCGTTTACGTTTCACAGCCGTAGAAAAGTAAACTGAAAATATATTTGAATAAAACTCTTCCTTATGTCTAAGCCTGTACCGCTTTCAGTCTGTACATTGAAAACGTCATTCGCCTGCGCAATTCTGCTTGCTATCTCACTCTCTCCCTCTTGTTCCATTATCAGTAATCCTGCTGTCTATATTGCAAAATTTTCCACTTTCCCAAGTACGCCTTACCTCAAGTATTAATTACAAATTATCTTCCCTACTTCGACTGCTGATCTTCATCTTAGTTTTATTCTCATTTATGCTGAGGGCGTACTTTTTATCCGCTTCCTCATCCCAGGGATTCCAGGTCTTATTTCTTCTCCGGAAGTATTGTTAGGTCGGCCGAAAATTACAGCAATCTCATCCTTTCATCATCTACTCGAACGCCGCCTCTTATCCTTTCCTTGATCTCGTCCATTTCCCTCCCAATGTACTCCGTAAAAATAAACGGTGATGATGAGCGACCCTACCTATCTCCGTTATTGATTTCAGTTTCTTCCCTGCTTTCACCTCTTCTAATTACTGCCTGATGCCCTCTATAAAGACCATGCATCAGCCTTATGTCTTCACCCTTCATTTCCATTTCTTTAGGGAAACTTAGCATTATTTTCCCCTCCACGTTGTCAAACGCTTTCTCCAGAAACAGGAATGCAATAAAAGTCCGTTTATCCTCTTCTCTGTGATCATTCTGAGACCAAGAAAAGCTCCTCTTGTTGAAAAGTGGCTTCTTCTACATCCAAATAGGAGCTTGTCTACTCTTCTACTCTTCCACTTTTCTCTGCATTATTCGGCAGATTATTCTTGATATAATCTTCATAGAACGGTCATTAGAAAAACTTTTCGAAAGTTTTCACACTTGGCTAACCTTTTCTTTTTTTGATTTGAGAACTATTACATCCTTCTTAACTTCTGTCGGCATTTCTTCTCCCGTCGTGGAACTGCGTAAAAATATTATTTGCCGATTTTTTCATTAGTTCTTAGGTTATGCCGTTGATACCTGATCCCTCGTTTACCCGTTAACCCTTACCTGCAAAGTAATATTCACCTATTTTACTGTAGTGCCCTTGCTCGTAGTCATCAATGGTATCTCTTCTTCAAGTTTCCTGACATGCATTTCTTTTCCATCATAAAGATACTCCAAATGAGTTTCCCATTTGATCATTTTGCCTTTACATTAAATGAGAATTTCACAATTGCCATCCCTAAAAGGATTTACAGTTGTTCTTATCATTGTTTTCCCATGGTTTTCACGTGGTTTTACAGAGATGCTTCAACTTTTCCCTGCCCGAGACCAGGCTGCTCTACTTCACGCAGGTTCTCCAACCGTTCTTTCAGACTTTTCTGACGGCTGATTTTGTTTCTTAATCCTTTGTAACTTTTTTCCTATCTTGATTCTTGAATTTTATTAATTTCTTCTCTCTTCTATTAGGTCCAGTACGTCGTATGAGATCCATGGTTTCCTTTTTACAGGGTTTCTCGGGCCTATATTTTATTTCGCGGTTTCCCGCAGGTACCTATGCCACTTCAAATCTCTCCATATTTCTTCGATCGATCCTGCGTTGCTAAGATTTTCCATTCCTTCCTCTATGGCCCGATGGTACGCCAACCTTGTCTCGGTTTCAGTCAATCTTTCTAAGTTCCCAGGTCCCCGCGTTGTTTTTGTTGAATCTAAAATGACATCTCATTTGTGAGCAGTTCAAACTTTTTATTTTATTTTATTTAAATACTGTTCCATCGCGTCACGCCGCAAACGGTTAAATTAATTCGCTAGTGCTACATTGTGGTCACTTTCGACATCTGCACTCGGATATAATATGTAGTATTTTATTTGATACACAAATCTTACAAGGATGCATATAAATTTGTCTTCTTACTTCTCCTGGAATTTTTCAAGCATATCTTCCACGTATGTAGTATTGGAACGATGAGTGGGCCACAAATAATTTGTACTGCATGCTCCAGCATCCATTCATTTCCTATAAATAAGTATATATCTACCTTCCATGTTTTTTTCCTACCCTTCTCCGACAGTTGCAATTTTGTCACCAAAGATAATTAGTTATCTTTTTTTTAATTTTTTCTCCTTTACATTGTTTTTATTTCAAAAGTATCTTCATCCGACATTTTTTTTAAATCTTTATGTTTTCAGTATGTAAACTTGTTATGTTCCACCGCGATACTTATTGCTTTTCACCATTGTCTCTTATTTACTATTGTCTCTTCACCATCCCGATTACTTAATTGCCTTGAGGAACCTCTCACTCTCACTAGAGTAGGTACCCTTTCGCAATGTGATGCCCACTCCGGTATTTCAATTAGGGTGCTCTGAATAATCATGTAGTAAATGTAGTAACCCGAAGAAGTTTTCCTTCTTCGGGTTACTACATTCCACCCGAGATATGACAAGAGATTATGATCATGAGAAAGTTCAGCTTTCAAGCCTATTTAGTCTAGAATCCTCGTCTGAAACTCGCTTCACTGATATTTTAAAGTGTGAAAACAACATGAAGGGCAAGAAATTTTCTCTTTTACATTGCTTTCTTATGGAGTACTGAAATCGTCGAAATAATCGGGTTTTATTAAAATAGGATTTTAATTAGGAATTTTTTTATTGCTTTCAGCATCACTCGGTGACATTTTAGGTTCTGTATCATACCAGGAAGCGACATACAATACAGAGAAATTAGTAAGTGGGTTAGCTCCGTAGATTTTGTAGTTCTTTGTATAAATAATATTATTATTAATTCATTGAAAGAACTATGAGTCTCGCAGCTCAGAAATTCTGAATGTCTTGCACCTATTGTTACTTGATTTTCCTTGCAATAAAGAACCCAGAAACTCGACAAACCCGTGGTGAAACATGAAATAAAACCGTTTTAGAAGCCTTTACAGAGGATTTCTTTCTATTCTTCCTTCCCTTATTTTTTCTTTTGACTGCCACTTTATTAATGCCTATACTGATACGTTACGTGCTTCAAGTCCAGAGAAAAAATTTCCATGGGGATATATGTGAATTGCGTCCCTGTAAGATAAAATTAGGGTGCAGCAATAGCAACGCGTTAAGCAACATGTCCTACTAATACGTTGAGTTTCTTTGACTGCGCAACTTAGACTAGGACGATCAAATAACTTTCCTCTCACTAAGGAGCGAGATATGACTTTCAGCCTGAAATGTATCACTATCGAATTGCTATCTTATCTATATAACCTTTGACGAACCCTGAATACCCATCCCTTCAATTATTTCAGGAGGAACTCAAGAGCAGGAGAATGCCTTTCCACAAAAATATTCCTTACAACCATAGCGCTAACATATTACGAGATTAATCGAACAGTAAATGAATTAAAACTCAAACAGAATAACGTATTCAGTCCATTCCACATATTTTGATAGTAAGAAAAACATTACACGATGCAAACAGCTGTCAGATTGTCGGAAATACCTTTATTTGGTCTCATTTCGTTACTCAATCACGATTTCGACACGAGTGCATGGTCACGTACCATATTGAGGAATACACTGCCACCCATTAATTATTCAATACGCGATTTTTTTAATGTGATAAGTTATTCAAAAAAAACACTTGGTTATTGTAAACGTCCTCGATTCCATCACGAAACATTTTCACAAAACAAAAGAGAAATCACCGCGCGTCTTATCATTGAACCACGGGTAAAAAAATTCTCAACTGGCTGTATAACTGGTTCCATTTAAAGGTGAAACCATACGAGATTCAGCTGACTTAGAGGCCCCTAAAACCAGTTTTGCCATGTTACAAATCGCTATGATGTTTCGCAACGAGAAAGTTCCCGTTTACGAATGGTATTACCAGATTTTTGTTGTCAATTAGTAGCGTAAAGAACGCAAAAGATTTATCTTCACATCACTAGATTTTGACATCACTTCTTATCAATGATAGACGCTAAGTCATGATTCATGTATGTCACTGATACGAGATCTCTTCCCCTCTCTCTCTCTTTCTCTCACTCAAACTCCCTGCAAGAAGAGAATGATGAGCACCCAGGAGTGCGGCTGGCGAGGAATGGCTATGTGCAAGGCATTTTAAGAGGCCGTATCATCCACCGGGTGGGTTTTAGGAGGCAGTGTTTGGAGGATGAAACGTAAGGATCACTCAATACTCATAGGCTCACGCATTACAGCCGATGAGACTGCATATTATGACATGTTATGGTGCACTGGCGATTTAAGTACATGCAGGTATTCTCTTTGTGGGCCCCGCGGTGAGCAATGCGCTCGAAGGGCACAGGTTCGAGTCCGCCCTTGGGCATGCATGCTTAGCTCGCTCGTGACGGCTTTCTCGTCCGTGAGTTTGAGGCCACAGCCGTTCGTAACGCACTCATTAAATCCAAGGGGCACGTGACTCAATAGCTACATAACCGGTCTGAGGGGGTCTGATCAAATTCTTATCCAGACGGCTGCCTTAAAAGTTTCATCCTTGCCTGACTCGAAAAAGATGGCCAATTGCGGAAACTTGATTCGTGTTTTCTACTCCATGATCCCAAAAACCTCCGCCGCTTGACGTCATTAACATAACAGCATCCAAAATCACCTCATATTACCGAAATACTACCCAAAGTTGTAATTCCCGGAATGAGAATAATATATACAAGTATAATATCGAGAGCAGTCTTCGGTTATGGAAGGTTTTTGATGAGCACAGGGGGTGCTACACTTCAAGGCTCACCTATCACGCCACAAATTACCTATACCGAAAATAACATATAAGTGAAATTCCCGAAAAAATAGTGTTTGTAACATTGTTGTCCAAACATTCATTTGGACGTGCCTTGACTCGACATTCTGAGTTAACACTAGCCCACTGTCACCGCAAACAAATATTCACTTTCCTTTTCTACTCGAAAAGCATCGCCGATTTTCCGTCATTTCTCTTCATTAGAAACATTCCGTCCTACGACAAAAATGGAGTGAAAACTTTAATTTGAATTTTTTATAAGCTGAATAATATCAACGTAAATTTAGATCAAATTCGTTTTTTTCCCTCCAACTCTTCAATATTAGTCTGAATTTGATAATGCGCATTTTCAATGAACACTGTTTTCGTTGGCAAAATATCCTCAGGCGAAAACCATGCGTTACATATTGCAACATCGCTTAGATGTTTTGGTTTTTGAAAGTTCAAGTTTACTGAGGAAATGCGATCATGATGACTTATTCGTGCTCATACTTGGAAGTTTCATTAAACACGGCGGTGCAGTGGACTAAATCCTGGCTAAAAATAGCCAGATTAGAAAACAGCATTAGTAGACAATGGTTACGCTGCTGGTGAACGAAAAAAATTAGAGAATGAAAAGAGAAACTCCCCACCAAAACGAAGAATACTTCATTAATACTTCGATGCGCTCGCGGTCGGAAATCAATTAGTCAAGCGCAACCTTCCTATTTCGTCCTCAGCTCAAAGAGAACTTTCTTGCAACAGGATGTCTAAGTGCACTTCCGTATTCCTCACTTCAGTGCATAGGCTGAAAATAAATCACTTCAAGCTGTATGCCGCAACATCAGCTTATCTCCTCGGTATTTCCTTCATATTCGAGGCATGTAGGAAACGTGGAAAAAGGAGATGTTATGAGGCAATGGAACGTTAAAGACGGTGATAGAGGGGAGATTGTTGAGCACTCGAGGTGGATGGAGGAAAATGATGGGCACTTTGAATGGAATGAAGGGAAGTAGAGTGTGTACAGCTGAAAAATCATTTTATTGTGATGTGGCGTGTTGAGGTTCTTGGTGTTTTCTTAGCCGGTACTTAGAAGTGCTTAATCCCTAAATCCATCAGAAACCAATTTTAACCAGCACACTAGCTGTCAACATATATCTTCAGTATTACTGATATGGACCATTACTTCCACTGCTCACACATATTTAAGTTAATTCCGTTGCAAAATATCAAATCGGAAACAAATATCCGTCATTCTTATCGACGATGCTTTCATATTATTCACATTGAGGAGATCTTCCCAAGAAATATATTAAACTATCAGAGTTTGCCATCTTTGATAGCACATTGGGAAAGAAATAATATTCACAATTGGTTGAGCAGTCAAAATATAAAATAGTTGGTAGAGTTTTGTCAATTGGGGTTCAGCACCACCTGGAGATAAGCCAGGGGAATTTATTTACCCATGGGAATTTTTCCAGTCAATAAAACATCGGGAAGTTTCGCTCGTCAAATATTTTGTACTTTAGAATTTCCGGCTAATTCAAAATTCATGCATGAGATGCGAGTGATGCATACAATGCAAAAACTAACAAGACAGTCTTGATTTTACTATTTGCCATTTCAATTTTGGTGTTGATGAATGTCACTGAAAGTTATTGAAGGCTCTGGAATGTTTTGATATTTTTCAGGAGTGTTGAAAGTTTTAGAACATTCTCGAAGATTCTTGAAACGTTTAGAATATTCATGAATATCCACGATGGTTCAAGAATTTGTTTGTAGTTCCTGAAATATTTTATAAGGTTTGGAATAATATATAAAGTTTTGTAAATTACTAGAAATCTTTAGATACCTTTTTTAGCCTCTCTGGATGTTTCTAGAGGGACTAATCTTTACTTGCCTTATAGGGCCTTTGAGTGAACTCTACCCTCACCTATCAAACAACCCTTCGGCTTGATTACCGTAGCTTTAAAGGGCCTTTGAAGATAATAAGGGAAAATACAAGATTTTCAACAGCTATTTCAATTTTAAGGTCATAAGTTAGTGTACATAACATATTTTGCTGTGTTAAAATGTTTATCTACTCACAAAATATTTTAAATTTCAAGTTTATGGCGAATGCCAAAAACATGACGTCCCACAGAGCATAAAGTTCAGTATGATTGCTCTAAAAAGGTAAAATATTAGTTTTTGAAAATCTATTCAACGTCAAAAATAATTGTATTTTTATCATCTAGGTCTATCATCAGGTTGTATCATCTATCATCTATTGTATAGATATTTAAGTTAAATTTTTTATATCTATTTTGCGAGGGCTGGTATCATCTATGTTCTTCTGGGAGCAGTTCGTCAATTTATTTTTGATTTTCTACTAGTTTTTTAAGACAGCTCATGAACGTAATTTTCTTCGTGAAATGCACGAGGTACTTTAGCGATTTAACTAATTGCTTGAGAATGAAGCTCACGACCCTGAGGAGGTGATCCAAGGACACTCAAAAGGGCTGAAATCAGGAATAGTTGAAAAATTTATTTCTCTCAGCTGAAAATGTTGACCAAATTCACAAACAGTGGACCCACTGGGGTATGGTTGGGGACTCAACTGTGTTCGCTCCGACATTCAGTCCAACCCCAGAGATACGAATCAATAATTAGCATTTTGGACTGCTTCTTGGACCATTTCCTCTTATTTGTATTGGACTTTGGTTTCCGTACAAAATAACTCCAGTGTTAATCTTCCCAAATTATTCTTCGACTTACATAATGAGAATATCCTCTAACCAGAAATCGACCGACATCAAGGTTCAATGCAAAAGAGAAATTGTTCCTCATTCTTTGGCAATTTAGCTCGAGGTTCCGAGCAGAGAAGTCATCCGGTTCGCGGAATTGATTCACGTTCTTAGAGGTTTTGGCTGGAGTCCGGTGGGAACACAAAATAGATTAGAATACGATCCTAAAAATAAATATTTTAAACACCATCTCAGTTATAGAAAACTTAGCTATCATTAAAATTACATAAAAATAATTACACGTTTATTTCTAATAATATTTGTAGTTGCAGGTGTTTCCTCGTTAATTTATTTCTTTTTTCCAATCAAAATACTTCATTTATTGAAAAGTAAGTGACCCTAGATGTTGTATTTTATTAACCATTACATTTATGAGCATACTTTTAAATAATCAAACTTCTTTGAAAATAGGTCCTAATCATCTAGAACATTTTTTCTACGATTCCCTAGGACTTTTGCAGTCAATTACAATAGATTAATTAATTTTATGGGATTTTACCCATGCCACGAAGGATGTTGATTTATATATCTGGTAGGGAGGAGGGGGGCGAGTGAAAGGGAATGAGGTCTGAAAATTTGAAGGCCACTATGAAATTGAAGCAATGGCTATTAAAATAACTTTTATTTGTACTATTGACCTCAGATGAAGCCTCCAGACTTTGTATACGAAATATTGGGTTCAACCTTAAAAGGCATTCGGGTTAAAAGCAAGAAATTAAGTAAAACTATTTAAAAATTTTAAAACATACAATCATGAAGGATTAGAAATATGCCATGCTGTTTACTAATCTTATGAAATGAAGTTTAAGGTTTTTTCCGGGTTTTTTCAAGATTTTTCGATGATTTTCAAGATGTTTGCAGTTAAATTTCAAATTACTTCAATCAATATTTTATTAGCAATGCCCACATTTTAATGCATGTTTTTTTCACCATAATTTACCTAAAAGTTGAGACAGTTACTTGACTGCTATGCTTTAATTTTAAAAAGGTACGTAGCATTTTATCTCAACGAAGTGAGGAAATTTTTACCAGACCCCAAACCTGAGTACGAGTCCGGTACTTCATACCTACTTAATTAAACCTTCTAATTATATATTTCAACCTATCTTTGGATGGTGGAGCCCAACAACCATCAATACACATAATCGTCCCAAAATGTCAATTGCCGGTCCTGGTTGTCGCGAGCTCGCGACCTTCCTCGTCTTCTCTTCCGCTGTCCCCTCCCCCTACTCTCACCCTCTTTTCCTGGACCTTGACCAATTATGGTGCAAACAACAGCAAAATTCCAATCGGTGATTTGCTGCAACGTTGGTTCATAGTTATCGTCCGCGCTGAACATGATGTTCCCAGCTGTAGTTTGAAAACCTCTCTACTGAGTATCAATGGGATGGACACTTGTAGTTTAATATTTCCGCGACAACACAATAAAATGTGGGCTAATAATGATGCATTTAAGTACTTCTGTGTATCATGAGATTAATCTTTCCACGCATTCTCCATACCATTACCTACTACGTAAAAATTCTCAAGTAATTCATGCCAAATACTTACGTGCAAAGGAAAGGCTTTATTTCGAAATAATAGGCCTTATTATTATTATTGGTAGTCTACCGGTTAAGGTAGGTATCTAATGGACACACCCCTACAGTAACCCTATCTTCACTTCTCAATACTTTCTGCTTCCCTTGATTGCATCTAACATCTTCATTCAATCTTTTCATCCCTCTCCCTCGCTTACCCAACATTCTACCCTCTATCACCTT
>LYUA01000435.1:208359-225104 GCA_002093875.1 Calopteryx splendens
CAAAACACCTGCGCGAGTTTCAAATTATGGACACAATTTGCGCGGCGCCTCAAAAGAAAATATTCCGGGGTGCGATAATGGATCTTTTTGGTTCGCGTATTTATGATTGCTATCCATAATCAATTTTCCCTCGGTAGCCCAGAATTCGATTGTATGAATCGGCCCCAATGATTCGTGGTAGCGCAAGGAATCCCGTGATGCCTCTGGTTTCGTATCCCGACATTTGATGAACGGTTATATGTAATGATTATAAATCGCTTAAATAGCGTGTCTATGCGTAAGACTGTGAAAGGAATCATAGAAAATTACTATGCACTGTTGCCAACTGGGAGCGTTTCTGTAAATCAATTTAGAATTCAAGAATGAAACTCATCAGTGAATTACCCAGAGGAGAGCTGATTAGGCTAAACCAGGCATTTACCAGCTAATTAGGCTTATCCCTCCCCATTAGGGAATTAAAAAAAAATAGTCCACATGGTTGAACCGTATTAATAACTATTTCGTGCATAGAGTAATTTTCGTTTGCTCTAAAGAAAAAGCTAGCAACAAAAAAATAACCCTCTTTTTTTACACATATTATTAAGCACCTTTTCCATTCCCATTTTTTAAAAGAAAAGTTTTAAAGAAATACAGAAGTTGTAAACCGCCATCACCTCAAATGGAGGAAATTCATTCGAGTGGGTTGTTTGGCATGGAAGGGAGTATATAGACGCAAAATAGGCGACAGCATACACTATTCTACGCGAACTGGTGCACTGCACGCGAACTGTAACTTCTTCAGGAGCAGTGCGGTTGACAACGATGAGACATGATTACCCTTCTTCCCCGAAATTATTTTCTGGCTAACCCCAACTGAACCTTGAAAATCATTTTTAATGAGCTTGGAAGACTCTTGGTTTTTCTTCAAACCTGAAGAAAAATTATACTACCGACGGGTAGTGATAGGGAGAGGTAGTGCAATCATTCATACAACGAGAAGAATTTTCATCAGCCAATATCTACCGCAAAATAATCGGAAATAAAAATATTTCCACATTCATGACTCACGAATAATCCCGAAATATATGTCCGAATAGCGCTCTGCTGAGCACATGACATTTGTGGTGTCCCTATTGTGTAGGAACCAAAAAACAATTTTCCATCTTGCACCCACCAACAGATCACTCAGCGCTTCTATCACATCCCCACAGTAACATATTAGCTAAAAACAATAATTTAAATTTGTAAAATTTACATTGGGATAGTGGAGATAAGTGTGGAATTTTTAAATAGGTTCCTATGTAAGGTAAAATACCCAGCGTGGATTCTTAAATTCTATTTTACTCTACACTATAACAATAGTGTAAATACAATAGGAATACGATGAAGACGAGTACTTGACTGCAGCGAAAATTATTTACAAAACATCTCCTTTTACTGGTGATAGTATTTGTTGAATCTAATCTATCAAATAGTTCTTAGTCACTGACCACCGAAGTAAGCTACATTGTATGTCATGTGTTATCCTGCGCAATAGGCCACCCGCCCTCTTTTCTAAATATTGATATTATATTTATTTACCTATTTTTACCTATTATTTCTTATTGTTAGTATTAACCATTCTTACCAATTTACACCCATTTTACCTATTATATTAAGCATTGTTGAAAACAGTGAACATCGTTCACATAAAAATGCTCATATCCCGCCAGATGGGAAGGCAGAGTTTATTTAACCTTTGTATTTTTTTACAATTATGGTTTAGCTAAAAACTCTAATATTTTCTTATAGATAGCTTCATTTTAGTTTATAGATATTTTCTAATATTCATCTAAGCTGTTCCGTGATTGCTGCTTGCAAAGCCTGACTACAGTAGCAGTAACTTAATAAAAATAAGTAAACCTCTGCCTCATAAAAATTCCACGATATTTTTCAAGCTACTGACGTAGTTGTAGATTTTTTCGAGCTTTTGCGTAGGAATACGTCCACCGATGCAGATGGTGTGAGGCAACTTACGGTCGAGAGCTTGAGACAAAAATAGTTACCAATTGAAATCGTTCTATCGTTATATCTACCAGCCGCACAGGAATAATTTTAACATTTTAACATCGTATCCAATTGGCATACTGCGCAATAGATCGTACACCCGCGACTCTCGCCTCCCTTCCAGCGGGTGGGGGAATTTATGCAATATTTCTGCGTTTACCGCCCCAATTCACAGAGTCTTTCTCGACAACGCGAGTATAACACGCCTCTGCATGATATAATTTAAAGACTCTAGACAATATCTATTCAAAAACATGGACAGCATTTCGCAGAGGTTTGACCTGAATATTGCATAAGTAATTTTCTTGAGTAAACCACTGGCACATTCGCTTCATCAAATGCATAATGCTCCAAAGCCAACCGCGCAAAAATAAAGAATGCGATGAAAATAGCCTTCCTCGCCTCCCTCTCCTACCGTTTCCCCCCCAACGTGCGCTTTGACGCAAACTCGACTATGTCACTACAATGTTTTTGTACAATTCTCCGAGCTGCACGTCGCAGAGCCTACCTCATATTTCGGGTGTTTTTTTAAATCTTGAACATTAATCATTAAATTGTTCTTTGAATTCAAGTATTAATTTTTATTGCTTCGATTACTTATACACATTTATTTGATTTATTCGTGCATCAGTGTGTTACCTAGTCAATGAATTGAGTAACATGTAATATGTTCGTTGCAACTACATTCAACGAATTGGTAAAACAGTTGGCATTCGTCGAGAATTCCATCTCTTATAAAGGTCATGTGAAAATATAACGCAGAATTCATGATCAATAGGATTGTTACACGATATTTAGTAACTCAATACATGTTTCTCGTCTTCCTTTTCAGTCTTTAACGCACTGGTCAAAGATGCCGCTGGTAAACAGTATGCTCAACGTGGACACGTTTTTTCTCGTCAGCGCCCTTCTGAAATCATATCATTTCATGAAGGAACTGGATGACGGCAAGTTCAATATCCTCTCCAGCTACGCACAGCGCTACCTAAGGTCAGTTGTTGTCAATATAAGGCAAGGAATTCTAAAATTAATTTATATGTTTATTGACTGTTTTTATCGTTCCCTCGAAATAAAAAATGTAACCGCAGTTTGATAGGAGGGATGATTAAATAATTTAAGTAAAATACGTTAATATTAATCATAGAATTCCCTTTTTATGTACAAAAATATCCCATTTTATATTAATTACAGTTGCTTCAAGTTGCTATGTTTTTCTCCTTGGTTCTGTAAAACCATTTGGAAAAGGTTATGATTGTTGCCGCTGAAAAACCTCGATCAGTAAAAATCTGTAAATCCCAAAAACCGAGGGTTTCGCATACGGGTATGGGCCTTCTCGTCCGCCCGGGTTTCAACTGCATTAGTCCAGATTTTTTTAAGCGGTGTAGTTGTCCCTTAATACTTTTTACATATATTGTCGCTTGTACGTTGTCCTTTAATATTTTTTTTCTAACGTGCCCTTTGCCACTTCGGCCATTCAATATAATGGTTCTCTTTAAAAACAGACTGCTTTCACTTATCATCTTCAAGGGAATAGCACTTTAAAATGATTCACCAGAACCTACTTTCACGTGTAATACACCGAAGTCATTGCGTCATTTCTCTTTCAATCATGAAATTCACTTAACCCATGATGAAATATAAATATTTTTTCTCCAACAATAATTATAAGCTTAAAACTCGGTAAAAAAAGACAATTCTCTCAGTAACAGTGCAAACCAAAACAAGATCTCTATTCCTTTCACCCGCATTAATTTGCCATGTCATTTTTTTCAAAGTTCACTGTAGATAAAAAAGAATATTTCTTTAATTAATTAAAATTGTCTTTATCCAATTGCTTACTTCCAGTTGGTCGTATTCCCTAACCTAAAGGTAAACACCAATTCTCTGATTTTAGGATACTCAGTTTTTCCCTATGGAAAAACAGAGGTGCATTCCGCTTAAAATATTTAAGCGGAAATGTGTATGCTCATATTCCTACAACCCATGAAAAGGGAAATTTTGAAAATTTCCGTATAAACACTCAACATGCACGCTTAAACATTCAAGGCAATTGAACGAAGTTCAATTACTTTTACCCTGGATGACGAAAGAGATATATAAATGAGATAGATAAAATGCAGTAAAATACATACTTCATTTGATACACATATAAGCTCTTATAGACTAGTACCCTGTTAATTATCGACATTTGGAAGATATTTATCAAACTACCAGAGTTATTGTAAAGGTACAATTGAATTTTGACATTTAATGGAGGTAACGAATTAGAAATAATAATGATTTCTTTTTTGTACAACTCTGATATTGAACCTAAATTTTACTACGTAGATGACAGAATGGGAGAAATAAGGGCACAAATATGAAAAAGAGAGTTTGATCCATTCAAATTTGTTTTAAAATATGGACTATATAATTTAATTATGTAAAATTTATCTACTTAATATCCCTATGTATATCTTATCTAGCTACGTGAGAGGTCAATTTAGTTAACATTTTACATACTTATTCCCGGTTCCAGGTGCATTATTGTTTCTTCACAATTAAATTTATCAATACTTCCTTTTACAAAGTTATCGAAGATATTCCAAAGCTTTGGCTCAATGAGGTTTGCATGCACACTTCCTATAACGATATATATTCTTCTTCTATTCTTCTAAAATATGTAATTTCTGGAATCCTTTGACTTACTTCAGAACTCCTATTGGCAATTTATCTTATATCTATTGAATTTTATGTAGCAAAATCAAGAGCTAGAGAAGACGTGAGGCATAATTTGCATTAAATGTTTGGTATTCATGTCTATTCGGTCAACAGGCTTTTTGTGGTCTAAAATGAAAAAAGAATAATATTGTAATATATTCATTGGCTCTCGAGTTTAAGTATTTTTACATTCACTGGTCGAATAATGGAACCAAAACTCGCATCCTACTCTATTATAGAGGATAGCAATTATTTAGAGACAAATTTAACGGAAACAGACGTAATTACTGACATTCTTACACACCTTCACATACCTACATCACACGCCTTAAAAGAATGTGGTCAATTCCTTGATCATTTTTAGCTCAAAATGTCAGCCAATAACGGTAGGATTAATAATATTTTTAATAGTATTTATTAACAATGAAACAATATAGACACGCATTTCTATAATCTACATCGTGAAAATGAAATTATCCCCATATATTTCCGATCTTGATAGTGACAGGGGATTAAGTTGGTGCTGTGGCTAAGGTAATGGCTTCCAAACTAGAGGGTCCGAATTCGAATCCCGATCATGGCAATCCCTTTGGAGCTTTTCGCTTAAAGTAGGGTTTCTCTCCCTCCTTCTCCCCTGGCAACCCTAGTAGCTACCACATTACCTAGCTATCCCTAATGGCTTTGTACCATATACGACACGAATACCAAATTTTGAATACCTAACCTGGTGGAAGACCCTCGAACGCTTTTCTCGCACGGCAGGTCAGGAAAGCATTAGACCCAGCTCAATTTTGGGATTTCAAACCTGATGATGTTGCGACGTAACGAAACCCGGGTCGTGCCGTGAAATAAAATAGTGTGGAAAACCTAGTTACTTTGTCTTTTATCATGAAGCAATTACACAAAGTCACATCCGTAACCATCAATTATACCACAGCCTCTTCACGATAGCCGTAGCATGTATATAACGTCCATTAGATGTTTACAACATTCTATCAAATGGGAGATTTATCATGCCTAGAACTGAGTGTCTAAGATATCAGATCATTATTTCATATGATTATTTTTCCATCGAAGATATCATTAACCTTCCCTTGTACTGCAAGCATTTCTCTATAAGATTTGAGAAATAAATTTAAGTTGCTATTTTTATAAGTTTTTTATGTTCATATTGTCTCATTTGAATTTTCAGGTTGACCCCAGCGTATGGCGTTGTTATTGCTTTTTACTCGACCCTCCTAGTTTTCCTGGATCGTGGACCATCTTGGAACAAATACATGGGCACGAATGCGGAACAATGTCGGGAACACTGGTTCTTGAATCTTCTGTACGTGAACAACTACATTGGATATAACCGCATGGTAGAGAACAGATTTTCCATTTTTCGATTACAGTTACAAGTATTAAAATTTTAAACGTAATATTTATGTATGAATATATATGAAATGTATAATTATAAATGTGTGTGTGTGTGTTGGTACCTCAACTATACTTGTTCCATTGTGAGTTTTCGAAAAAACAGTTTTTTTTCTAACACATAAATAATGAGAACAAAACGTCGTGGTCTTCTGCTTGTATAGTCTTCATTTCCACGGCACGTACTATTTACAACACCAATTCTTTGATTTATATTTTTGGGTTGCTGCTTTAATCGACTACGAACCGAAACGCATTAGTTACTACTGAAAGAGCGTTTATCTCCAAAAATATTTGCCAAAAGCCAGATAATTTATTACAGCCACCTTAATTATTTTATTTTAAGGGCAAGTATTCACAGGAGGTAAAATGGAGGATAAAAAAGATTCCATCGCTTAATTGTAAGATATAATGTCGCACTCACAAAAGTCAAGCATTCAAGTGCGAGATTGCGCAACCACCAACGCGAATATATTATTCGTCGAATAGTGAAATAAATGAAGAAAGGTAAGGAAGTAGGTAATTTCCTATGACACCTCATACACAATGAGATGGGGATCTTCAAACACCCTGTCACGACATATATTTCCGTGAAAATTTGTAAATGAAAGAAAACTCTGTGCAACAGTCTTCGTCTTAGAAAGTCGGACATTCATTTCGCGGAAATGCAATGACGCCAAGTCGAAACCTCACGTTAAGCAAACACAAAAGGCTTGCTCTCGGCTTCCTTTCCTTTCCACTGATCTTTGGCACTCAAGAGACGCCCCCTTACGTTCATGAGCAGTGACAGAACATTTACATTTAGCAAAAACATCCCGAACATTTCATGAAGCATTGGAATGCGGAGGAATATTTACGTATCAAACAATCACAAGTCGCAAAGGTGACAGAAATGCACATGGAAAAATTGCAAGTATAAGAATTTAATCAAAATATTCCATGTATTTGTTAACAATACCGCAGATACTCAAGTATAGCAATAATTAGGGGAGATCACGATAGATTCGAGACCAGCCAAAATTTAAATTTTATCGGACGAAATATAAAACCTGATCAACCGCTAAAGATCGAATTTTATGATAAATTCATTATAATTTCTATATAATTAATATCTGTGCATCATAAGTATGAATTCAACTAACATAATTAAATTAATAAACAACTCTATTAGGCACCAATTTAGACATAATTTCTTATCATTTTCAAAAATTTTAACCTTCGCGTTTTGCTCGTCTTGTACCTTTTACCCTTTCATTCGCCAAATTTTCAACCCAAGCGTTATATTTGGGTGGTGTTATATTTGAGTATCTACGGTACATGTCAGTGAAAATCGGAATTTGGATGGTCCTTGAAAACTATTACAGGGCTTTGTGGGCAACAATGCCATTCCGAAAACAAATAGATACATTTTGCTCCGCACAACCTCTCTCGGTAACAGAAAAAAGTTCATACTTCATTTTTTTTCGAGACGATCGGTTTCATCACATAGGCGACATCTTCAGATAAAAATTTTCAATCAAGACATATAGTTATTCATAAGAGAAGAAACGCAAGGAAGTGGGAGTTGCGTGGAACGCGAGTGTGCAGGTGACTGGGCTACGGAGTGTGGGGGAAGGGGGTGGGAAGGAGAGGACGGCGGATGGAGTTGGGGTTAGGTGGGGGTGGTGGAGGAACCACATTTCCCTCCACCTTTCCTTTCCCTGCGTTTCACATAGCCCACGTGAAAATTTCTCCTCCATGTCTTACATGAAAATGTCAAAACTGGCTGTGCCCTAATAAAACCTTTTCATTAAAGCCAAAGTTTTTTTTCAATTCTCAATGTGAGATTTCAACAGGTAGGCCTTGAGACTAATGCTTTCCTCTCAGCTCCCTAATATTTTCTACCTCTCTTTATTCCGTCCAAAATGCTTACTCCTTTCATCCTTCTTCCGCGCTTACCTTACGTTTCCCTTCGTAGCGTAGCCTTCAGCGTATGTACTAGTATCTATTATTATCTCCTCCGTCCACTTTTCCTGTCTTCAAATATACTCTCCTCTACTAAATACATATTTCTAACATTTCCTCCACACCGTTCAACTACATTCTCCGTCCCCGTATCTCGAAAACCACAGGTCTACTATCGTCCCATTTTTACAGAGACCAGGTTTTAGATTTAGTAACGCTAAGCTCCAAATAAAAGTCTCTAATAATCTTGTATTTACGTCTTTAACCATAGCCTAAGTCATCGTTTCCTTCCTCTAAATGAATTTTTACTTTTCCAACGCTTGCTTTCCTTCTAATTTTCTCACAGCATTTTCATCGAAAATGCTGCTAAAATAATTCCAAAATTCATATGTTATTCAACTGGTGGAGGGCACAACTGAAGGAAATTCGTGTAGAGGAAAACCAAGGCTACAACTCATTGAACAGCTTATGAAAGACGCAGACTACTTGTCCTACGAAACTCTGAAGGGACTAGCTGACAACCGAGTGTAATGGAGAAAACGCTTTATAACTGCTGCTCCAAGCCAGTCTTAAGGTTAAAAACTAGATGATGATGAAATTCATTTGGATTCAATTTCATGAGAATCGCCTTATTTCGTTTTCTCTTTTTTCGTTATCTTTGACGAATAACTTTCACATAGACTCACATAGAATGCGCTCTCAAATGCATTCCCTTGGATTTCTGGCTATCTAATACTTCTTTATTTTCGAATCTAACTAGCTCACTATCTTCCATATTACAAGTCATTCCCAAGCATCCCAAACGATTCTCTCGCCGAAACGTTATCAAATCTCACGTGCAATAATGCACCTCCCTGTGCTACTGCCTGCCTACTACCTAAGTGCTGTCTGATTTTTGTATAGGTTTCGAGTAAGATTCCTATCCCTCCAATCTATTCTCCTAAGCTCTCATTAACCCTGCCCAGCTATTTAGTCGAATGCCTTCTCGAAGCCCACTAAGCAGTCACACACATGCACAACGTTCTATATTCTTTTCCATTCATTTTCTCAATACTTCTAAGGACACACCCATTCCCCTCCCTTTCCTGAACCTAAACTCATCTTCATCTAAGTAGTCATTTAACCGCTTCTCCCATCTTGTTTTGATAATACACTGCACCTTGGCCGCACGTGACTAATATCTCTATCATAATTCTCATCTCCACGTTTTATAGAACTTCCGTAAATCTATATACTAGTAGTTATGTTAATCCCTTAGGTGTGCCCATTAACTTAGATGTAACCACGGACTTAAGGCATTTGATTGCAAGTTTCCTTTTGAAGAATGAATCAGCTAGTAGGAGGTGCACGTGACGTAACTTAATGAGTGTCCTTCTTTGCAAAAAATAAACGTATGGAATCAACTTCGTTACATCCATACGCAACTTCTAATTGTGCATAAATGAAACTCTCAAACAATTATTGTCTTAACTTTGGTTACAGTTATTATAACATATTCTATCATAAATCCTTACAAAATATCTCAAAGGGACAGCTTTTCAGTTTATTTCATCTACAGTAGTAAAATATATCACTAAGACGCTATTTTATTAGCTATTATGGAAAACAAAAGCTGCTCGTAAGGATGCTTCAGCTTTCGTTCATGAGACATGGTAACAGGTTTTAATAGTACTTAACTTGTGCACGCTCAATCCAGTTATGACGCAGAAAGCGCTTTTTTCTAAATATTTTTTGCTTATAAGGTAACATCTAGAATTTATTCCCCATGCCTTGCCGTGTAAGCGTTACGAATATTCACTCTCCCGGGTAAACAAAAGATTCATTCCATTCCCCACCTAGTGACATCTACTCTGTATGATTTAATTTTTCACAAATGGAGCAAGTATCAAATTTCCTTCTCACAATACAGCTCCCCACAACTGTTAACGCCCGTTGCGACCCTAAGCCGGAGCCGCACTCATAATCCCCCTAAGAACAATCGAGTCACTCAACCACAGTGAACACGTCCTTCTACTTTTTTTGTGGCCGGTACATCAAGCGGAGGAATCCCCCAGATGGGGTGGGGGCGATTCGTTCCCTCCCAACGGGCTCGATCGCGCATGGGAATGCTGCCGTTGGCCGGCGTCTATCCCATTGATCCCCATTCTCCTCAACTCACCCCTTCACACTATGACGAAACTTTAGTAGCCAGCCTGGCCGTTCTTCTTCATTCGCTTTCCCCTCCCTCCCTTCCCCTCTCAAATTCACTTTCCCCAAACTGCTCCGAACCCATTTTCTAACCTACATGCCGAGAAAAAGTTTAACGACGTTATCATACAAGTTGCATTGTATTTCTCAATTTCCGTGGAATCAGATATATTTTATGAAAATATACCTCCTTTAAATTATCAAACGGCATACCGCGATTTTACATCGCTGTATCCACGGCCTGATCACTTCTGAGTAGATAAGATTTTAAAAACAGGTTTTCTATCGTTATAGAGAATAGTCATGTTCTGACAATGTTTATTAGCTTCCTTTAAACTTCACCAATACCTAGATAGCATGATACTTGCTATAAAATGAGAAAAAATGTACTCACAGCACGTTAAATAAGAGTATCTACTAAGGATGTTTCCGAGCCAAGTCGCGCAATTTTGCTATACAACGTACGTGGTTATGTATTGTGGGCGCAGCTAAAATAGCACTTCTACATCACACTTCCCGCCGAAGTTTTAAATATACAAAGATAAAATAGATAAGAAGTCACTGGCGTAGTCCGAAAAAACATAGAGAAACGAACATTGTAACGACACGTATTCCAAAATTTTGTATTTAATTATTCCTTCAGGGGAAGCAAGGAACTGAGAAGATGGGTCAAAGGATAAAAGGAGAACTATAGGGGGGAAGGGGGAAAGGTTGGGGAAGAGAGGCTGATCAACTCATGACATTGTCAGGGAAATTGAAGGCGTCAATGAGCCAAATCTAAGCCTGCTCAGTCTTTAGTTTTAGTGGTTTGTTGGAGGGTGGGAGGGACGCTAGTACTATGACAATATAACAATTATTAAATGGAGTGTTATGGTGGGAGGCGTGTTTCGGAAGTGGGAGTATCGGCGATGGGGAAGAGGGTTTGGAGAAAGCGCGCTGATTATTAATCCTGATATAAAGGGTAAGGTTGGTACATTGTCCAATGCAGAAGGCAGGGCATAAGGTGGAGGTAAACTAAACTCCAGGAAGGTAGGAGATAAACTACATTACCGGAAGTGCAAGAGGAGTAGGGGTAGGGTGGGAGAAAGCTGAAAAGAGGGTAGGGGAAGGATGGGGTTATGAAGATGGGGCAAACTTTGCATCTTGTCCTATTGCAAAGCGTATTACATTGACTTGCTCTGGGAGAGGGCGAGGATTTTATAAGTGGTTCGGTGGATTTGAGGAGGTCTGATAAATTAGCGGGGCTTTTAAAAGTGAAAGAGGGGCGTTTGGGTAGATGGTTGGTCGTGGTGTTGTGGTTTTTGACGATGGGATAAAGATCATTTATGGTGGATCTTAAAGATTCTATGCCAGGAAAGTAGGTGATGCAAATTGACAGGAGGGTGGATATCCGTGGTGAAGGAAGGTTTTCTACACTCCCAAGCATCAGAAAAAAGAATATAGCTAGCATATATGTTTTAGAAAATCCCAGGATTTTTCACATTCTCACTTCGGAATTAATTGAATGTTTGAGCTCTCTATTTTATATTAATAATTTCAAGAATGTAAAACATCAGTCAGCCGAAAAATAACACCTTTTTCAAGACGTAAAATACTGAACGTAAGAAAGAGGAGAAAGTAGTCAAAACAGGCAAACCTGTGAATGGCCGTAAAATTTCACTTTAAAATATAAACGCAGAAGATACATTTAACGAATTAATAGCTTAATTTTAATGATTATTTATTTGTGAATGGCATAAGTGCTGCATCATAAAGTATTTTTCAATGGGCTAGGTCAAGGAAAGGGAAGATTAGTCAAAATGACTTTTGCTTATATATTTTTACTTTGGCAGCGAAAGTCAGTATGTTTAAGGGTAATCCTCTAATCTCTCTGCTTATTAGCAGTAATCCTCTTTGGTTAAAAGAAATCTACGAACTCCGTGTGGTAAGTGTGAAAGGAGGAAGCAATATCAGACTTCAATCTAACAATTAAGAGTACCCTCAAGGAAAGGATACCTACGATCGCGAATTTAAACATTCCAATAGACGAACGCTGAAGTGTACTTGGCGCCCGAAAAATATGAACCAATGGCATAACAGCACCGAGAGATTCCTGCCACACACTTCTTGGAATAGAACCCGATTGGCTATTTTCGGAACCAGTTTACCTAATTGGATTATTAGTAAAAAAAATTCCTTTAACCCTCTCCGTCTCATCCATGAGCGTATTGAATTGTGAACGTGCATGTCTTAAATTTTTTCGTTGTTATATTTCTCGATTTTGATATATACCGCAACGAAATATGTTCCATATACCTCGGCATCCGCGCGCAGTGCCTGGTTCAGTCATGGTACTTGGCCGCCGACATGCAGCTGTGCCTGCTGTCGCCCCTCATCGTCTACCCGCTGTGGAGGTGGCCCCGGAAGGGCGCGGCCCTGCTCACCCTCGCCACTGCCTTCTCCGTGGCCCTGCCCTTCGCCACCACCTACGCCTACCAACTGCCTGGATTCTACCACGTGGGGACGAGGTAAGTGTGACGCGGGCGAACATGCCAAGGACGCATTGACTTACCCTCACGAACCCGGACCAACAAAGAAAGAAAACAGTACTTTAGAATAAGGCACCTCACTTTATTTTTAACTATCACGAGCGGCATAGTATCTACTTGATCAAATTATATTTTCTGCGAAAAATTTGTAAACTTAAATAATTTTAACATATCAAGTTTTACTGTGGTAGTTAAGTATTTTACCAATCCGTCAATAGCATCCAGGAAATTCTATATTTCTTTCCCTTAAGAGGGACAGGTGAAATACGACTGTCGTATGTATTAACAAATTTAATTTTCCTCTACTGGGACTCCCAACTAGAATTTTTACTAAGCTGAAATGAAATATTTCAGTCACCTCATTTAATATTAACTGAGTCATATTTTGTAAATTTTAAAATTATTTTGCATGAAAAATATACTATTTATGCAAAAAAAATCCACAGCGGAAAAATGTGCACGTATGCATTGAATTCCTGAAAAAAGAACCGTAGATAAGGACGTTTTGATCAGCTGTTCACTGTAAAAGCTGAACGGAATACAATGTAGTCGGTTGTGCACAATGGTCTGTCAATGAGAAGATACTTCCTAATATTTTTATGATATCATTACTGACGGGTATATTACCTACAACATAAATTTCTTAGGGCGTAAATTACACGTGTCATATTTACCGTACGGAATTTATCCCGTTGGTTTGCTGTTTTTGTTGGTTGGTTTGCTGTTGGATTTGATTGATCATTGCCAGTGGAATAATTAATCGAATGGTAAAGGATCTTTCACACGGAGCGAGTCATGCCTACACCCGAATATACGTGTGTCCGCATGAGTTATTGTTCAAATGGAGCCCTTTACACACGGAGTGGTTTCGGAGGCTGGCCCATCCACCCAATCGTCTGTCCATCGCGAATGACACTGACACACATATTTGTGGACAGGACCCGGTCAATGTCAAATGAGCCATAAGCAGCAAAGTATGGGTTGTCGATGCAATTTCGCAATGTTTTAACGAATATTTTATGCAGTTGTGCCCTTGGATCCCCGGAATGCTTATTTATTGGTGTAGTTTGTTTGAACACTTTGCAAGTTTTTTTTAACGGCTTCATTTTCAATAAATATAAATGTAACGCTGTCTTCAATTTTCCACATTTTTTACAGCAATTCCTTACTCAATGCGTACATGCAGTACGTGTACATGGCCACCCACAATAGAATGTCACCCTATCTGGTTGGCCTTGCCCTCGGGTGCTTACTGCACAAGCTGAGGATGGTGAAAGTGTCCCTCAATCAGGTAAATCAGTCAAGTATTAACTTTAACTTTTAAATGTAACTATAAGTAATTCGTGCCGCATAAGATTAAGAATCGTATTAATTCCTACGCTAGACGCAGAAAAGTACCACCATAAACTGAAAGATTTATTTACCTCTAAAAACGACTTTACCATGTTATTATAAAAATACAAATGTTCCATCACGTCATGATAAAACAATAGTACATTTGAATAATCTTTTCAAAAGTACGATAGCAATGTATCAAATATGAATTCTTTATTTAATAAGACCGGCATACCTACCTATTCCGGTCGGGCAGTGCTAGTAAGGTCGTATCAATATGAGAACCTGTGCCGACAGCATAAATTCACTTCAAACTAATGTAACCGCAACTCTATTGAAAACGACATGAAGTGGAGCAAGTGGAGCAATTTCATCCTAGTGACGATATCAACTGTGAATTATGGAATAAGCAACTTAAATTAGAGAACAATGACGGCGAAACCAAACTAATCTTCGAATTGATTAATTCTGTTGATGATGAATAGAACACACCTATTACAAGATAAAAAAATAAGGTGTAAAAGAGCCTAGAGAGGAAAAAACCTATGTGTGTCATGATAGGCATTTATGAGGGAGGGATTTGGCCAGAAAACCCCAGCTGAGTAACAATGAAGACCAGAAAATCACCCAGAACCAGAAAATTAATGAAGTAGCAGCATGTGAGAATTTTGCTTCGCTCGCGAGATAAGATATTAAGTATAAAGAAATATAAACGGAAGAATGGAGACTATCAATAGTTTGGGCGGGGGACGCGTGACACTAAAACAGTAATTAGAACATAAATGGAATTCGATATGACACATGGTCAGATCTCTTGTCAGATCCCTGTGGATTACGAGGAGGCATTTGACAAAGTACAGAGGACAATTTAATACCCGTATTGCACAGCATGGGACAAGACTTGAGTAATAGCGCCTTACTCGAAACCTACACATCACTCAGGTTTTAAGGTTACAGGCAGGAGATTAAGAGCGAGTTGCCCAGTATCACTCCTGATTTTTAATTTAAAGGTACACTGGAAGAAACGAGTTTCTCAAGAATTATGAAAGTTAGTTAAACAGTATTTTTGAAGGGCATCAATTAGAGCTCAATTTGCATACCAAAGAAGAATTTGAAACGAATATTATCTCAGTGATGGGGAAATAGAGAAAAGATTTGCAGAAGCGAACAGAAGCATTCGCGAAGACGAAGGGATGTAAAAAGAAAATATAAAGGCAAACCTTCCAGGAGAATAGCGCAGTAAGTATGACTTCTCTCTGGTAGAATAAAGATAGTATGAGCTAGATTGGAGACGAGAAGTAGATAGATGAAGAGAGTACCTTTAGTCCCACGGAGCTAAGTACTTAATCAATGGTTTACATTTTTCGACCACTCCACTTAAACCATGACGAATTTATTACCGAAAACCTTGAAAATTAAAGCATGAAGAATTGCGCAAAAAATCTGAAAGACAATAAGAAAGGAGAAGGAGCGTTATATATGCTAAGTGAAGAGAGGACGTTGATGAGGGAAACTTGAACAAGACAGAAGAAGTGGGTGGAGAAGCTAGGAAGTATAAGAAGCTTAAGAGGAAAATATTGTAAGAGAAAAAGGAGTTGCGATTGTACAGAAGCGGTCTATAAGATTCTGATACTGTAATGACATAAAATAATTATGTTCACTATGATATATTCATCAATGTTCCAAAACCTGCCCACAATCGGGGAGGCTACTAATGATTACGATGGTGTTTTTGAACAGATCTCGGTTGGGTAAAACATTGGAGTAGTCACAATGTTTCAATTTCAATAGTCAAAAAGAAAATGCGGCCTCCCCATTCTGTCATATCATCTAACTCGGTCCTTATTTCTCACAGACTGCAGTCGGATTCGCCTGGGTGGCGAGCTTCGCCACACTCTATGCCGTCATTTTCGGCCCTTACAACATGTTCCAGTATGACCACCCGTACAATGTACTGGAATCCAGCTTCTTCGGCGGATTCCATCGATTCGCCTGGGCCGTCGCGGTCGGGTGGCTAATATTCGCGTGCAGTAAAGGATACGGAGGTGAGTCACATCTAATTCTTTTACAAAGAACAATCACGTTTTACTTTCAGTTTTGTCAGCGACAATTGTTTCCACGTTCCCAAAGGCAGAGCATGAAAATAGGAATACAAGTGGAGAGATTTTCCAGAATGCATTTAATTTGGTCTTCATCTTTTATTCCTGAAAGGATTCTAAATAGCCTTATTAGACCCACGGAGGGATTCTAAAAGTTATTGTTCGTTATATTTTATAGGACTTAAAGATTTCATGTCAGTATTTCAACAGATGTTTATGGCTAAATAAAATATGTCCTGCTTCGCTGTGAGGTTACGTCAATTGTTTCATTGCTGACTTAGGGAGCCAAATGACAAATACGAAAAAAGGAACTGGAGGGGATGAACACGGAATAAAGAGAAGAAATTCAAAAAGAAGGGGGGAAATTCAAAAACTATACTAGATAACAAGGTTCATAACTTTCCTCAAATTTCTTTTGTTACTTATTGAATACTTCCTTAATTTTTCTTTCCCCAAGTGCTTGTTTATATATATATATATATATATATATATATATATATATATATACATA
>LYUA01000435.1:302466-314192 GCA_002093875.1 Calopteryx splendens
TCCCTCGCTTGCCCAACGTTCTGCCCTCTATCACCGTCTTCAACAATCCACCGCCACTTATTACGCCCAGCACCCACTTCTCCTGCCTTCTTCGGATTTCCCCCAACAGCCTTATCTCCCCCCCTACCATTACCCATACTTCTTCGTTTACTTTCCTTTCGACAGGTTATATCATTTTTAATATCAAAATAAAACCGTGGCATCATTCTAATATTTTTTATTTTTTCGATCAGGAATTTATCTCATATTTCAATTTTGAATGAAAATTGATAAGATCATACCTATCAAGCAAGTCAGACTTGATAAATGAATATAAATTTAAACTATATTTCGTAAAATATTATCAAGAGCGTTAGTCAGCATATAAAATAATATAGTGCAAAGATTAAAAAAATCAGCAGGGTTGAAATTTTACATATTTTGACGGATTTTTAAAGAAATTAGGATACCACACAACGCCATTTTACGATGCATCATCATCTGGACTGCAGTTGCGGCTTATGAAGAGAATAATATCATAAATGTGATACATTTGGCATGTGAAATATTCGCTAGCATGGAATCAAAAAGGGGGATTTTCACTATTATATCACGATATCCGCCCGTCCTAATCAATTGGTAATACTTAAAACAAAATCAATCACTCTTCAAGTAATCCTCAGCTCTTTTCATGCGGATGAGTATCTTGGATTGAGCGCCCCAATGTCGCCCACATCGAGGAAACAAAGCAAACGCCTGACCTAGTATACACGTGCTACGAATAATAGCCATATCACGGAGGTCTGACGGTAGCTACCAATAAATTGCGTAAACCTATCGAGCCTGTGCAACTGCCTATTGCACGGCCATTCTCCCCGCTCAGCCATCATCACTCGCGACAAGGTCACACTATGAATGCCCCAGAAGACAAGGATGCAATCATCTCGACATTCTATCTTGGAGGTGACCGCTTCATGGACATTTTCCCGCAGAAAAAAAAGTGCAATCACGTTGCATGAATTGACTTTGCACGTGGTCGTGGCTTACTGTGAAGTTCATCGAACATCATTGGTCGCAAAATAGCACCGGGAACAACTCAGTCATACCCGAGGTTGTTGCCCTCTCTTGGTTGCTTCAAGGTCAAAAAAACCTACCTACTTTACTCCTCGGAAGATAGCAATGTCGTATCATTGTCGCTCTTGGATTAACTTCGACGGTGCACTTAGTTCATTTATCTATCAATTTTTCAAGGCTTCGCCTTATTTAGCATTCTTTAATCAGATTAACATTGGCGATATCACAATAAGACATTGATACCAACGTCATATCCAATTGCGCAACACACGACACTTTTCATGGTACTTTCTAGTCTGAAAATACGACTGAAAACTTTTAACTACAGCAGGATTTCCAAGAAGGGGAATTTTAAAGATAATGAACAATTTTGAGTCTTCTACCTCTTTCTTACCGGTTCAAAAGTCAAGCAATCAAATTGTGGAGTCCATAGTCACCATGGTATTTTTCAAGTGAAATCAATCGTAAAATGCTTTTAGTTTAAAAGTATTATTAACAGCTTTTTATGGTAGCTATTCTATCTACCTTTCTATAAAACGTTTTAACTTAGAAATAGTTCATGTACTTAGAACCGTGTAATCGGTTTACAATTTATACTGAGGATGAAATACCAAATACTTGCACTCATACACACCATTAAGTAAAGTCTTTACTTTTTTCCGGAACTCTAGTAAACTAGGACGTTTTGGACGATTCGCATGCCTATTTCTGTAACTTGGTCATTCTTCATGCTTTGCTTACTTGAAGTCTCTAACTGAAAACTTTGGTATGTTTCTCTGAAGTAGTATTAGAGGATTTATATTAGCGTAGCCCATCGGAACGTCAAGTACCGCATATACTCGTGTATAGTTCCGACTTTTTTGATCCAACTTTTTGGGCAAACGTTGGGGGTCGCACTATACACCAGGATATACGGCATTCACTTCCATTAGATAAATAATTACTTGACATAAATAGCCGCAAGGAACTCAGTACTTCAAATCACTTGTTTTTCCTAATTTCTGCTAACAAAGTAAAAATAACCCATTCGACGCGCATTGCATTTCCCCGATCGTAATGTTTAAATGCGTATCCTTCGGATTTTCTGGTGCTCTTTAAAAGAGAAAGAAACCTCGGTGGCATCCACCGGTAGTTTTTGGACAATAGGTCAACTTCAGTACAACATTCAAAAATAGGTCAACGGAGTCGATTTCCACACCTATTCATGAAAACAATATTTTCCCTGCGGAAAACGATGAAATCATGCGAATGATAATATTGAAATAATAAATAAATCTCGTAAAAATTCCCATGTAGTGCATTATAGTATCAATGAAGAACACTGAGGAATAACCCCCGTGTATCTACTTGAACTTCTTGGAGGCAGAAAATTCCAAGTTGAAAGAACAACTATATTTGAATGTCACAGGAATATAACTAGAAATGACTAAAATGAATAAATAATTGCAGAAAGACTGAAGATGAAGGGAGAAAGTAAATGTGAAATATTAAAAAGTAGTGAAGAGTAGGAGCGAAAAAACGAAAATATAGGTAGGAGGATGGCTAAGATGAGAATCGGTAAGGAGAACTGAAGAAAACCAATATAAATTTGATTGAAAAGTTTCAAATATTCCCGCTTCAATTTATTTAACTTATTCATAAACTACTGCGATAATTTGATTGTGAAATAGTACAAAAATATATTCAATATTCACTAATTTAAAGAATAAAATTAATTTGTTATTGGGGTAAAATAGGGCGTGGTAATCCAGTGGTTACAGTGCTGGGCTGCTCGCCATATAGGCTGGGTTCGATTCCATGTGACGCCTCTAGGCACCCTCAGCTTCACCCAAGCTGTGCACGATTTTTCGGGCACCAGGTCATCCTGGGAAATCGCAGGTGGTACAGGGAAAGGAACTGGCCAGCCTACCCTGATGTGTGAATTTCACACGCCGTTGGGATTAGCACTGGGTGAGCTCTACCCTCATTTCCCAAAGCGACCTTCGGGTTGATTTCTGTGATTGTTTGTAGGAAAGTCCTTTTGGCAAGAGCGAAATGCTACCAGGAAATAATTTTTCCGCGGGAACGGTGGAAGTGCATAGATTTCAAACAGTACTCTAAATTCCACGCATAAAAATCAGATGTCATATTGCCCCTTAATGTGTGTACCTTGACAGGTGGAGTAGTAAAATTATCACGCAATTATGAAAAGTGAAAGGATTGCCAAATGGTCTCGCAAATCAGTTAATACGGGCGACAGAACCATGGCGAGAAATTAATTGGCTCGTCGAAAAGGGACCGAAAAAGCTATAGTCCAGTTGATCTCATCATTCTTAAATACGAGATCACTCTCCATTCAACCCGACGCGTCTCGACGGTTGGATTGGCAGTAGATAAAAATCACCACGAATGTGACGGAAACGGCAGCGTTTTCGCCAATATTTTTTTGGTCCGAGCTAACTATTAATCAAATACCTTTAACGGGCTCTTTTTAGCATGTCGATTAAAATGGCACAAGAGTTAGAAGAAATAACAGTCACCTTCAAACTCTGGAATCAAACAATTAAAGAATTAGTTTTTCAACGACCATTCTACGTTGTAAGAGAATGGGAAAACTGAAAACACATTTGAGTCGAGTTCATTGAACTATATCACTTTTCTTTTAAAGCTTTCTTTCGAGGTTAGACAATGCACTTTAATATAGACATGTAATCTATCGTGTTGCAGTTACTAAGGCACTAGGTCAAATAGATAAACAATCTCACTTTCAGCAAGATAGCATTGTCAGAAGGTCCATTTAGGTGGAAAACAGAGAAAATCACAGATAACCTGAAGGTAGTACGTTCACCCTAAGATGAATTGCAACAGATTTGTCGAGATGCGCAATGGTACTCATCAAATACGCCGTTGAGTATCTGGTACAGGAATACATTGAATTATATTACGTGAATCAAATTACACTCCGAAAATAACAAAACTTTGGTTATCCAACCCAAATAACTGGGTTATCGTCACCGTGAATTGTCCCACAGCCTACCGCAACACGATCATGCGGACTCACGTTCTCGCACAAATGCGCCCTCGTATATGTATGCTACTCGGGAGTATACATATTTTAATATACATACATAATACAACCGTTAATTATTTGAAAATAAGTCCAGTATTCTGACGAGTCCTCAAGAGTCTCACTTCTACCGATGATCGTCGGCGGGATATGTTCTAAAATAAAGGCCATATTGTTTTCCAAGGAAACTGATATTTATGTCCCGCGATACAGGATGGTAATGGTGAGACATAGTTTCGGGTTTAATCTAGAGGAAGGAATCCATAATTAGGAAGGGATATAGCACTCAAAAACAACAGCAACAAAATAAATTTACAGAAAATAAATTCCACAAAAAAAAATTATTTTCTGGAAAAGTGATATATCCTTTCCTAATTATGGCATGGTGCTTTATTTTATAAATAACCCCGCAGGGAAGAATTACATATTCATGCGACGCTAAAACATCTTTTAATTGGAACATGCCCCAAAGCCTAGCCTTTTCGCGGTTGTTTCCCTCTGTAATACGACTGGCAACACGCTTGGCCAGCATTATACAAGTCAGTCTTAGTATATCTTTATAAAGTAGTATTCTTAGTATAACTTATCTTTTAGATGCGCAATATCCTATCCTGAATGTTAAAGTCTCTTATCTACCACAACTATTAAGCCTCTGTCATGGGCTGCATATTATATATATACGCATATTCATCGTACGGGACGTATGCCACTTCCGTTCCTAAGTCTTGCTTCAGAAAATAAAATACCAGCCAACCTTTAAACCCATTTGAGATCCCTGGTTGCAGACATTCATCCTCACAAAAATTTAATAAATATATTACCGCTAACCTGAAATCCACTACTCGCAATGGTACTTGGCACCATGACGTGTGAGCGCCACTTTGCTTTGCCCTCTGATTTTGGTACACTTTGATTGCCCCTCTCATCCTATATTTTCGGTGAGAGCATAAATTCCCAAAATTATATATTTTGTTAGCCCAGTCGCTAAAACCTACTACGAAGTATGCTGGAGGAAAATGACATGAGGAGGGAAGGGAATGTATACATTTACAGATTAGTTAGATTTTAAAGATTACTTAGACGTGAATGCCTTGGCAATAAAAATAAATACTGAACTATTGAAACGTCATTTTTGTAAGAAAATACAAATACATGGATGCACCTACTCCCGAGCCATTATGCACATCTGTCAGGTTTGCCCAACCTTCTCTAAAGCCTTATATTAAATTTATATGGCATTTTCCAAGTTTTGAAATATGCATCAATAAAATGTTTTTACATCATTTCCAATATTGAACTAATGTAAAAATTATCTCAAAAATCTTCTTCGTGTTTATTACATATTTTTTAAACTTTTTGTTTGCATCTACCAGGTGGGCTAAAATTACATTTTTAAGACATTGTTTCTATCAAATTGTTAGATGCTTTTTCCATGTTTTCAAGAAATGTCTCGAAATTTATAAAACATTTTAAGATTTTTGTGCGTGCATAATGATTGATGAGGAAATTTTCTTCGCCTTTCGCCTCACCCAAGATTTCAACCTGCTGGCATTATTGCTGTGACAGTTGCCATCCTGACCGCTGCAGTGGTTCTCTACTTTACTCTCTAGCACGCCGCCGTCGCCGGATTTGTTCCGCCAATAAATCTCTCGGACCTCAGAGTAACTTTCATAAAGAGAGGATATCACACTCCCTCTTGCGAGGAAACAGCTGGCTAGAGCCGTCGCTCGCTTCTCCCACAAAGTGCGACGTCCACATCCGAAACACACTACCGATGATCGTTTCTCCCTCGTTTTGTCCACGTCCTTCTACCAGGTCTCGATGATGCATTAAAACGCCAATTAAAATCGGAGCACTCTTATTATTCCTTCCCATCCCTCAGATCACTTCTTCCTCGAACGAACTTATGCCTATATCCCGCGCTCTCAATCCCCCCGTCGCCCACCGAGTCTCGGAAATAAGCCGGGTTCCGCGAAACCAGAATGACTTCAACCAAGAGAATTTGGGCCAAACACTTGATGATTGGTTCGAGAGCCCCGTGCATCAAGCCCCGATGCCTCGCATACCACTTAGAGTTGCCATCCCAGGTACAGTCCATTTCCTTTGCCATCCCCGTTACAAATTTCTATCAGACACATTCGGGGAACTTGTTTCTCGAATAATGCGACACGCATAATCTGCTGTAAACACCATAGTATATTGCTCAATAGGCTAGTCTCAATTTATTTACACATTACGAACAGAGGAATGAGATAATTTTATGTTAATTATTTTCAATTGAAATATATTTTTTCATCTTGTGTCCGCTTCATCAAACTTTAAGTTTATAAATAAAAAATTGTCGATGGCTAATAATAACCCCTTAGATCCCGAGCTTTTAAGAGGGTAGGTAACTGAATAGTGTACCCATTTACCACAGTAGGTACCAGATATCGCCAACGAATGAGGTTTTATTTTGCGTAATTTAATGTAGGCTCCATGACTTTAATATTACTCATGTGAAATAAAATTTGATTGTTGACGTTATCAAATCTATAACTATTATATAGAAATAATCGTGTTTCCAAATGCCAATTAGTTTTAATTTCAGACGCCTATGCTTCGACTAATACAACAAAAAACTAAATACTATATATTTAATTTATTACACATTAGTGATCAAAAAAGCCAATTTTGCATTTATATATGATTATATTCAGCATCAATAACTGAAAATAATGTAAAAACAACAAAACTGGTAAATTATAGACATTTATTTTAGTGGAACACTGCAACAATGACCTTTATTATACCTTCCACAACATCAGTCCTGACACACTATAGTTCGTACATATGCTATTTTTTTGTGTCACATTATTTTCAGAAAATGTTAAGTTCCGGAAAAATAAGCAGGTGAACTATTTCCTCAACTCATTTGATTTCATCCCTCTTCTGACTCGACATAGCACTGGCAAACCCCACCGCTAAACCCCCTTACCATTTCCCTTCTTTCCTTATGCAGTATCCAATCTTGTAATACCTATGGTGGTTTCCTTTATAATTTGAAAACTATTATATCTGTCAAAACCAATTGATCACATAAATCAGCATGATCATAGTTTGTGCTGTTTCTGCTTTTTCTCTGGGATGTTATGTTTTTTCCTCCTATTAATATAAAATACTGATTCCTTTCAATCAAAAATAAATAGTCAAATATCGATAAAGTTAACTTTTTTACTGTCCTGAGAGTAGTAGTAATATTGGAAACCAACAACAGTAATCATCCCTAATGTTCGCTTGGCAGGTGAGAGTAGAGCTCACCCAGTATAAAACCCAACTGCATATAAAATTCACACATAAGGGCAGGGGGGTCAGTTCATTTCCCTATGCCGCCAGCAGTTTCCCAGAATGAGCTGGTACCCAAAAAATGGTACACAGCTTGGGTGAAGCAGAGAGTGCCAAGAGGAATACCCGGAATCAAACCTGGGACCACTGGTCAGTAGCCCAGCACTCTACCCACTGGACTACCACGCCACCCTACGGTAATCATTCTAACAATTGAATACATTTTGTTTTAATAATTTTAGTTTCCATTGATAATATATAGTTACAATCAACAAGTTATATTTTTTAATTAATACTTTTCAAATCAGACTGGAAGACAAACAACAAGTGATTCCATTCAATTGAAAGTTTTGTTTGAAGAGGATGTCTGAGGCTATGTGAATATAATGATTTTAAGTTTTGAAGTAGGAGTTTAACTGTGATAAGGAAAGTTACTAATGTAAGAGTCAAATATCTACTGTGTGTGGCAGAAAGGCATTCTAGAACAAATGAGGGCAACCAGCATTGTTTGCACCAAAAATTGTTTCCGGTGGTGTTCACCTATGGTTGTGTTATTAGTATGCTTGTTATTTTTCTAAGATATTTAATTAAAGTTGATCTGTAATGAGATGGACATTGATGCACTGACCGTAAATGTATGAAACTCACTACAGGATCTCTGCTTAAAATTAGTTTTTCATATTAGAACGACATGCACATTACTTTTAAAGTTTTATAATAACCTGAAGGAGACAAGAACTGTTTATGAGGAGCTTAATGTATATATAAAAAAAGGTCATTTAATTGATTAGACAACTTTATTGATGTAAAAGAATTATAAAATTTAAAAGAAAATATGTTTTTACTTTCACCTGTACCTGGATGAAGGAAGTTGTGGTGGATTTTAGGAATACAACAGAGATAAACAAACATAGTTAGATTTGGTGGCCACTGAGGCCTAAGCCTGCGGATGGCAGGACTTTTGTTTTTGAATTTGAACTCTGCAATTTTGACATAGTACCTTAACTTGCCTCAAGGTCCCCTGAAATGCCATTAGTTAGGACCTTAGATCCATTTTTTAAGCTCTGTTGTACACTATTACCTTCCTATCTTAGATTTACATAATATGAAAGCACTCTAGAGTTTCTATACGATTTACCACACTGATTTTTCTCGTTTTGTAGTAGTAGCTAGAATCATTGAGATAGGTCCCATACTACCTCAAATACGAAATATATTTAAAGTTGAAAATGTTCACATTATGCCTGAAACTCCAAGCAACAAAATAAAAAAGGTATAATAATATGTGAGGAAGGTCACAATGTAGTTTTAAATGCCTCCTTATATCATCCAACAGCTGTCATTAACTTGAAGGTTTGTTTGATAAGTAATGGTAAAGTGCTCCTTGTACCATAACCATTGGCGTACGAAAAATTCACACAATGGCATTAGAGGCCTATTGCCCAAACCTTCACCCTCCCTCCTAACCCCCTTTCGCCCTGCCAATCGCAAATTTTCAGTGAGATTTTAAACTGGAAACCAAAGCCCAAGGGCTTTGAGAAGCCCAGGTTTCTAAAAAAATCAAGTTTTTACTACCTGGATTTTTTCAACAACAATACTGTACATAAAAAACTATCCACAGTTATCAGCCTGAAGGTTGGTTTTGATAGGTGAAGGTTAGAACACACCCAGAACTAACAATAAATCTTTCTAAATGCAAAATTTACACTTTCTGGGTAAGGTGGGTCAGTTCCATCCCCTGTACCTCAGTTTGGTTTTTCCTCACAGTTCTAATAAACAGAAAATCGTACCACTTGGATTTTTTGAAGGAAGGCACCACCCAAGATTTGAGCCCAGGAGCAGTAAGGTCAGTAGCCATACACCCCACCCACTAGGCTGCTATGCCATACATAAGCATGTACATGTTTATACTGCTATCAACCATAGTGGGCTATAATTTATTTTGAAATAAGATTTAAATTATTACCTTTACATTGTAATGAAACTATGTCAGAAAAGGGCTTGGGCATCACACTTGTTTCAAACCTTCAGGGAACATTTTTACGTTAGAATTCAATGAGACATTATGATTTTATAAAACATTCTGAGGCCAACATAAAATGGTGTACATTTTATGCATTTTCCACTCTTAATTTTGTTTTAATATATTGGCTTTATTATGAGAGAAATATATACAGTTCAGAGAGTCTTCAGGTTCCATCTATGTCCCACACTCTAAGGCATGAAAATATTTGTGCTCATGTTAGGTATACAGCTTTGAATTGCAATATTTATAAGTAGCATCAATTCCTAATTGAAAAATCCCCATGCTTTGGCATTATATTCAAAGTAATTAAATTGGACTGAAAAATAGCCTCTCACTGTTCAGTCACCAGCTCTCCCCCCACCCCCACTGAGTAGCCAGACTCTTCCCTCCCAAATTGGCCCATCTAATGTACCTGTAGGACTTGCCTGAGACCCCCATACCCAACCGCTGAAACTTGATCCTTTAAGACTGATTTTACATGTAAATTGATGTTTGAATAAAATTTGAAGATGTGCATTAATTTCTATGATATATCATACCTAACCTACATTTTAATGCTTCATGAAAATTAAAAACAGTAAGTACAGTGTATGTGTGTACAGTACCCACCACAATTTTCTCATGTTAAAATTATTTCAGAGAATTCATATGTATATCAAATAATATGCCTGTTTTATATTTTCTTTTTTACAAGTTCAAGCAAATAATTAATAACAGTTCCTACCACATTCTTCAAGTTTTTAGCCTAATATTATCAAATGGTATATTTCAAGACACCATTTGATGCATTATGGTAATATTAAAAAAAATATACAATACTTTTAATCAAAAATGAAATGAAACAACTAATGCTAAGATGTGCTGCTATTTTTGAGAAATCTAAAAACAAACTTATATAAAATACTTAAATACTTAATCAACTCTTTTCTTCCCTTTTTTAAATCACTATTTTTACCATTAAAACACTTGATGTAAGATTCAAAAATATGTACATAAGTTTAAATTTGATAAGTGGGGTATCATTATAAGTAAACCCTACAAAAGCATTAGTGCAGATATCAAATAAAAAAGTATTTACCATAACCGCTGTTTGTATTAGATTTAAAGACAGTAGTATCTCCACAAAAGATTTAGGAAAAATATCTTGAGCAACAATAAAATGTACAACTGATAATTTCCTTACCTTGTACAGAGGTTCTTGAAATTACCGACGTTGTTAACCATGGCTGGGTATATTTCAATGCTCCATGCTGTCGAAAACAACTTGTTATGTCCTTTCCAACACAAATTTATAAAGCAAAAGCTACATGCTCTCAACTTGTGGATACAGCCAGTATTTCACAGTTTTGAAGTCACCAGGAAAGTTCATCTATTTTATAAACAAATTGGTTGCAAATAAATGTGGATGCATAAATATATTACATAATGACTGTATTTACATTATATGTAGGTACCTATGGGTAGGAAGCACCCATATCTTTCTCCAAAATATGTGCATTTGGAGAAAGATGGGTTGTAAAGGAAAATAGGTTGTGGCCTTTGGTGTTTGACACAGAATTCTATATTCTACATACTACACTTATACATTTACTACATCCTATGTACTTTGATGAAAGTGTAGCATCACAGTACATAAAATAAATTCAATGATTACTCAGTATTTTTGGCAATTTTGATTATTTCATCTTCAATGGCAAAACTGAGTAACAGAGCTTATATATTTTGTTAATCTAGCTTCATATGTTATTAACTTATCAAACGGAGGGCCATGAAAATTGTATGAAACTGGAACTCACCTTCTAATTAGAAGGTTTCTAATTAAAATTTAAATTAGCAATCGCCTTATCGCCAAGTATGTAGCTGCGTCTGTACTTTGGTCAGCGCCGCGGCGTTCATCTATACAGCATGGCGGTTCATGTAGACAACAGACAGCAGCCGGGCACATATTGAGACAATTCATTCGTGCGTCTTTTGGAAGAATTCTTTAATTTGCATTTTTATTTTTCGGAAGTGCGTTCCGGTCCAACTAAACTACTGTCTATATGATCAGAATAAATTTCAACAATAGTTGGTTAATGAAAACAAATACTTTTTGCGGTGGGGGTTAACTTGCAGCAGAATAGTACCAGGATGGATTTGAATATGCAAACTTTGAGTTTTTTAATAATCATGTTATGTTTGTTAAATTTTTGCAGACAGTAGGCTATCTTAAGGCCCGTTTACACGGGGCATTTATTGCTGCAATAATTGCGGGAACGATTGCACAGGAATAGAACA
>LYUA01000435.1:365774-378216 GCA_002093875.1 Calopteryx splendens
GTGGCGACACTTATGAGCGGGAATGTTAGATACTACTTACGAAAACAAATGGTCTTCTTGCTGATAATATTGACATTACCTCAATGATCAGCTGACGACGTAGTTTGGCGAAAGGAACTTTTTGTGAAGTTAAAGTGATTTAATAATGGACTTGAAATTTTTATAGTATGTTAAATATGTGTATTATTATCAAGTGTGGCTAAATCAGAAGTGATAAATATCGTGCAGGTGTATAAATGACGAATGCGTAAAACGGAAAGTGGCACTTTAAGACATAAATGATGCAACCAAAGTAATTGCGTATTTCCTTTCTGTTTGGTTTACAGTTTTATATATTTATTTCGATTTTTTACGTCCCACAATTTAATTCTTTAAAGTCGAAAATATATTGCTATCTAATTGTTATGCGCTAGCAAGGAAAACCACAGAACGCCCTTATGTTCCTTCTTAGAAATCAACATATTTAATGTAGTTTGTGTTCGTGGTTGTAAATCATTAGTTATTAGTAATAACTCGCGTTAAGAGGGTTTCGAAGAAGGAAATAATGTCTGCGGAGTCTCCTCGCAAAACAACTCGCCATGGAGGATGTATTGTTTCACCCCAACCTGTTAGCGATCGCTCAATTATTGAAAGCGTTGCGGGATTCATCAACGATGTCGTACCACAGGTAAATCTTAATTTTCCTTCTCATTTAGTGTTAATAATGATGTAAATTATCACACGCAGTTGTTTTAAGTATAAGTGGATAGTAGTTTGTACTGCCTTATTTTGTTTGTGTTTTTTGTGCTCATCGTAATTGGCATTTTTCTGACGTCCAAAATATCAGTCGATAGTTTGACGGGTCAATTTTACGTAGACGTTTAGTGTAAACAGAACTGAGTAGGGAATGTTTTACAGTAAAAATGCAAAAAAAGTTCTTGGATGTTTTCATCACAGTATATAGTGATAAAGTATGACTCTCAACGGGGATACTTTGGGTCCGGGTTCAACTTTAGGACATTCAATGTTTTAAACTATTTTGAATCACTTAGTATGGAATATAACAGCAAAAATCACTGCTTCAAGCGACTAATTAATTTTCCGTGGCATTTCAAAATTCTATGACTCTTGATTCAAAATATATTAATACGGTAAATTGACCACCTCTCCAGGTCATAAGTAACTTACGTTTTTTATCTAACGGCAATGGAAGAATTCATGCTACCTACCTATTGGAAGAGCTCGAGTATTCAGTGATAGTATTTACTTAATCATTTTTCCTTCACAACCCTATTTTACCTTCAACCTAATGAACTCGGTTCTATTTGTCCAAGGATTAGAATAATCTTTCATCGCTTTCTCACATTGGTTGTTGACTGCGGAGCGGTCATAATTTCCTAATTTTTCCCTCCGGTAAAGCAGTATCTACTATGGTGTGCACATAACATCAATCTGTTCACCTTTCTAAAGCATTTCACCCCTCTCAGGTTGAGCCTACTCCGTCACTCCTTTCCTTCGTACATTTATTTTGACTGTTTTCGGAAATTTAAGGGCTACGTCGGAGGCCACCCCTCAGATCAAAAGGACTCGATAATATGGGCCCGATTTGAATACTCCGATATAAATGATCCTTGCCTGTATCCGGAATGGGACCGCGGGAGTGCAGTGGGTGGAGATGTGTCCGCCTCGGTTGTCGAGGAGGCTGCACCCCCGTTGCTGCTGACCCTTGGCCTCGGAGGAGGTGGCGCCCAGGTGTGGGTGGTGGCAGGAGAAGATGGGCGGGCACGGGAGGTACTCTCGTGGCGCCAGGGCATGGTGAGGACCCTCAGGATCCTTCCATCACCTGAGTGCTCCCCTGGATCCCCGCCTGACGAGTTTCCCTCTCGAAGGCCCCTGGTTGCACTCTGCGACAGCGCAGCCCCTGGGCCTCCCTTCTGCTCTGTCAGTTTCATCTCCTTGAGAGTTGGAGAACAGGTGAGCAAATAGTCCAGTTATGTGGAAATAATAAATCCATAACCATGGAATTAAAGTTATACTGTATAAGCTCAACTGTTCTAGGCGTACAAATTTGTCGGTTTTTTGATTGAACTGTATAGTATTTGAAAGGTGTATTAGCATAATGCACTATAAAATGAAAAAAAAAAACAAAATATATAGTCAAACAATATATAACAAGAGCAATTATGAGATCTCGGCTACTTAACTATGACAGAAGATTTGGTTGGAAACTATGAATTTAATGAGCTAAATATCACTGCAGTTGAGAGCTGTAAGGGTGTAATGAGTAAATCTCAATGCCATGTGAATGAGATGAGGCTGAATTGTCATACCAATGATTAACCTCCTGTCTACTCCTATCTTCTACAATATTTTCATTAGTTGTTTGCAATTACTTCTGTCAAATCCTTCTCGAAATCCATAAAATATTGGGTATGATATGATAATGTTTTTAAAAATATTAAAAACAACACTCTGGCATAGTTAAAAATCAGAAGCTGTAGTCGAAAACAACGTGATGAGCTTTACTGCAGCAAAAACATTCTAACAGACAGAAAATGCCCACTCAATTGACGGGATATGCCACTGGCAGGCTATTGAATACATACTTAATCTATCACATATCTAATAACATTGCAATTTCTAATACGAGAAGGGGAGGAAAGAAATTTACTGAAATATCTTCCACTATCAGGAAAAATTAGGCAAATCAGAAGTAAAAAACGTGTCCATGTCATACCAATAATTCTACACCTGTACTATGTATTATATAAGTGTGCAAAACTCTCAATTTCAAAGTGAATCAGTCAAAATTCTAAATTTTACATACGGTTTGTAATGAATAGGACAAGAGACTTTGGGCATGGTAGGAAGGAAAGGGCTTTCTATCTCAGCTACTGAAAATCACTTACTTTTGATTGACAAGTGTTTTTTCAAATTGCCTAATCTACTGAGACATGGGTGTTTATTAAATTGATCAGAGCCACAAAGGTCAACTCTCAACCTCATGGTTTGTTATGAAAAAGTTAACCTTGTGGCAATATGAGCGATATGCTTTAATTACTACCAGTAATCAACGAGAAATTAATCTTTATGCTTGTTAGTCTCTTTTTTGTCATAATTAAAATAATGAGGCCCCTGGAATGCATGAAAGCTTTAAGTGGTTGTTTGTGTCAGCATCCGTGATTTCATTCATATGCATTGTGCATTGGTATATATATAGGTAGATGGAGGGGAATTCAAGTGCTGCAAAATGCCAGTCTGTCAGTCACTAAGGCCCTATCAGTGGTAAAATTTAATCTCTGAAAGCTTTAGGTGAGCTTTGCCTCAATGATATGGGTGAGCTGTTTCCTGGTAAGCATATGAGCCAGGCAGGAATAGATTATTTGAGTATCCCATAAGGTGTCAGGATGTTTTCATGCCATCATATTAAGCTGTAAATGAGTCATTAAAATGTATGTGATTTATCACCTTGGTTATATCTCCAGTGGTTTGTGAACAAAAATGTCTTCGAAAATTTAATATACATTTGCATAACCCAACAGACCATGTGGAACAAAGTTCCACCAATCACGCAGAAATTTTACTTTTTCTGCTCACTATGTATCTAGGAAAGTTGGGCGTCCTATGGTGTGAGGGAAGACCACACATTTGTGTCATAAATTGTTCACATTTAATGATAAAATGTAAAAAAACTAGTGAAAGCTTATCTATAGTCTTACCATTTGACAAGAATCTCGCTGAATAAATTTTTATCTATGTCACAATAGAAAGAAAAATACAAAAGTTATGCATTTAAATTGTACCTTGAGTGTGGATATCTTATTTTATTTGTGATAATTTTTTTTTAGTTGTCTATGATGAAATTTCAACCTAGCTGTTGAAATTATGATGAGTGGACTTTATAATAAGAGTATTTAATTATAGTATCTGATTCTGTAATGGTATTTGGATCTTTCCCCTACTATAAGAGAACATGATGTATAAGTCAACAGAGGTATGCATCTTTTGAACCCATGCACTAAAATAAAATATTTATTAATTTAATTTAATATTATTGATGTAAGGAGAATAAGAAGAAAATCTGCTATGATATGCTCTGTTTCTAAGATGCATGCCTTGTCAAATAAATTCCTTTGGCATGTAAGAATACCATTTGTGGTTCTTTCATTCAAGTAGACACTTTCAAATGCCAATGTAACGTCATACACAAAAGTGGTTCTAGAGCTGAGGGATAAAATCACAATATTTTGGGACAAATGACCTATTATTGCCATAAATCACCTATTATAACCTTAAGTCACCCATTATTGCCATAAATATATTTTGGTTATCACCTCTTTCTATAATTACATTAAGTTTGATGCAGAAAAAGTGGATTTTCAATATGACATAGAACACTTTTCTCCTTGAATGCAATTACTTAGCCATTGATAGCTTATTCCATTTTTAATCTTGCAGATCAAAAGCATTAAGTTTCAAAATCCAGTGGTCGACATTTTGGCAAATCGACGTGTGGTGGCTGTGACATTTCTTGAGAAGATAGCAGTGTTTGATGCGTGCACCCTTGAAGACCGCTTCACCGTCAGTTCGTGCTATCCGTCTCCTGGGCCAAACCCCAATCCTGTTGCTCTTGGCACCAGGTGGATGGCATACACGGAGCGCCGTCTCATTCCGTCACGGCGCTCAGCTGGAGGAGTGGAAGGATCATCGGCCCAGTCCTACACGGCAACCGTGCTGCACGCAGCCAAGTCACTCACCCGGGGTCTTCGGGAGCTCGGGGAGACGGTCGCCTCAAGTCTGGGTGGTGGACCGCGGGCGGTTGTGGGCTCGAGGGAAGCCGACCGTGCCCTCGTGTCGGACACGGAAGGGACTTTGGGCTCCCCCCCTCAGCCAGGGGTCGTGTCCATCCTGGACATTTGGGGCGTGGGTCGTGGCGAAACGGACCCCTTGATGGAAGAGGACACGGGTCACACTGGTGGAGTAATTGCTCATTTCCTTGCTCATGCATCGGTAGATCCAATCGTGGCTCTGTCCTTTGATCCGTCAGGCACCCTACTTCTGACCGCAGACCGTGCAGGCCACGACTTCCACGTCTTCCGTATCCATCCCGGCTTTGGTCTTTCGTCATCAACGGCTGTCCACCACCTCTACGTCCTCCACAGGGGCGACACCACGGCCAAGGTCCAGGACATAGCTTTCTCCTTGGACTCAAGATGGGTGGCCGTGTCAACGCTCAGGGGAACCGCTCACGTTTTTCCCCTGACTCCCTATGGCGGTCCGGTTGGCGTTCGGACTCACACAGCACCGCATGTGGTGAACAGGGCGAGTCGGTTCCACCGAAGCGCAGGGCTGGACTCTGCGGCATCCCTCGGTGGAGACCCTCACTCTCCGGTGGCCGGCAATGGCCCTATGGGAGGGGGTTCCGGTACCCCTCCCAGTGCCTCGCTCCACCACCACGCGGAGCCCGCCATTCCCTACGTCAACCCCAGGCTGCCACCCTTCCCGCACCCCACCACGATCACGCCGTTGGCACGCCTGAGGCAGCCCTCGCTATCTGGCTCGGTTCCATCGGCCACAAGACATTCCAGCCACCACCCCAACCACCCGTGCCGTCTACCAGTGTCTGCTGGTGGCACGGGTGCAGGGGGAGGTGGGGGTGGTGCGGTCGGTAGGGGTGGGAATGCCTGTAGAGGGGGTGGGCCGGAAGAGGGGATACCGTTGCGTGTTACGGCATGTTTTGCGCCATCACGTGCATGGGTGGTAGGATCGCCCACCGTAGGGAAGGAAAGATCTCTCGCTAGAAAGGCTGTGGACTCTCTGTTTGTGATGGCGTGTCATGGGAACCTGATGGAGTATTCATTAGAGCCCAAACCAGCCCCAGGTATGAAATCTGGTCCTCATTTCCCCCATGCTCTTTTGGCATGTGATAGCATGACACCTTCTGCAGGGTCTTACATTAAGCTACTAAGTTTATTATTCTACCTTGAGGCAAGAATTCAACAAGCTATACTCCTTCCATCTCTGAAAAAAATTGTTCCCAAAGGACACCCATGTTTCATCACCAGTGACAATTGTACTCTAGAACACATCACCTTGCTCACTGTGTCACATGAGAAAGATCAGCATACTCACAGGCCACTTGGTTTTTTGTTCCATAAGGAGCATATTCGGCACAATTTCCAAAAGTTCAAATTTTCTGCCATAATTTTCTAGAAAGCAGTGCTTAAAATATTTGGTAGATGCAAGGAAAACAATGAAAATGTAAACAACCTGTTCTCATAAACTTTTTTTGTCAATCAAGGGCACTAAATCATCATTGACCACAGATGGCCGGCTGCTCTGCATCTCCTGATGCTATTCTCATGGCATTGGTTGGAGTATCTTACCCATATCCTCACGATTCCACCACTCATGGCATTGTTACCATGATCTCACAAAGTTTCACATTTCTTGCATCCAAGAAATAGATAACAGGCTGTATTTCACGGTTTTTGGACTGTTCCATTGACTTAAACATGTTGTAGGCACATAAAAATATATAAATTTGATCTGATGATCTTTTAATGCCATCTCTTGCTTTCTCATTAATGAGGGATCAACAAACATGAGTGAGATCACAACCGTATGGTGGAAATATTCACAAACTGTATTTACTCTCCCTTCATATGCATAAGGGTGTAGAATGAGGTGAACTCAACCCTTGCCTCTCAAACTGAATCAGGCTTTGGGTTGATGACAGTAGGAGGAGCAGTAGAATATGGCCCTTCCAAGCTAAGGTTTTTGAGTTATATTGAATAATTTCCCATGATTAGAATCATTGGCGATTTTAACTTTCACACTTGTTTTTTTCATTCTCTGGAAAGACAACATAAAAATGCATACATATAGCTGAAGACTGACTTGGCCCAAGGTTCAATATTTACCATTATGATTTATTGATCCTTATCAAAACTACTGACGTGAATAAAAACTGTCACTCTTTTTCCATGCAATGAACTTCGAGGCCTGCTTGTGCTGAATGGATTCTATCAAGTTGCCCATAAATTAATTCATAACATTTTTCATCATCTCTACCTCATTTGTCTGAATCAACCCTCCCTCTCCTGTATGATTAAGTAGAATAATATTTTTGCTCTTCGATTGTGATTACTCGGATATCATCATGCACAAAATGGGCCAGATATGTTGTTCTACAGGCCCAGTTGTCTACATGAAGTCATTGCAAATAGATCATCAGAATTCTCAACTGAAAGGATTGATGTGCAATGCAAAGTTTTGACATGATGTATCGATAACCCAAAAGAGGGAACGGTGATGTATAGCTAATTAAAACTTTGCAATCAGTCAAATGGTAATGAGCACCACAGTCATATGCGAGAAACACAAAAAATACTCACAATTTTTGGGACTAAAGTAAATTCTGCCCTTTCCTATCTCCCCAGGCATACCACGGGAGAAGGTGTTTGATGACTCGCCCATAGTTCTTGAAGTCTGCCCTCGTGCCCGGTGGAACCTGCTCCCAAGGCCCCCACACCACTCCCCAAGCGCTGAACTCCAGCCACCCCTGCCTGCGTCGAACCCGCTTCTTATGGCGCAGGAGAGGGCAGTGTTGGCTGGTGTTTCCTCCCCTCCCACCACGCCCCTCCACCTCATCCCGACTGCTGCTGCCAACCCATCCATGGCTGCCATTGTTGGGGGTGGCAGTGCAGGGAAAAGTGGGCAGAGGGGTGCCACCATGTCGCAGGGAGCAATTGTCCCACGCCCTCAGGGAAATAATGCTCACTGCCACACTCACTCTGATGAAAGATGGCTGTCTCAGGTATGTCACCCTCACAAAGAAACTCCAAAAGACTTTTCCCAGCCGCTGGTATTTTAGGTTTGAGTGAGAAATGGCAACTCCTTTCCATCCATAAATCCATGCAATCCACATATGGTTTTGCTATGTTGAAGATTTAAGTTGAGTCATATCTTAATCATGGCTTGAATACTCCTGAAAACAGAAAAGGGTTTTCTCTCATGAGGCTATAAACTCAGGTTTGTTTTTAAATTTTTTCTATGATGCCTGTCATCGTGGTTTATAGATGTTTGGAGTGTAGTGGTATTAGCGATTTTATCCTTGGGGGAAACAAAAATAAATACTCCAAAATTCATTACATTCTTGTTTTTTGCAAGTATAGGTCAATTCAAATACTATTTGCTATGTAATTATGCAATTTCTTGTTTTAATATCATGAGTAGCAATCGAGTCTGAATCAGTCCATTCGACACTCCACCAGTGATATAATTATGATTAAAATGGCACAGAATTATTTTTTATTGTGAAATGTGATGTAAAGCCTCATGCATACTATTGAACTAGGTTCAGTTTTTACTTCATATTACATATGTACACATAATGAAAAATTATTGAGCATATTGATTAAGGTTGCTGGAGTAATTTGTTGTGGTTGACAATAAACTATGGTAAAATAAAAGCATCAACCTAATCATGGAATAATACAGGAAAACTTCAATTTTGCATTCCACAAATTTATGCTCTCCCCAATTTTATGCACTTCTTGTATTGTTCTGTAAATGTAAACAATGTTTATATTTCCCTAATTTTGCACTTCCTTCCCCTGCACTGTTTTCCCCAGATGTAAACTTAATTTTTAAGTCCAAAATGCTGCATCATAATTGATTTTTTGCTTACTCTTTTCTCTTTCAAAATATTAAAGTACTTGCTCTCCTTTCTTCGTTTACCCTTGTTTTAGCTGAGACATTTTCAAAAGACATTTTGTTCAAAAATTAATTATGAATAATAATCAAAGAAAGTAAGTAAAGTAAGAAATACTTGAATGTGTAATTTATCAAATTTTGGTGCATACATGCTGACAGAAGAACAGTAAAAGTTATGCTAAATTTAGACATAGAGAAACATATTCCCAATTCATAAATTGGAAAACTATAGAAAAATCATAGCAAGTTTAAAATAAAACTTTTTTGTGCAAAAATACTTTCACTACATGACTTCAATGTATGCTCAAAATACATTAATACCAAAAGATGGAAATGATGATAAAAATAAATAAACTTCAACCTTTCCCATTAGGACTTAACCACATTCACAAAAAAATTATTTTTTAATAATCACCATTTTCACCAATGCCATTAAATTCCTTCTCACTACACTTCTCCACACTGATATTTGGTTTTAGACAGCTGTCACAAACATCCACCACCATACTGGCTGGTTGCAGGACCTTGCAATTCAGTTCATGGGTGCCCTCATACAAAAATTTCAAAAGAAATAGAATTATCATGCTGAATGAAGCTTGTTATATATGTAATATGATGAATAAAACCATAAAATGTGTCCTCTATTTTACCTTAGCTCATCTCTGTCTCAAATTTCAAAAGACATACCTAATACTTATCCATTTTTGCATTATAATATGAGATGACTTCAACAAAAGTCACCCATGAAGTGTTTTTGCAGGTACTTCATTTTTATCGCTCTTTAATTTGAAGATCTCTATTTAAATATTTTGTTTAAAATAAAATAAACTAAGTATAGAATAAGCTTCAATACACATTATTTTCTCTTTCAAATATAGTAGTGCAAATGATAAGTGTGTCAAAGTTGAGATGCACGTCTTTTCAATGATGAACAAAATAAATTTGATTACAATTGCAAGATGACACCTTTATTTTTGGAAGTCCTAGAAAGGAAACATCATCTTATCAATTAGATTTGTGTAGATATGATTGTAATGCCTGATCCTGAAATCTAGCATTATAGGCATACCTTGCTTTATGGCAAGGCTTGGTTAATGGAAAATGTGTCATTAAGTCAATTGTCATTTAACGAGTGAGATATGAGGGGCATTCATAAATTTCATACTTTTAGCTGGAAATATGGTGAATATCTGAATGTGCCCACATGCCATGGAAGCGCAATGAGACCATCCATTGTCTATACATATGGTTCCTATGATCTTATGTAGAGGATTAGTAAATATACAAAATGTGAATCTTATGTATCTCCTTTTTTTCCCCTCAGAGATACAAAATTTTTGTAAGCCCTTCGTATATGTTTCTCACAATATCTTATCACTAACAGTTTAATAGCAGTTATAGAATCAGCTTTGAGTGTAATTAAAGTAAAGACCAATGTTAACAAAAGAAAACTTTTTCAATAATTCCACAGCAGATTTTTAGTTTTTGTGATGATGATGTTATGCATGTGGGACTTAGATGACATGATGTGAGGCATGGAGACAAGATGCAGATGAGAGTACAGTATGAACTGTGAATTTGATGAAGCTTAAAACGCCATCTTATTTATGCAAATAACTATCTGGGCATATTTTTGCTTATCAAAATTTTGAGAATTGATGATTTACTACTTTTCTTTCCATGAACATCACACTGCCATGGTGCATCATACAATGTTGTCGTAAGAAGTGGCTTGGAGGAAAAAGCTTCCCCCATCCTCTGTCTACTCCCCGTTGATATGTCTCTCTTATCAAATATCTGGGGGTGAATTGAAACTCTTCCTCTCTTTAAAAGCAACGTCATTAGTCTTCCCCTCTGTCCAACTTATATTCTCCATTCTTCTCCATACCCACACCTCTCAGGCCTCTAATCTACACACATCCTCTTGCTTTAATTACCAGGTTTTGGATCCTAACAGCACTACACTCCATAATAAAGTTTTTACTGTTTCCTTTACCTCTTTACTTAGTGTACCGGTCATTAATTTCCTTGTTCTTGCAAATGCTTCTTCTGCTAGTGCTATTCTTCTCCTTATGTAAGTACCATACCCATTTTCCACCACAATACTGCCCAAATATGTGAACTGCTTCACCTGATCTAGTTTATCCCCTCCCACTTCCCTATTCCTTGTTTAAATTAGCCTACTTATTGAGAATCTTGTTACTATAATTTTCTTGTGGTCAATCTTCATCCAATGATTCTTACATTATTTTATGACTATGGCATATTCTTTTGTCTTGCCAGAAGTATCTAGTAAAGCTCCAGTAAGCCCCAGTTTTGTCTATTAAGTGAAACATTAAAGTGAAACCCACCTCTTGGAGGAGAGAAGTGTGCTTACTTTTCAGTTTCATGGAATTTGTTAAAATTCACTGATGACTTATTAGTGAAAGGGTGGTTTCCTAAGAAAATCTTTTATAATTTCAGAAATAGGACAATGTATCATCATGTGATCTATTTTATCTCAGTTGGTAGATACTGCAAGGAAGAATCAAGTGTTTGAAAATGTTTCCTGGTGTAATAATAGTTGAAGAACCTCCAATCAAGTAATTATCACAATAAATAATGGCTATTGTTCAAGCATGGGCATAATTTATTGCCCATGTAACTACCCCCTTTGCTCTAAATCATAAGTAAAACCTGGGCCTCTCCCCCTATTCTCTGTGCTGTGGTACTTAACATTTTTCAGCTAGGACACTGACTAAGTTTTAAGTTACGGAGTCATTTTCATCCGGTTCACATTTTTTAATTATAAAAAATAACTCATGAAAATTTAGCCAAGAGGGTCATGATTATTTCTATGTTAATCGCAACTTCAAGCAAAGATTAAAAATCTGAATTGGATGGTGTTGGTAGATTTATATGTGCATTTGGGGATACACTTTTGAACAACAGTTACCCTAAGGTTATACAGTACCTTTTATTAAATATGTGATTGAGAGATGATTTGACCAATTTATAAATTGTAAATTGGTATTTGCAGATTTAATAATAAAATAATGTGACATATTTTTCTTTGGTGTGACCTTATGAGAAATGTTTCTTTTAAAACAGGTGGAAATAATTACACATGCAGGACCCCATAGGAGGCTATGGATGGGCCCACAATTTGTCTTCAAAACGTATGGTAACTGCTCTATAAGGTAAGTGGAACATGAAATTATAAATGGGTATTTATAATATGTTGGTTATATTATGAATAGTTGTTTTAGCCTATTATCCCCCCATAAAATTTCATATTTCTATATTCTGGGATTTTAAAAAAGTTCCCATTTGAGTCAACCAAAGCTCCCGAGTCCCCTAAGCATGTAAATTTTTCTGGAGATTTCTGGCAGCCTAGCTATCATAAATATTTTTTTTTTATTTCTGCTATGGAGAAGATTAAATATAGGACTACCCATTTCATTGAAAATTTTTATGATACAATGAAGTTTGAAAAAACTGCTTTCAGAACTGGGCTGGGAATCATTAGAATAAAAGGGATATAATACTATATTGATATTTTAAAATAATTTAAAGCTCTTGGGTTCACTTCTTAAGCTCAATCAATTATTCATTCCCCAGTTTATACATAATTTCAACATGATGATTTTTGTGAAACTGGTGAAACGCCTAGTGATTCAACCTAATGATTTTTATCTCAATAGACATTTAGGGTGCGATTCATAGTCGAGACTTCAATCAAGCACTTTACAAAGTGACTCTTTAG
>LYUA01000435.1:485610-506793 GCA_002093875.1 Calopteryx splendens
ATGTGATGGCATAGCTCAATTGTAATTTACCCTCATTCTAAAAACATGTCCCAAGAGAGAAACTCAGTTACTTTTCAACCATTGTAAGTATTGAAACAACATGGATTTAATATGGAATTCAATGTCAACTGAATTATCGTGGTATAAAAAGCAGGTAATGAGAATAAAACACAAAGTAATTTACCAGCTCTACGAGTAAATTTGATCAAGTACATACATTTGGCGAGTACACATGTGCATTGGTCAGATTTTCATGTATAGGTTTGAATGCCTACCTAACTGGAACACAAGACAATTTTTCTCAAAGGCTTTGTGGAAGAGATGATTGTCACTGGGTGAGGTACACAGAGAACGCCAGAGACATAATTTACATGTGTGATAGGAAAATTTAAATTGCATTTTTTGTCAAGTTTAGGATATCACTGAGACCTTGGATCAACACTTTCAGCAAAGTTGCATCTACCACTGGTTAGCTCTTCACCTAATGTCTATTGCCATAACTTTCTCCACCAAACAGTTATATTGCAGAGGTTCAGGAAGAGAGAGACTGGAGTTTGTTGTACTATTATTTCTATGTAAGGTTGGCTTTAAACAATCTGAAAACATTAATTCTCCCATTGGCAGAAATTTTCTGGAAATTGGTCCAACACATGGCATCATATGATTGGAGGAAAAATTTGTAAATAGAATTTGTACAAGTCATTATATTCATATTTTTAAAATTACTTCACTTGGAAAATCAAGATGCTGCGGCACCTTGTGCCACATATTATCAAATGTGCTTTCACTTTTTAATCCTTTCACTGAGATCTTAGGCAGTTAAAACTCTGGATTCGCAAGAGTGAGGTTGAAGCTTAGCAGCATACCAAAGTATCCGGTCCCTGTGATGTCATTTGGGCTTCCTCATCACATTTTCCCACCACTGAAATTTTTCAGATTTCAATTAATTGTAAAAAAATTTTTTTCATCTTTCAGGAGAGCCATTTTAGATTTATCATCCAGGTAAGACATTTATTCAATTAAGACAGTAAAAAATTTAGAAAACTACCCTATTACAGTCTTTGGGATTCCATTACCTGTCAAACTTCAGCCACCCACTTCATCTGCTTTCTTTGAATTCCACATAGCTAACTCTCATCTTCTCCCACCATATTTAAAACTCTTGATATTATTATTTCTCTCTGTCAAACTTATTTTCTTCCTTACCCAAATCTCCCATCTACGCACATTCCCTTGCCTCAAAGATCAGGTTTGGGACTAATTACATTCCACATTAAAATCTTAACTTATCTTTTCTCTATATCTACACTTGGCATACCAATCAAATCCCTTCTAGCAATTGCTTATTTCAATTTGTATCCTCCCAATATCCCTACTACAAGGCCCATTTTTCTCCAAAATATCATTAAATATGTGAACCGTTCCACCCAGATTACTTTATTAAATCCTGTTTTAATTTTTAACCTAGCCAGTCTACTATCTCAATACTTTTCTTTTGAATAATCTCAATTCTATACTTCTCACATTGCTCCTGTAAAGCACTCAACAACAAATGCAATCCCTTGGCTGACGAACTACTGTTTGATTATATCCAAACCTGACTTAATCACCTCCCCATGCTCTTTTATTCCTCACTCAGGCCCTTCCCATGCTACTCGCAACATTTCCTCAACATAAAAGTTAAAAAGCACTGGAGATGACAGACTACACAGAGGAACTCCTTTGCCCATCCAGATTCTCCCTCCCTTTCGAGGCCAAGTAGCTTTGATAAATGGGCCTCATTAACTCCAACATACACAATCCTAACAACTCAGAAACAATCAATGAGGTCAAACCAGAAGTTTTCAATCCAAATATCTTGAATCTGGATGAACCCATGGACCAATTGGATTTAATGCTTCAATACCAGATTCTCTGATTCGATATTGTCAACAAAATTATCCCAATGAGGATCTTTTAGCAAAAATCAGTGTAAGATGTTTACCAACATTGACAGTAAAACAAACACTGATAACAAACAAATAGTACAAATATGAACTTAAAAATTCACTAATTTTGAGCAAAGAGCACCTTAAAATTAGGGGCCTAATTTTTACTACAGGTACAATTTTCTTTATATTGAACTATGTGCTCCTATCACAGAAAAAAATCCAATATTTCCAGATTGCCATACATACACAGTGTGAATGGATAACAAACAATATAAAAACACCATTTTACAACAATAATAGTATTATTCTAATGAAGTCTTTGTGGGTGTTCCACCGGGTCAGGTTTTCAGCTTCCTCCAACGTTTCGATGGCTGAGGACCATCAACACCCTGAGGACGATGGCGGAGTCAGCAATCGAAACATCAGAGGAAGCTGAAAACCTGACCCCGTGGAAAACCCAAGAAGACTTCATTAGAATTGTGCACCGGGAAAACACCAAATCTTAATTATATTATTCTTTAGCTCAACTGCAATGCTTTGTCTCAAGTACTGTATACAGTATTACCACAAATTAAGTAGATGTGCAAGAATGAGGATATTAGTCATTAGTTAAATCTTAGTCCCTTAGGTCATATTTAACCTCAGATCCCAATTGATGGATTAAAAAATCTCCATGAGAAATGGAACTTGCTCGACAATGCTTTAATTTCTTTTGTTAGTATTATAGAAATAACTTGAAATTTTTAGATTTGAAATATTAATCCAACTTACCTTTGACTCAAATTAAATTAGAAAAAAGAACTTTCATCCATGATATGAAATCAATATTATCCGTAACCAGTGTGATAGGCAATTCTACAGCAGGGGAAGTGCTCGCATTCATTCCCATGACTGAGAACTACATAGTTCACAAGTTGGTAACCAATGGCACATATATACAGGGTACATTCAAAAAGTAAGTCCCATTTTTACTTCCAAAAACTTCATGCATGGTATTTTTCTTTGAATTTATTTTTACATGAAAGAAACCTTAAATTATTTTTCGACATAATTTCCACAGTTGTTGAGGCACTTATCATATTTGGAGACCAGTTTGTTTATTCCATCTTCATAGAATAATGACACCACCAATGACAATAAACACTGCTGGACAGTGTTTTGAAATTTATTTTAGAGCCTCTTTGAAATTTTGGGAAATTCATTGCAATGTAAAGAAATAGGGAAATGAAGTCTCACGCATATTATCATCAATTTTCCAGGACAAATCTTCACTGACAATAGAAAGCCACCCACTCTTTGGTTCATTAAGCACATTCGTTTGGCCTTCGTTGCACTATCTTACCCAGTTCCTAATGATTCCATCACTCAAGGTAATTTCACCATAAATCTCAACTATCTGCCAATGACTTTCAGTGGGTTTGAGCTTTTTTGCATTCAGTAATCAGATGACTGACCATATTTCACCACCGGCGGAATCTTCTAACTTCAACATCACTAATTTGCAAAACAAATATGACAAGTGCCTCAGCAATGGTGGAAATCATGCAAAATAATAGTTTAAGGTATGATCTTTCATATAAAAATAAATTCAAACAAAAATTTTTCAAACATGCCTTGTATTTTATATCAAAACATGGCATCAAAAGTATTTGCCATAGATAATAAAGTCTGAACTTGATTCTACTGGTTGAATTGTAGCATGATCAAACCATAAAAAGAAGTTAATCACTTCCTTCATTATACTCATTTGAATATTTCTCACAAATTGATTTCATGCTTTGAAATTGCCACATCAGAGAAAGTTGTATGACTGAGAAAAAACAACGACTAGTGCAAGTGGCATTATTTTCATTCCTCTATACTTCCAGATAAATCACTGAAAATGAGTGCTGGTAAACATATGTCTGTATTGGGACCGTTTCTATTTCTCAATCAACCATGATAATTTAGTACCCTAAAATCTTATGTAAAATATACATTTGCTCACTTCAGAGCTACATATTAATTTCCAAGATCTTTAAAAAGAGTCATAAGTGAAATACAGATTCACCCACACGCATCCTACAGAATGTATGCTGACTAGTCACTAGAATTTTGATACTGCACAGCTTTTATTACACTACCACATATGCTGTTTTTTGTTCAGGCAAAATACACAATAACTGGAAGATCACCAAATGCCATGCATTGCCAAGTTATGCAACACCATGAAAGGCGATGCCAGGATAAGTACTTTAAGAGATTTTAAGCATTTTTGCAAAATATTTGATTCCAACTACAAGGACTTGTTCACTCACTCATGTACAGCTGCGAGAACTGGACCCCAGGTCAGCCTGTGGTTGTTTTCCACACTTCTAAGATTTATAGTAGAGCATAGGTTTTTGTAAAATGTATAGGAAACCCTCTGTGCATGTAATTGAATAGATTTTCTAGTAACAATATTGAAAAGGACCCTTCCCAAACCCTTTCTTGAGGTTTGGGAAGAGAATTATGACTGACACACACTTAAATGACTTAAAAAAAATAATTGTATGAAAAGTGTTCCACACAAGGCAATTTATGGCAACAAACTTTTCCAAGCCAGGCTATTTGTGTTTTATGCAGATACAGTAGTAGCCCGTGCTTTGAAATCATCACAGACAAGGTATTGTATTTTAAGTTAATCATCTTGAAAGGATTTCCAAGCATCTTAATGAATTTCTTAAGTAAAGTTTCAACTTTCTGTTTTCTATATATTTCAGGCTTATAAACCTGTCATCCATTTCCAAAAATAGTCTGAGGGGCTAAAGGAGTAATGCCATAGTACATACTCCACAATTATCAAAATTGGTACATAACTTGTAAAATATTTGAAAGGCTGCATAGGATAAAGAAGGACTAAATTGTACCATGTGATTTGTAGAGATAGAATCAAACATCCAATAAAAACTACAGCTTATAAAAACTATAGCAGAACTGTATGAGCTTCAATTTTAATTAAATCTTGTCTTAAATTTGCTACCGCATGATACAAATGCACTAGGTTTTGTTGATTGATAACTCACATAATTACCCTTCTTCCAAAATATATTAATTAGCATAATATATCATACTGGTTTTAAATTTTTGCAATTTTAGGCAGATAAACATCACAATGCATATCCTTTGGCCCCAAAGATTATGAATCTGCACAATTAACAGCACAGACTTGAAACAATATCCTGGGGCAATTTTTTAACTTGAGATGAAAAGAAACAATAAGTAACTATATTAACATTGGAGTATGTAAATTCAGGAACCAATTATTTGAGCAAATCAATCTGGCTGGCATCTGTGCTATGAGTGAATAGCAAAAATATCCTCATGATGTAATAATACATTTGGATGTCACAACCACTGAATGATGGAGCAGTTATTCAGAAATATCACCACCAGATTTATTAAGTATTTTCGTTATCTTCCAAAGTTCTGATATCAGTCACCTGTAAGTGGACTTCCAATATTCTCTCTAAAATTGTTTAACATTTTATGTTTCAGCATTGAGAAGGGTGTTATAAGGTAAAATACATTTTGATTTTCCATATGAAATAAAACAATGCACACTGGGGCTGTTCATCACTGTAATATATCTTCTGGTGTTACTAGAAGTGTCAACTGAGCTGTCGTATCATTTAAAGCATGTTCATTGTGAAGCAACTAATACTTTAGTGTCAACACCGTCAATTGCTAGTTAATAAGCAAACAATTTATGTACCATTATAGAAGTAACTGCTAAATTTACAGGTGATAATTTGTTAATTTTTCAGGCATATGTAGCATACTTCAATCGATGACCTTTTGCAAAAACTTACTAAATACATTTATTTTGGAGTCATTAACTAAATATAATTCATGAAAAAATTAAATGACCAGCTAAGTTTAACATTTTAGGGCCAACAGAAAGAAAACAAAGGTTACCTAATTAAAAAAGGTATAAATCACCATTAATATATATACATACACTGGATCACCAGGTGATGACTTTTCATCTATTGCCAAGACTTTAGTGTGCATTATTGTTGGCTCCTGAATGAATGTGCACAGCACTAAGTAAATGCATCCAGCTGTTTAAATTCACTCATTTATTATTAATAAATAATAGTGAATGTCAATCTAATGGGAGGTTTGACCATGAATGATCATGTAGCCTCCTGGATTTGCACCTTTTCAAAAAACATTAACCTGCAAAATATGTAGAAAGCTTATAACAACTAAGTCTGTCCATTTTTTTTCAGTCCTCCACTTCAGAAAAATAAAATTATTGAGAAACAGCCATCTAATCCCCATGTATATTGAATAACTTGGCCACTTCATTGAGATCGTCATATTTCTTGTCCTCTTGAAGAACCTGCAAAAGGAATACGATTTTTTTAAATGGCTTTTATAGGCTTTAAATTCATAGAATACATATTTTTATATTCTTACAAATTATGTCCCGGTTGCATCACCTAATCAAGAACTCACCTGTCTAGCCACAGCCATCCTATTAAACACATTCCACAACACTATTCCAACTACTATGTCATCTCGAAGGTAAAAGATCACTCCTTTTCCATAATCCTCACCATCTTTTGGTGGCTGCATATCACCACTACTAGGTTTAACTGGAGTTGCAGCCTGAAATACAGATAAATAACTGATTAGCAATCTGTTATAGCATTTCTATAATCTTCTTACATTCTGAAATCAATATATAAATGAGGAAAATAGTCACAAAAAACAATGGAGAGAGTCCTACTTGCAGATGGTAGCATGTCAATAATAATTATACTTTCAAAGCTAACTATTACCTTCCACCTAGCTCGGCTGAATGAATAATAATCCAGAGAGTGACTAAAAGAGAAACCTGATGGAAAATGATGGTGATATACTGCATCCGCATTGAAAAGTCTTCTTGGAGAACGGCGGGCAGAGTTAGCGACAAGAAACTAGGACTATGAATCCCACATATCCACTGTCCCACCCCTCACTTTCAAGCACACGACAGACTGCTGTTTCGTTTTCTTACCTGAAAGAGCGGGAATGGCAAAAACCAAAAACAAATTGCACAAGCTGGCAACAACGAGCAATTGATACTCTGAGGGAGGACAACAGCAAGAGTGGGTGTATTCCCCTTCAAGTAGGGGGTGAAATAAGAATTCTGAGACAGGTTCTTTTCAAAGCAGCTAGACAAAGTGTACCCTTTTTTGTAAAATTTGGCCAGTATCTATTCCAATGTAAACAAAAATACAGTGAGGAGACTACACATCAATATCTTTTCTGATGGAGCATTTACTAAAAGGGCACTCTATACAGACAGTTTGGATTCTGGACAAGGAGAATTAATTTCAAAGAATCTATTCGCAAACCAAATACGAAATTACTCTGGATTGGGAAATACCCAATGAATCAAATCAAAGAATATTTTCTAAGCCACATATTTAAATAATCAATTGCCCATTGAATTTCACAGTATTAAGTCAATTCTAGTGAGGATGGGTGTATCATTAACTAACAGGACAAGGTGGTCATCATGCTATTTTCAAAGCCTTGGTTGAAAGTTATGAATTGCAAGATTTGGGGCAGCAGGTGTGGATACAAAGACAACACAAAAAAATGCCACTTTGCACTCCTACTTACACAATAACCATGAGGTGGTGAAAGAGGTTGAATAAAAGACTATCATGATGCAATGAGGTTTCTGTATCAGCAACTGTTATTTTATGCTATTGCAAGTAAATATCATAGCCAGGAAATGAGTAGAGTGGAAGTGAAGCCAACTCCTTTGCTCGACCACCATGTGGAATACCCTAATGTTCCAAACTCAGTGCAGGGTTTGAATTTTCTGGGAATATTTTTTCAATTGGGAAACAAAAGTTATTTCAATGCATAAAGGATTTCCTCAACGCTTCATTAAAAGTTTAAACTTAAAAGCTGGCATTTATTCCAAACAATATTGTAATATCTCTTGTCACCTATCTCGTACACCTTGTATATGCTTTGACAATTTTACATGTTCTCGCAAAAATGCTTGATGAATTTAGCAAGGTAAAAATACTCCTTCATGCACCTTAAAAAATCTTCTCTGCAGAACACCATTTTATGTCACTGCATGATGTTTTGAGCTATTTGTTTGGAACTCATATAAATCCTAATAATAATTGTATTGCCCAAAGACCACACATTAGGGATATAGGTATACGAGTCGTCAAAAGGACACTATATATTACTACAAAATTTTCCATTTTCTGTGTATATGGATTTCCATTTTTTCATTTAAAGCATTACAAGCCAGCTTTATTATGCTGTATGCATAAAGATTTACACTAACAATTTGCTCTGCTTTACTGGGATGTGGAAAGGAAACATTCAAGTTATTAGGATCACTTAAGCTACCCCCAAGGCAGTAGCCAAGCTAATGTTGCCTGCAGCACCATCAAATACCATGGCAGCTTTTTTAACTAAATTTTTCAATGGCTTTGATATTAAATAAAATATTTCTATCCCTGATAATGAATCAATTATAAAGTATTCACACAGAATTTTACAATCTCCATACATTGACTTACACATGATGACACACATTTTTTGCTCTAGCAATGTCACCTTTCAATTCCATTTCGTAATAGATCTCACAGTAACAATGGCAGTGAAAAATATTAAATCTTGAGTTCAAATGTGTTTAAAATACCTACACAAACATTCTGAGGTCACTTGCCAGGGGAGCCAACCACCAAGCTGTCTGTCTCTTAAGGGACACCAATAATCTTCATAATTCATCTTTTATTAATATCACCACAAACATAATATCTTTAGTGATTTATTGGTTCTTTCACCCATAGCTTCTTTATGTAAGATTCCCACATTCCCTTTACAATATCAATTTATAATTGGCACAATGGTAAGCCATCAGTGTTTCCATCACTTCTATTTGCATGAATGTTCTAAATTTATATCAACCACATATATGACAGAAAGGAAAGAATTAACTTCTCATTCACTCTCTAACAAAAGGTCCTAATTATGAGTCTACTACTGTTTATACCATTTCTATTTTATGAGAGATTGCACTCAGTCTTCGTTTCCATTTCATAGCTGACAAATAACTGAGATACCATAAGTCTTATGCACCATCTTTCTGTATCATAATAAAGAAAAAATGAGATACTCAAGCATTGGCAGAAATGATGTTCTCATGCAATAAAACACAATTATTCAAAGATTTTCCATAGCTAGCAATGACATAACTGATAAAATGCTACATTGCCAATTATATTGAAAATGGCTAACCACACAGAAATCATTGTAGAAGAATGTGGGTAATTTTCAAATTAAACAAATTGTGATTAATGCAATTGAACAAATGAATTATAAAGAGCTTTTTTTATAGATCTTTAATGTTTCCCTCCCGTAATGTCTGACTTACTGGCAGACCTAGTGTTGAACATAAAATACCATATTCCCATTCATTTTACGAATCAAGAAGTTTAGGGGAGTGCATCATGTAAATATGGTAAAAACTATGAAAGCTTTAGAGAATTAAATCACAGACAGAGTGAGGATGTGTTTTTCTCCTGAAAGAAATTGGATTGAAAAGTGTACTTGATACAGAGGCTTATGTAGCACTTCACAAATATGAAGGGTTGGAAAATCACCAAACCAGCTGAAAAGTCTACCAGTGAGGATGGAGTGAGCAAATAAGACACACTAGTGACATGTCTATATATCATAAGTAAGATTCAAAATTACACAAGCACACATCCTTGCATAGTCAATGGTATAAAGGCAAAATATAAACATTTCAACAATTTCATGTATTTCACTGATTTCTCTATCTATTATGCTAATAATTGTTGTTATGCGAGTGATTTTGAATTACCTATTCCATGAATGATGTATTGTATCTGTCACAGCCAAAGTTCATAAAGTCTCCAGGCATACAAACTTCTTAAGAAATAAGTTCCCTGTACTTATATCACTAACATTCTAGGTTTGTGTTACTCTCGTGTGTTAGATTTATGTGTAAACATCAATATGACTACTAATTTCTTTCCTGGTGTATTAATTCAGCAAGCTGTTGTGGCACACATTTCAATTAAAATTATATGTTTGATGCAAGATTAGTAGAGAATTGTAGCACCATTTGACTGCATAAGTATTAGCATCACCAAAATAATTGTTTCAATGGGATGTCTCAGTAAATATATAAGTTGTAATAAGGTAGACTATACCAAGATGCTCATGGGGCCAGAGAGTATTAGTAGCAGTAAATAAATTTCTTGTGGAAAAGTACAAATTTTACCTAATAAATTGATAGAGTATTTTCAGTTTCTTAATCATTAAAATGAAGATGTTAATCTTTTATATGTTGTGAAAACTTAGGTTAGCATAGTTACTCAATTAATAACAAATACTATCATAAATTCTTGAAATAAGTAAAAAGTCCAATGACTGCCTTTTTTTCAATTTATAGGTTAGTGAAACTAATTGGAGTGTATCTCTTATGCAAAGGACTCTCATTTACATATCATTAATAAGTGTTTTCATTGACAGAGTCATTTGCACAGGGACACAAAAAACCTCCTGAGAAAAATCTCATGGCAGTTCCAAGTTGGGGAAATATAATCAACAAAGTAGTCTTACCGTTTCAGTCTCTGATCGGTCACTATTTCCAGTGGCTGTCACCACTGCTTTAGGTGTATCCTTATCTGTTGCTTTGGCAAATACTCCTACAGTTGGTAAGCATGAGTCCACAATCCCAATAGCTTCATAGCCCACATCAGGGCCCAAGTCTGACCAGAACATGGACTGGTGTTTATATGCATTAGCTAGTAAAGATTAAGAATTAATTTTAAAAATTTGCATTTCAATTTTAATATTATGAACACACTATTTAACTCATAGAAATGTTTTTGCCCGAGAAAGAAATTTCTAGGTTTACATCATCATCAAGATTTTCTATTTAGATTAATATTAGATTATAAAATGAACATTTTGTGATTAATTCAATCCTAACAAAAAATATGATAGTTTTCACCTTTCGATATTCAATTTATATTTACTAAATCAATAAATTAATCTTAAATTGCCAAATGTATTGTTTCAGTAAGAATATATAATTAATGCAAGGGAAACTGGAAAGATTTGGTAAATGTCATGGACCATCAATCAATGTCATGGACCATCTGCCAAACAGGTAGAAATGCCGTACAATTAGAATTTTTTTCTCTTCCTCAAAGCTAAGGAGCATATGAGGATGTCTCATTTCATGTTGAATAATGCTGCTGGGGGAGAGGTGAAACCATTGCTCTACCGGCAAGATGCACAAACCTCTATAACTGCCCAAAAATAACCTGCCAGAATTAGTTTCAATTGAACAGTCACTGTCCTTGCCATAGCAAAATTAGGAAGCATTATTATTCACTCAGTACAACTCAATCTTTAACTACTTAAAGACACTAACAGTAAATTTTAATGGATCACCCTCTGGTTGCATATACACATGCAAAAAAATTCAAAAGCAAATATCATTCTCCTGAACTGGAACTTTCACTACTTATATCCATCAAGACTGAAATGAACCCTTCGAGCAGAATATACATGGACACATTTCCTTTTAGCAGATAATTTTATTACCTTCTCCAGTCATATTTTCTCCAGCTAAACGTCCTGAGACAACAGCATGATCATGATGCTCCACTCTCCGCCGCCCCAATTTCACATCATAGAAACATGAGCAGTCACCAGCCTATGATACGAAAAAATAAATATTGAAACTCAGAAAATAGTGCAATTCAAAGCAGTTAAAAATCCTCACATGCTCTGAAACTTACAACCCATAAGTTTGTGCGTGCCATCAGTTCAGCATTTACAACAAATCCACCACAGTCCTCGTCAATTTCCAAGTTGGAAGTCTCTGCTAACTCAGTATTCGGCTCAATACCAACTGCTACCACCAGATGATCTGTTTTCACCTAAGAAAAACATTTCAATGAGATGGCAGAGAACTATGTTTTCCACCACCATCACATTCACTTCACAAGCCATACCTTTTTTCCATTGCTCAGTGAGAGATTCAGCGATTCATTTTCAAAGTTTATACTTTCCAGAAATGCCTCTGATATTACTTGAACACCCTCTTTGCGTACTTTATCTGTTGTCCAGTCACTTAAATACTTGGGCAAAATCTTACCCATATTACCCTTCTCTGGGAAAATTTGATTCACTTCCATTCCTGTTTTCTGCCCTAAAGAAATAAACCATGTTTATTTAACATGAGCAAATATTTTTTTTACACAAAATCAAAGCCTTGCCTAAACCTAGAATTAAACTAACCTCTCTTTCCTAGAGCACAGGCCAATTCACTTCCCAGGAAACCACCTCCAATTATAGTAATAGACTTTGCTTCCTTGGTTATTTGATCTAAGTCCATAAAGTCTGGTATACTTCTAAACAGAATGACTCTATCATTTACCTCTTTATTATCATCATTCTCCAGAAGTGGTAGGCTTTTTGGAGTTCCACCTGGATGATTTCAATGGAACAATGAGATAATACAGATTGATATACCAGCATGCATGTTTGACAGAAGATATACTAACAGCAGTCTCTCACCGACTGCAGACAATGCAATCCTCATTTAACAGTAGTTGCTCAAGTTGGAAATAAGACCCTTAACTTATGCAAGTACGACTAATGTACCAATCTTTAAGTCACTTAGTAGTAGTCCATTTAAATGATGGTAATTTCATGTGCTTGCAAAGTGCTCTGAGGAAACAAAATAGTGAGTAACTACTTAATTAATTTATAGAGAAAAAAGAGGTTCCATTTGCCTATGGCCTCAAAACTCCCTCCACTAATTTAATTTATATTTCAGTGGTTCTAAACTAAGAAGTGTCATTTGGTAAAAATATCATCAAATAAAAAACCATGTGGACCAAAAATTCAATTGAAAATTGGACATATTAACACAAGTTTAAGTTGCATAAGAGAATAAGGTCATTACATATAATAATACCCCACAAAAAAATAAACCCATATTTTTAAGAGAATCACAAAAAAGGACCTTTTGTGGTTAATTGCTTACCGAGTTGACAAAGTTACCAACAGAAATAAAAGATAATGGTTAATTGGCTAGAGATTATAAAGCATGTGATTCATAGGTAATACAGGACAGGTGAAGGTTGGAAAAAGTAAAAAAACAGCAATTAACAGGTACATATAAAACCAACAAAACACAACACCATGAGTATACACAAACATTAGAAAATGTTATCTCATACCAAGAATTCCTAGATGGATAGAATAGGGGTAGGTATGTATTTATAAATTTCCAGGCTTGATTTTGAAGAGAAATATCTTATTAATTGCTATAAGTTCATCAATTAACTCATTATAAATCACTATCCCCATTGGATCTGGTACCATTGCAGTTGCACAAGTGTGCACATATGGTCTATGAAAATCATTTGGGTATGTCGTTTCACATGAATGCACACACATATTTTTTTACGTTAGGAGAGTAATTGTTCTTCACATGAAGCGAGCAAACAAAAATATATAGGCAAGGCAGAAGTAGTAATTTCATTTTTTTTAAACATGGGTGATCTTTCTGCCCACCAACAAACAGTTGTATGGCCATTTTTTAATTTTAAAAATGCTGCGCGACTGGGTAGAGGTGTCCCAAAACTGAATACTATACATGATTGGAGATTAAAATGTCACATAATATAGTGAAAGCAAGACATCCACTGATAAAGTAGATTGAATATTCCCCTGAAGGTAATAAGAGGAGTTACCTAAGTTGGATACAAATTGTTCTGAAGTGTTCCACCCATAAAAACTGATTATAAACTGTAATACCAAGGAATTTAGCAGGTAATATACATGGAATCATTTTCACCAAGTCTGTCAACATGAAGGTTAATATTTCTATTATTTTTATTGGTAAAGTAAATAAGATGTGACTTTTCAGTGTTCAGATTTAAGAAGCCCTGACACCAAGTAAGTAATAGCGATACTCAGGTCTGCATCTTTTACATTGGATTTATCTGCATTTAGAATGGGGGCTGGGGCCAGTAACAGAGCCAATCCTATCTGGCAGAGCAATGATATACAATAGAAAGAGAACTCATCCAAGAACAGAACCATGCTGAGATATGTAAGCATTAAAAATATTCTCTTTTTAATGAATGCCTAAGAAATATTATGCCATCACAAAAATCATTGAAAATAATGAGAATATTCAAATTGTGATTATTATTTTAATTTACATTATAAGATGATACTATGCACACACATTCAAATTACTTGTTTCTGGTTTTCAGCTTAGTATGCTACTTATTACCAACAAGCAGACCTTTGAATGTATGTATGAAAAAACAGTAAAATTTGTCTATGAGGAATGTTGGCGATGGCAGAGTTACAATGAAGGATCACCAAAATGAATGTGTACCTCAGAAAATGTAATGGAAATTGGCACTTATCCATAAAGTAAAACTAAATCAACTCTCATACTTCAGAAACTGGTTGGACTGAGGCATTTCTACTGATTTGGAAAGTTAATTGAAAATGTACATGCACTAAAAAATATGAAAACAATAAAATCCAAAATAAAATCCAAAATAAATTCCAAAATTAATGAGTGACCAGGAATTGCTAGAGCTAGGCTGAGGGGCAATTATCCATTATCTGCATTTTTATTTTACACAAATGTAAAATATCAAGCAGTGTTATTTTAAACATAAGTCACATCAGCTAACATTTTTTCTGCATGAATTTGCTCAGCATCATCTGCATCTTGATGGGTTTGAGAACACTTGAGAAAAAGATAATAGCCCCTCAAGATACAAAATTTTCACCCTTGTGTTATGACAAATGGGTAATGACTCCAGTCACTCTACATTCAAGATATTCACCTGTGGCAACCAAGCACTTCCCATATTTGATTTGGTACCCATCCTCAAGGTATGCAATTTGCTCATCGGGGTCAATTTTCACTACTTTCCAACCTCTAGCTACAGCTACACCACCATTTGGACTGCCCATCAATTCCATGCACTGGACATAAAACTCATCCGGCTCAAAAAAGAGGCTGGTAGGTATAAACAAAACAAAGAAAATCATTATTCTATCCTAAACCTTGAATGGCTATGGTCTCATTAATAATTGTAATAATTTCATCTAAGTTACACATATAAAGAGCAAGTTAATCAGTAAGGATACAATCAGAAAAATAACTAAAACATCAAATAGACATACATAACAGCAGAGAATCTAACTGTGAAGCTAAACTCACCACAGTGATCAACCTGAAGGTTGGTTTAGTATGAGATGGTAGAGTTAAGCCTCCTTGTGCTAAGTCCTGAGATAAGTAAAATTCACACAGAAAGGTAGATGGGCCATTTCTTTCCCTTTGCCGACTCTGGTGTCCAATGATGACATAGCACTCAAAAGGCTCAGGGTGTCCAGAATCAGCAATAGTAAACATGGGACTTTCCCCCAGTATCCTAACAACTTACCCAATAGGCTAATATGCCCCATTAATTTATACAAGGCCAATAAATCCTTCAATTTAATCAAGGCCCAATTATCAAGCTCCAGGCATCTGTTTTTTTAATTTTTTAAAATGTTCTTCACCAAATATAGCTGATCATTGCATTCATCCACTTCACTTGAGGTTTGATGCAATTTTCTGAGTAAACTTACCATCTAATAACATGGACTGCACAATTGATTTACTTAGTGGACACCTTACCTCCCAAATAATTATTTGGAGTATTATTATAATACTGACACCCTGAGTATAAGCATTTCAGTTTTTAAAAACTACCTATACTCTTTATAACAACACAAATATATGCAAAATGTAATCAAAATGTTGGGCACTGAGTTAATACCACGACAAGTTAATTGGCCATTTGAAGAGTTCTCTTCCAGGGCAATCTCAATGGTAATGTATGCAACAATCAAAACACTTTTGCAGTTTTTAAAGCATGCTGGGTAAACCTTGTTTTGAAACCCCAAGTTAGGTAAAGAACCACATCCTCAGCCATTACAAATCAATGGTCCAATTTCCAAAGGTTGTAAGGTTTGAAATGAAAAAAAATTATGTATGACAAGCAAGAAAGAAGAAACAAAAGCAGGATAAAGATGGATATGTGTGAAAAATTGTTATCCGACCACCAGCAAAGATAAAACAGAAAATTGACTGCAATCACATCCCATAATGTGACATACAAACTACCCAAAACACTTGATTGTTAAACATCAATCATTTTCATTCCTTTCATATATATTAGCAACCGAGACATTGGTACCTGAATATAAAAGGAGCCTAAAAAAGAATCGCTCCAAACAGAAATGTGCCCCTCTGCTAATTACCATAAAAGCTAGAAAAACCAAGGTTTGTTCTTAACATTGTATAGAATTCTGGTCACACATTTCCATAATTTTCAGCAAAAGTCTTTATGATCACCTGAAGATGTTTGTGTCAAAAATCGGTAAAAAAAACTGTTTATACAGGGAAAAAAATAATCAAATAATTTTCCTTTGTTCAAAATAAAATTAAATTCACCTGTCCAGAATGAAATCAAGGAAGATTACATATGTTTCAGAATTTAATTTGGTCACAGTAATGCACAGACTAGCATCATGTGCAACAAGCCACATTAGGTGGCCTACAAGCATAAACTTTTTCATAGCTAGGGAAGGAAATCAGAACTGGGGCTGGGGGAGGTGTGTGTGTTTGAGACTTCTGACCAACCCCTTGGATTTTTTTTAGAGGAGGGAGTGTGGGGTATGCAGGCAAGAGGGTGGAAGGGGGCATGGGAGTGGGGTGTCTCCCTTACCCCCAAAAGTTTTGTTTATCCTTTATGATTGTAAAAGATGGGTTTAATTCCAAGATTTAGATCTCAGTGGAAGGGCCAAGTTCGATTCGAATGCATCTTGTCAGTAAATGTTGGAAAACTATTAATGATAAAACATTGAAACCTAAAGTATTTTTTACACACACCATAAGTTATTACTCTCTATTTTTTTTAATGTCTAGTATTGTATGCTATGAAATATTATCATACACAAACTGAAAGAAAAAATAAAAATTTTATTTCAATGCTACTAATCAAGCCTTTTTTTTCAATTATTTGAAGATAGAACTAAAGAATTTCCAAACCACTTATTAAAGTAATGTTCCTTCAGTAACTTGTTAAAACTTCTTTTTCATGTGATACAGCCAGAAACAGGGATCAACACAAAGGCCATCACACTGAGAGCATCGTATGCTCAAGAGTGTTATTCTTTTTCATTGAAAAAAACAACACAATTTGCTCATCTTTTCAAGTCAGTGTTCTAGCTGCTTCACCTCTAACCTTATTGTGCTAGTGTCACATGGGTTGGGTCTCCCTCGCAGTGTAGCCAATGTCCACCCCCCTACAAATTCGAAAAGATCGTGTACCAATGTAAGTCGAAAATTTCGGTGGGATACTTCTTTACCCAGGGAATTTGCAACAATAAAACTAATGAGTATTGTCACACCCATCCAATGGAAAAACACTTTCTTTGTCTACTTTCATATCCTTCGGCTAATAGAATAGCTAATTGCCATTCTGTCTCCTTTACCTACAAAACCCATGTTATGGTTGTGGTCCTGAACGATGACTGGTTTTATCATATTCCCATGTTCATCACAGAAGTTACCATCTGCAGGTGGATTGTTCATATTTGTCAGTAAATTTATGTCCCTTTTGTCTCTCCACATGATAGCTGTCAAGTTGTCACGTATTCTAACACACAAATAACCTCTTTTGGTGTTGCCATTCCCTTTTGATTGCATCTAGCTGTCCCACAACAACAGATATCTCATGTATTTAGGTCGTACATCGAATACGGCAGGTGGGGAGAAGAAATTGTCCATATAAAGTTTATGTCCAACCCCTTCAAGCCTCCTAGTCAGATGATTCACAGTTGCATGTGAGGCAGGCAACAATCCCGTGGTGTTTTTTTGTCCTTTCCCTAATACTACCATATCGTAAGCATAGCCGATAAAATCACAGTATATAAATTTTCACAAAAAAAATCTTAGTTTTTTTGGGTACATACTGCTTGTAAATGACCCTTCCTTTGTATAGAACAATTATTTCGACTGGCAAATTTTCAGTAGGTTTATAAAATTTTGCATATTACCTAATTATTGAGTTTCTCAAATGTCTCAGTTTCCATAGTCTGTCATAGTTGTCAGGCTGATTGCAGTTAAAATAAAGAAATCAGAGTATTAGCGAGAGCCTGTCACATGATATCAAATTTCTCAAAAATGGTGTATGAAACTGTTCAAGTGTTGACCAGTAATCTTTCAATGCATTACATATGTCAATTCCAATTTGCATAGTCACTGTCAGAAATGAAAACATTTTGATTTCATCACAGAATGGAGTAAAGGTCTTTCGTCTTCAGCTAACTAAGTCAAATATTGATTGTAATACCTGTTACCTCCTCCACAAGCAAATGAATAATTTCTGAGAAGAACAGCAGAAATATGGTGCCACGATAAGAATCTCACTGCACATGAATAGCCTCTCCTCTTTGGAAGCCACTTGGTGTTCCTGAGAAAGGCCAAAGCCATCTTCTCAGTTCGGCTGCAATGATTACACCAGGTCCATTTGGTGATGGGAGCATGAGACAAAGGCCACTTGTCTTTGGAGTCGCTCTCACTCGATCCCAATTAATTCAATTCTGCCACACAATCACTCTCCAAAAATACCATCACTCCTCACTCTGTGAGATTTTGAGCCATTTTATAAATGGATAAAAAAACATCCACAGAAAAAATGATAGCATTTTTGAAAGCGCACAGATTTGAAAAGGAATATAAGGCATGCAGAGACTGGCAACAAACTGAATGCTGCATCGCCTCTCCGAGTCTTTGGTAACCATTAATGTTTGTAATACTGAAAAAAAAAACTGACCACATGCAAAAGTTAGCGAAGCTTCAGCATGTTTACGTAGGAGATAAGGAGTTGGATAATGCTTGAGAACAGTTTTGAATGAGATGACAAATGATGCTGCGTACCACACAACAAGCATGGTCCATTGATTTGGCCTTCAAGAGAGGGACTTCCCGAGAGTTTAAGAAGAATATCTTCCTTGTTGACCCAATGAAAATTATTCTAAGCTGATTTAAATCAATGAGTGTCTTAGTGGCTCCTTTAGAGACTGCACAGCCACTGGGGAAAACATTTAATGGTCCCTTTAGGAACTGCACGGACGATAAAGGCTAAAGAGATGGGACAAAGGAAAAGAAGATAAAGTTGTGGGAAGGTTGGGAAAAACACTTAAATAGCCAGTGGTGGTGGTCGAGCGGTCCTGGTGAAAGGTTTCCAAAAGCACATTTACCACGCAAGTTGACATTTTGCAACCGCATCCATCTTTCAACCTTTTATCACTCTGTGTAGCACTTGAAATCACTTTGATGCATGCTGTCCATTAGGTGTCCAGTGAAGTGGATTAAATGTAGGGATGATATTGCTGTGAAATATTTTGTGCCTTCACCAAATAAAACTGGAAATTTACATTCTTGTTTTTCATTATGTAGGGTTCATTAAGTCACGCCTGGTGCTGTTCATTGAATTCACTAATCTTGAAATGGGGAAAATAACAAAAACTCCCACAAAACATGTACCATTTATCAGTATAGTAAGTGATCCACCTTCATTCATAAAAGAAGTAATTCACTGTTACAATTCCCAGATTGTACCCCTTTTATAATTTGACTGAGATGGGTTTAATTGAAATAATAACAATTACAACAACACATTGAGTCCCAGCCTTTGTATATAAATTAATAGATATAAATACAGTAAATCCCTGACTTACACCACTAATTCGTTTAGAAAATTTCCATGCAAGTCGAAAACAGTGTGTAGAAAATTCCTCGTGTCAACACAAAAACAAAAGTACTTCTGTTTTCTACGTGCTCATATATACTACATGAAGAATGACCAGATATTCAACCTATTTACCAGATGTTCAACTAACTGAATATGTTTGACTTGCCTGACATTTTTGTTTTCCTACTTATTTGAATAGGTGATGTCATATTTTTGTCCAAACATGTACTCGCAGAATTGTGTTAGCCTGGGACTTACTGTACTATTGAAATTTATAGAGCACTAAGAAGAGAAACAAAGTAAAATTGAAATAATTATCTGCTTAGGGATATCCACATTCTTAAATTACAAACCTTCGTTCCTTGCCATTCCACTGCTTGAAGGTAAGCTTTTTCACTGCTTCTTCATTATCACTAAACCAAAGCTCTTTGGACAAGGGAGGTCTCATGAAAGGATACTCACTTTCACTAGATATTACTAGCACCTGAAAGCAAGAATGAAATATTACGTAAACAACACCATAGCAATAAAACAATCTTAAACAAGCCTAAAATAACACAACATACCTATTTCAAAATGGGAAACTTTTCTAAAAAGGTTAAAATAATCATTCACCTCAATGAAGACCAAAAAAGTATTGAAAATAAAGGACTATTATGTATTCCCTCTTATAATTTATTCTCAAGTTGGTATGTTTTATTTGCCTATGTTCCTGGAAGATGCCCAACTAGCTTATTTGTCTAAATTCAAAAGTTTATATAAAAAAATTAATACTTCAGCTCCTATGTCAACAACACATGTAAAAGCTAACACATTAAAAATGTAGACACTCAAAAGTTTTGTTTAAGATTGATATAACATTACATTTACATTGGTACGTATAAAGAGCATTCATGCTTTTCTTTAAAGTCACTTCATCAAATTATTAATGAATAAGTGCAACTAACTACAGTACAATGAGTCAGCATAAAAACTGGTGAGTTTTAACTAGCAAAATAATATTTAGCACAATTTCTAATACACGCCAATTTTCCAATGGTGTACAACCAAGTTTGGGATGCTTTGTGTGAGGAAGAGAAATTATCCAAAGGCACATCACTCCTGAAGTCTTCAAGACTAAAATAGAATACATACTAAAAACGAAGGTTGACTAGTGAAGGACAATTCAATGTGCTTACATCCATCAAGCGTACGTATTACCTGTTCACGGACCTTTTTAAATTGACTACAAATGTGGTTTACGATAATTGTATAAAATAAAATGCCTGCGTTGAGGTTCATATTTCAGCCTTAATCAAAATAATGAACGCTATATGAAAAGAAGAGAGAATACCAGTATTTAAGAAAATTGTCCTGGAATACCTGACTGATAA
>LYUA01000435.1:538697-555041 GCA_002093875.1 Calopteryx splendens
GGGTGGCCAGTTCCTTTCTCTGTACCGCCTGTGATTTCCCAGGGTGACCTGGTACCCGGAAAATGCTACACAGCTTAAGTGAAGCTGAGGGTGCTCAGAATCGGTCATCACCAAGAAATTCAAACAATAGATACCATATTAAAATTAATACTTTTATACAATTTTAACTAAATAGAATACGATTTTCTCCTTTTTATAGCATTGCAGATCCCCAAAAAACGTAAAGAATTTCTTTGAGGCTCAAACTTAACCCGATGGATGATGACTTTTATTACAAGTTACAAGATCAACATCGGCTTATATTCAGACAGATCAGGTATTTTTCAGATTTTTTAGCATTGTCAGTACACAAATCTATCTTTGAAAACTTCCTACTCACCACAAATCAATTAGCACAAGCAGGAGCCATTAGAAACAAAATACAGAAATAACAACACTTGTCCTAAAAGTAGACTTATACACAACAGCTTCTTGGGCCCAGAATTGTTAAATGATAACCAATTTTACTGTTACTTGGTATTCTAAAAATGTTATGTGAAACTAATTCACCAAGAAAAATGTGACAAAAACAATAATACCCTTTTATATACTGAAATGCACTGAACAGCTGGTGTGCAATCATATGGTATAGATTTACTTTGAATTTAGAGATTTACATTTTAGAGATCATATACTTCAAACAGATACAGATAGCTAACAATTTTAATTTTTTCATACTATTCATTCATCAAATGGCAACATAGGATGATTTCTTGTCCCAAGCAGATGAGCATCATGAAAGGAATATTCTCAATAACAAGATTGAAAAAACTGAAGTTCCACTAATTAAAAATACATATTTCCTTTCATATTTGTTTTCTTGAGAGATTTTACAGGTCACATTCTTTTCTTCTCACACTGACAAGTAGCTATGCCACTAAAGAGGCTAAATCAAAGTTAGGCTAAAAGAAAAATGGATTGAATAATAGGTCTGGAAATGAAGAAAAACTAAAAAAAACTCCAGATTCCAGTAATTCACAATTAACCATTACTACTAAATGAAATTATTAAAAAACTGCTTTGCACGATCAGGCAAAACAGCACTATCACCTGGCTGAGAATACTTCTTTTATAGTTTCTGATCTGCATTTGATGCAGTTAAGGTATATGTTTATATGGCAGAAAAGAAGTCTAGGAATGTGCAAGTCTTGTGTTTGTGTAGACACCAAGATGCATTAAAGAAAATTATGTACATGAAATAATTAGAAGGGTGAATGGAATGACTGATTGAACCAACAAAATTAAGAAAAAACAAAATAATTCAGTAAATGGTACATGCAAAAATTTCATGCGTTCTGAATATGAAAATAAGGCCATAACAGCCTTAAAAATTCCATATTCCAATATTATGCAATTTTCACTCAACTACCACTGCCCTTCCTTAAAAAACAGAAGAAAATGAGCACTCAACACTGTATTTTCTAAAGCAGGTTTAAACTGCACATTGGGCATGCCTGAAGTAACACACTGTCGTCAACTATTGTATTTTTATTCACTCCCCAAACAAAGAATTTTCTCTTTCCTTCCTATGTTTTCTCTTTCAACCATTTTATCTTCCTAATCACATTTCCTTTCCTATTTCAATTCAACTTTTCCCTGTTCCCTTTAACCCCACCAAGATACCCTTGAATCAGGCCATCCATAGTTTTTAATTAACAATATTATCAAGGGCCCATTTCATCAAACACTATGCCCACCAAAAACTGGGCATCGTATTCATATAGATATCTCCATCCAGAACTGAGTACATTCTTCAAGATAGCCATGGTGACAGCTTTCAATAAATGTCACCATGAAGTAAGTATCTTTGAAGTACTCCACATGCTGCTGCCCAATAGTTGCCTGTATGGAATTGCACCTAATGGGTCCAAGGACCAACCATTATGAAGAAAGAAAAAAATACATATCTACACATACCTGCTGAATAGCAACTTCCTCCGTTACTTCTTCAGTGGCAACTACTTCCTCCTCCTCCTCAGGGCTTTGGTCAAAGTAACCACAAGTGTGGATTTTTGTTATCAGTTCTTTTAATCCTGCATATGTTGTGCCTACTACATCCTTCGATCTTCCTTCAACAAGACTAATTAAGTGTTCAGCTGCATGAGTAAGCTGCTCCTGTGAACAATTGTTTCATGGCTCATTTAGCACTTAGTTAAGGAATGAGCATTGAAGAGAACATGAATAAAACCTTAATTGTAATAGCTCCATTAATTTAAACATAATCAAGTATTTCAATAGGTACTACTGCACATTCAACATATTTACTATCTTAAACCTAAATTAAACCATATTTAAAGAGGTAATTTCTTACCCACTAGGTAAGCCATTACTAGATTACCAGCTGTTTATCTAATGAAGAAAGATAAACATTTAATTTCTGCCTTTACAATGAAGCCCTAAAGCAAAACAATATTTCAATAGAAAAAGTAAGAGTGAAAATCTATAGAGTAAAAACCTTGATATTACAAATCTCAAGTACTACAGTTATTGATTTGTTATGTCAAGGCTTCCCAATAACAAGGTTGACATACTCTTTTTAAATTATGCTATTTTATTGAGGAAAAGAACTTGGGCCTTCAAAATATTTACAGAAGATAGATAAGGGTGGTACATAGACTGAGAAGAGTTTAAATCAAAAGTGGCAGATTGTAAGGATAAAATAGGGAAGTAATGACAGTAGAGAAGTATTGATTCAATGGGAAGAGCATTTTAAGGAGATTCTCAATAAAAAAGAAGGGCATTATAATGCTTCAGTAATAAAGAAAATGAGATCACCTGGTGAAGATGGTGTGATCATAGAACTTATTTTACTTTAGTGTTGACTGTTAGCAAAAATGCACAACCAGAATAAAAGGATATAGAACACTGAAATTATGCCATGAAAATGGAAATCTGCAAAAAATGCCCAATTCTAAGAAAGGAGATACTAGCATGTGAAAATTTACTGGCATCAATTTACTTTGTGAGTTATATTAGACCTTGTTGAGATTGATTGTGATGAGTGAGAGTTAAATGGGATGTAGATGACATACTCGATGACCCATACATGACCCGTGTGGATTTAGTGCTGGCTGAAGCATTACTGATAAGATATTTTGTTATAAGACGTATGGATAAATCTCGTGAAAATGGCATTGATTTGCATTTTTATTTTTTGACTTCAGACAATCTTTTGAGTGTTAACTGGAAAAAATTTCACAAATCATCCATTAATGAGGCAAACTGTGCTTTTCCACAAGACTTTCATTCACAGCTACCAGTTTCACCCCGATAAGGCATTGTGGGGCCAGTATTGAATGGACTTCTTGTAGAAAAGTACAAAGTTTACCTTATTACTAGATTAATTACTACATTTGTATACAAACCATTTGAGTAAAGCATTCCACAAAAAAAAATTATTCATAAGAATGGTCATGAGTGAAACTAAGGCAAGAGTAAATTAATCAAGGGGTTGGACTCTTGTCATTTTCATTGATGTAGCTATGCATTTAGGTGATAAATTTAGGCCTGAAATCCAGTGAAATATGTGCATATGCAGATAAGCTTGCAATTATCAATAGATAAAGAAGGAAATTTAAATGGGCATATAAAATATGGTTAATTGTAAATAAGGAAGACCAATGGTTTAAAAAGTCGGATCATCAAAGGGGACCTCAGGACAGTATAAGAATCATATCTTTAGGCTTGATGTGGTGGAAGGAACTCCTCATAGAGAACAAAAATATAGCACTTTCCAAATTTATGAGAATATATTTTGCATATCGATTTACTGAGCCGTCATCAGGTACAAGACATTCTAATACAGTGGAAAAGTGAATAGTCATGGAATATTCACAGAGAAGATGTTTGAAGGGGTCTCTTGCACTATGTATCTTGGGACAATGTCACACGACGTCAATGTGATATGTACCGAAATAAAGGAACCAATACAGGCAGGTAATCGTGCACATTTTGCAAATAAGCAGCTGTTCAGGAACCAGTTTACAACAAGAAATACAGACCTGAAAATATATAGGACCCTAGTTAGACCAAATGTAACCCAAGGTTCGTACACATGGACATTGAAGGTGCCTGATGAAAAGCACCAAGATCATTTGGGTGACGCATACTAATAAAAATAAATGGAGTTATAAGGAAAAATGGAGAATGCAGATTCAGATAAAATGCAGAGCTGGATTCCTTAAATAGGTAGACAGGATGTGGTTGGATTCAGGAAACCTCAGAAAATAAGAGTGGCTGGGTCATGTTGAGAGCATGGTGAAAGCCAGGGTTAAAAGATTGAAGAGAGACATGCTTCAACATGCAAGAGGAAGGGGCAGGCCAAACCTTAGATGATGTCACTGTAAAAACTTGCAGTGAATGACCAAAATGCTAGGAGAGGTTAGAGGAAGAAGATTGAACGTCTAATTGTGAAGGCCATGGCAAACCAATGGTTGTAGCATTACTAAAAGACACATAAGATTTTAAACTTTTTAATAAAATTATATAAGTGTGGAGAATGCCAGGAGGCATGAGAAAATACCAAAATAAATAAAACCTTGACAATCAGAGATTTAAGAATCAAATGAAGGATTGCAGAAGGTAACTGGGGATAGATATTAATATATGAAGAGGTAACCATGGATAACAGATGAAGCCCTGGACTTAATACAAGAAGGCAAAATTTCAAAGATTGAAGAAGAGCAGATGTTACAGAAAGTTAACAAATAAAGTCAGTAAACAGGGAGAAAAGTCAGTGTTCAGCTCTATGACAAGAGATGCAGCATTGTCCCTGTCCAGGAAAAAGCTGAAGAAGCTTATAGAACCATGACACTTCAATGATCAGAGCGAATATCAATGGTACATGGGATTGAAAAGGCAAACTTTTCACAGAAAGATGGAAAGATAATATGGTTATGGATAAAGCCAATGATGTTATATGCTCTTGATATTAAAACTACATTTACGGGGATGATTGCAGAAAATTATCATCACAATGCATGCTTAAAATTGCCATTAGAATTAATAAGGGATTTGATTAGTGGTATGCTTTTAATTGTTGTGAATAATTGTTGCATCAAGATTTCACTTCATATGCCGCATTAACAGCTACCACCAATTCATGGATTACCACAACAATGACTATAACCTTGTGGGCTACTTAATTCACACTTTGAAAGCTAATATTTAATGTGATACCTTTAAACAGTAGCCAGCAGCTTTTATTGTGGTTGTATTTATGCTGTTAAATCCATGAAGTTTCATACTGAAACTGAATCCTAGATTACTGCGCTCTCCCAAAATCCCTTATAGCATAATATTTTAATGTAATTAGTTTACAGATAATAACTGTAAGAGCTAATGCCAGGTGTGAACAACTTAACAGCAACGTGAAATTACTGCAATTTATGCATGCAACATGCTAGTTATTCTTGCTTTCTGCGCAAGCCTAATTGACACTCCATCACCATTGTGGTGTGCTCCTTATATTCAATATCATGCAAGCAATTCACTGAGGGGTCACTAGTCCATACATGTCAAGTACTATCAGTCCATTGCATTCAGGCATTCCCCGAGTGCGTGGTCTGACCTGACAGTTACAATATCGATTAAGGAAGAATTCTCTATTAGAAGGTAGAACAGCATCAGATCAACATGGAATAAGTTTTATACCTGATAAGATGGCATATTTTCTTCCGGAATATGTTTGGGAGATAAGAGGAGGTAAAGGTCATCAAGGTTCTTAATTTCTTCCACCGTGAGTTGTGCTGCTCCATTTTTTGCAGCCAAAAAGTCTTCTCTGACACTATCCTGGCCAACATTAAGCAGCACCTCCTATAAAAACAAAAATGGTGTCAATAATACTATTCAAGAGGCTATAGAAATCATATGATAAAAAACAAATTTGGATGACAATTTAAAAAATAACCACTTAAAAAATTGTACAAAAACTTTGATAGAATTAATAAAAGACTACAGATTAGTTCTCCATAATCCAAGACTAACTTCTTACATGGACATAATTGATTAAATATCAAATGATCAATATAATCTAAGATGCAAATATTGCGTAAGGAGCATTGGCCAACACTTGCCCAGTTTAACTGTGTTGAGCAGACCCAGTAATAGCCCTCAGTAATTAGAACAATGCTATTCAGTCTAGGTGCACTTGAGAATGAGAAAATGTTGAGAAAAATATTAATCTACCACCTAAAATAAGTTGCAATTACTAGATGTTTGTGGGAATGTGGTGGCTCTTCTTGAGGCAGAGATGGAAGATTTGGAGGTTATGTGAATAATCATTACAATAAATATTGTTTATGATGTTTCAGTCCCCCGTTTATATTGAAGCACTGAACTCAAACAGCACCTTCATTCCTAAGTGGTTTTTCATATAAGAAGATTGCAGGAGTCAGAAATTTTATTACAGCAACTAAAGTATCCTTCAAGTAAGCATATTGAGTGTGTGTGGTTGGAGGAGATTGCTACATCAAGTCTTCCCCTAACTACTGATACATTCTCTCCTAGTTCCACAATGTATTGGTTCCACAATATATTGTTTACACCTTGCTAGCAGACCTTATTTTTCTTAAAACATTTGTTTTGACATCAGCCACTTCTGCAAAAACAGGGATGAAAGGAAGAACAGGGAAGAAAAAAAATGGAAAAAAAAGGAAGGAAAAAATGGGAAGAAACAAAATCCATTATAAAAATATGAGCTGTGTATTTTTCGTGATAAGGTGGTGAACAATTGGAATATTGAAAGAATTTCCTAGTACCTGCAACATAAAAACCTAACCATCTAAATACAAAATGTGCACACAAAAATTATAGAAAGAAGGTGAGGTAATGCAAACAGGAAGGTTGAAAATGGTGCACTTGCTACCTAAAGTTATCGAGAATTTGATCATTCTGCCCAAACAGGTAGCAGTGCAAACTTCTGCTGCTAGATACCAGTTGATGAGTATTTCAGCTGCCAGTCTGCCAACAGTATCTTCTTGAGTGGACGTGTCTCTTAGTTTTTGTTGTTTTTATTGCACCTCTGTCTGCAAATTTCGAAATGGCTGATGTGAAGGACTTAAGTTTATCCACATGGAGTTTTGTTTCTATCTCAAGAAAACGGTTCCTGAAACCCAGTAAATACTAAAAGAAGCTATCGGTGAGCCAACTCTAAGCCAAGGAAGAACAAGTGAGTGGTTTAAGCATTTCAGAGATGGCCAGGAATATGTGGAGGATGGCAAATGGTCTTAGAGCCCACCATCATCATGCACAACTCCAGAAACAATTGCAAAATTGAGTGAAGTGATCCCTGAGGACCAAAAGCAGGCAATTCATGAGATTTGTAGCAGGTTTGGACTATCATATGGGTCAATATAGTTTAGCTGGCATACTGAACATGAAACAAAGTTTTCCCCAAGATCATCAGGTTAAGTTGTGCACTGAGCTACCATCAATACTTTGAGATGACCATAACTTCCTTACTAAGAGTAATAACTGCTAATGAATCATGGGTGCACTGTTATGACCCTGAAACAAAGCAGCAATCTTCAAAATGGAAGACATTTTGTAATTTGTAGACAGAGAAGAACACTGTAATTAAAACAACAAAGACTAAGAGCTACATGCACTCATGAATATGCTGCTTGACAGACTGGAAGCTGAAATGCACATGAATTGGCTGAATCTCATACTGCTACTAGTTTGGGTAGAATATTTTTTCTCAACAAGTTTAGGCAGCATTTCGTGGATGGGGAAAAGGACATTTTTGCATTCCGATCATGAAAACATGGGTGCATACTATAGCAGGGATATTACAGCAATATGGGACAGAGCAATGAATAGTCACCATTGAATTGTAAAAGGCAAAGAAATAATATACATTTACTTAAGGAAGTTTTGATGAATTAGTTCAATTATAAGTTGAAAATTCGTCCATTCGTTGAATAATCTCTTCATTGGTCACTAGGACTATTTCATTTCTACTATTTTTATAATTTCCACATTTCCATTGTTTCTAATTTCTTTATTTCTGTCCATATTTCAAGCCCGAGTGAAAACCATGCATTGATGTCGATGACCTGTTTCCTCAATCTAGTCTAGTGCCAATTCCTGAAGTCGTCGTTTTTGGGCTTTTCTGCTTACTATTTCCCCTTAGCTTCTTCTTCTACCATCAATGATCCTGGTGGAAAGTTGTGTATGCACGAAACTCTGCACATACTTCATTAACTGAGCAAATCTCAACAGAGCCATCATCAGAGAATGCTGGTGAATGGATGTAGAACACATTGCTGCCCATCCATTTTGCAGCTGATTTCTGCACTTCAACCTTCATTTTCACATTACGTCAGGAAATTGTTGCAGCATGCTCTGCTCCTTTAAATCATCATTGCAAAAAGAAGGAATAGTTACTAATGGTGGAAGAAAATTTCTGACCAGTGCAAAAGTTGTCATTGTCATGATATGAATTATGTAATTATTCAGGAAAAAGAATAGCACTGCTTTTACTCTTCTGATTTTACATTCACATGTTGTCAACATGTTGCGCATGCAGGGTAAGTCCAGTGAAAGTTAGTCACATGCATGCTCTGAAAAAAATGAAAGGTAGCTGTGGGGGTTGGAATATCACCTATTACCATGTGTGGTGGCCCTTACAAAAAGGGATTGTAGCAGCTTCTCAACTTTCACTACTCCCTAGTTTCTACAGTGTGTATACACCATGCCAACATAGTAGATTCCAGTATCTTTCATGATAGTCTGTAGGCTCCAGTACACATTATGAATTAATTTCTCCAAATTAACATATGCTATGCCAATTGGATCTTTTATTGGAATTTTGTAGCTTAGAGTAACAATACTTTCTCTCACTTCCCTGAAGTCCAAACTTATCTTGAACTAAATATTTAGCTTTCTCCTTTCACAATGTTCAATGGATTAGTCAAAGTATTTGTAGTCATTTTCTCTCCAAGGATGATTAAATATTTGAAGCCAGTGAGTATTTCTCCTCTTGAACAAACACCACAATAGTTAGTAGTGCTCTGCCACACCTTACTTTGTTTTCAAAACACAAAGGTACTCTACCCATTATTTTATTCAAGGTTTGTCCACCCTTCACTGCAATACTAAATATCACCAAAAACTTTGTCACAACATTTTTAGCTTATTTATCCAAACAACTTAGCCAAACTAAAGAGACTTTTCATTCTATACAAACTTCGCTACTATGCACATAGTAGAGGACAAAGATTTTTAAGCATTTTTCAGATGAGATTTTGGAATTTAATAATAAGCTTTATTGCCCTGTTGGTCATATACATACCACATAGGACATGGTCAATAAGTAAAGACATGTAAAAATACTGTCAATTATAATGTATCGCTCAAAAACTCCTCCACTCTGTAGTAGCTCGTTCTGTTTTACATTTATATCACATTTGGCATGCAAGTTCTAGATGAAACGGCATGGTGTTTTAGCAGAAGTTACTGCTATTGGATTTAATATTTTACGCTCACTCATCTGATGCCCAAATTTGGCTAGCCAGTTTTCTCTCATGACTATCCAACCAATTGTCTTGTTATAACAATGGATAACATACTTACCAAAAGCAATTATTTGGTAGAACTTAAGTGATGATAGGTTTTAATTTCAACAAAAAATTATCACCCTGGAAGAATATTGAATGCATAAAGACAAAGATAGACAAATCTCATTAATGCATACGTACATTGTAAAATGAAGTTTCCTTTAGTGCTGGATGTACAAGTACATGAGGCCTTATCATTACAAGATTCTAACTTTAAAGGAATATTGACCAATAACAAACCATTTGTAGAGATTGCCTATGAGGGATATTAATTAGGGGTGCGATGAAAGTTAAGAGACATGAAATTAAAAGACCCAAAATCATTATGACTATTTTGTCTAAGAAATCTCCACAATATTCTACACTTTTTTCATTCTAATCAACCATTTACCAATTCCCAGTTTCTTAAGAGTACCTTAAGCTCATCCTCGAATTTGGAGAAGCTACTACTGGACTGGAAAACATTCTCCCACAAAGGTGATTCTTCACAATGGGGAATAGGAAATTAGTGCACGGAGGCATGTTAAGGCTAAGGCAGAGGACTTATTATTTTCAATCGCTGATAGCAAAAACTGCATTGTTAGATTGAACGTGTGTGCTCTTGCAATATCATTGCGATTAAGGATCCCTTCCAGTCCCATCCTTGCTCACAGTTTTTAGATGTTTTTGTACACTTTCATTTAACTGTGAAATATCAATGCACGATTACAATCTTTTGTTTCATTTAAAAGGAGCATTACCACTTTTAGAGAAAACATTGCCATTTTGTCAATACTGCACGGCCGCTTCACTTCCACCAGATAATTATCTCGCAAGACCCTAACCTTTGCCTGTTGTTCGGTCTTCCAAATTGATGTACCCAGGATTCACCAACTGTGATAACATCAAATACATGTCTAGACCTTCCTCCACCAAATCTACATTAAATATATTTGAATAATCCCACTCAAAAGCAGTGCTAAAGGTCAGAGTATGTGACAACCATGTCCAAGGCATTTCCATGATGCTAAGAATACCATGCAAGATTTTTAGAAACTTCCACACACTGGGAAAGGTTGTCTCTTTTTCTCCTAAAGTAATTCGAGGGCCTTCTCAAATCATTTTCACAATGGCACTGATGTGTCCTGGTAACTGCCATCGCTGGATGCACATATCCATCCTTGTCTTGTAGCTGTCATGTTTCTTCTTAATCCATAATTGCAAAGGTGTTACTCTGGAAGGATTGTTTCTCAAAATACATTGCAAATGTTCAAAACACTTTCTTCTAAACCACTTAAGCAGTTGTAGAAAATCATTGCTCGAAAATGTTTTGCTCGAACTCCACAATCATGCCTGGCCTTGTTTTGAAATCACAGGAGCAATAAAAATAGCTCTGTATAGTGCTGTACTCAATTCTATATGGTCAACATTTTAATTCTCAACATCCCACAACTTTTAAAGCATCCCTCGAACAACAATGGTGGTGCATGATTAAAAATTTCAAATTTTAAAAATATTTAAATTTTAAAATAACTCTCATGTAATTAAAAATATATATTTCAATTATAAAACTATAAGCAGGAGGGAAAAGTCATTCACCATCAATACCTGTAAAAGGTGCTTCATTTTGTAAATGTAATTATACAAATATGTAGTAGACAATGAGAAATCAATAATATTCCTGCAGAAAATAACATGTGATGATCATGAAAACAATGGGTTTTATCTGTGCATTCTGATAAAATTTCTTTCTTATATTTATAACAGACGAGTTTATTCAAAGTTTTTTTTAAAAGTAAAATTTATAATTTCAGTCTCTTTTGCATACCAAACAAAAAGCTTCCAAATACTAAATGGGATTTATTCAGAGAGAGAGCAAAAATGAGATGCACAAAAAGATTTTTTTAAAATCACAGTGCTATACCCTAAGGTCGGTTTGGTAAGTGAAGGTAGAGCTCACCCAGTGCTAAGCCCAGTGGTGTGTGAATTCACACATCAGGGAAGGGGGTCAGTTCCTTTCCCTGTGAAGCCTGCGATTTCCCAGGATGACCTGGTACCCGAAAAGTCACTCAGTTTGGGTGAAGCTGAGGGGAGCGAGAGGATCACCCAGAATCAAACCTGGGGCCTCTGGTTAGTAGCTCAGCTCTCTACCCACTTGACTACCACGCCCCCACAAAAACCAATAAAACATTACAAAGCATGTCCACCAATGGATAAATGAAAACTTGTTTTACTTCCTACACCCATGGCATGGTCAGCATATTTTCAAGTTAACAGAAATTGTAAACATACCATTTAATTTTATGATTTTATTTCATTAATGTTTGGCATGCATGTAAAACTTTATTTACTTTTTCATTGCAGATGAACATTTATTTCAAGTTTGTAATAATAGTTCAATATCATTTTCAGCTACTAGTTTTCATGGTGAAGTTATATCCTGTAAATTCGATTGCAATAGTCTGTATGGAAATGATAGACCAAGGACATTATACTCAAGGCCATACTCTAACCTAAAACTTTGCCATAACTACATTTCAAATGTACTGGTTAAATAAAAAAAGCCATTATACCAAATGAGTCACACAAAATGTTGTTTTACACAGAATTTGTGTCGCCGACTATGACGACTCATTGGGCCAACTGAGTGGTGGATAAAGAATGTGCACTCACAGTCATTGTGTGAGGAATCAAAGACATGAGATAAAGCCAGGTTATTTAAATAAAGATGCACAATTAAGGATTTCCGGCAGAGAATTAGAGAACTTAAAGATTACAAGTTAACTAGTCTTAGCGAGCTCTATGCTCCCAAAGCCTGACCATTGGGAGCAGTAGTAGTTTATTTTTCCTCAATTGGAATGTTTCCAACATCTGCTTAATACTGTGGAATGTGGCCATATGTGGTGGTAGAGAAACCACCTAACCAAATAGAATTAGAATAATTCACTTTAGTTTATCATTAGGTCCAACTGCAAAAACTTACCTTTCATTCATTAGAACCGAACGTTAATTAGTTAATACCATTGCTACTTCAAAAGTAAGCCAAAGTAAACTAACATCAGCAAAACCTGTACCAGTCAATGGGTATTAATACATATCCGCAACTAGTGATTGAGGACTAGAACTTTCCAGAATATGAAAGTTGAAAAATCACGATAATGAAAACAGAAGAATGCGTTAAAATAAGAATTCCGTAAGTAGGTAAAACAAACCCTTGATCAGACTTCAATTGCAGCTCAGCATTGTTTAGAAGGAAAATATTCGCGGGTTGTGATTAACGAGAAACTAGTTAGCAAGTAGTATTCTCAAATCTTAAGACGCCCATACCGTCCGTGCTTGATTGAGTCTCACAAATTTGTAGCGCAAAGAATAGATAAGGGTTTTTCTACTTAATCGATACTATTAATTTTCTAAGGGCACACGGTATGTAATAGTGATAAGATAAATCCATTGCATCAAAGTAAGAGGCATCACAAGAAATCAATTACCCTTGACTGCGTGAAAACGATCTTAAAACGAGGATGGGTAGGAGTAAAAATTAAGACATGAAAACATTAGGTACTTCACCTGTATCACTAATATTTCTTTAACCCGGTTGATTTCTTGCTGAGATCTCTCCAGTTGTTCTTTTCGTTGTTGCTTTTTCAAGGCCTTGGCAGCATCATTGGCAATTCCATGGAAATTTTTATTCAATTCCCGAGCGAATTCTAAAGTTTGAATAACTTCATCGTACTTGGCAACCGCAGAAAATTGGTCACTATTAAGATCTTTACCATTCTTCTGCTCTTCTTTGTAGGCCTCGAGCTTCACCTGATTAATACAACAGGGCAAACAATTTATATTACTATCACCCAACTCTCCAGATAATACATGACATTTCCCAACGGCGTGCCAAATCAAAAAATATGATAGTTGTGGAGTAGACACCGGAAAACACCTTTGTAAAGCATCGTAGCTGCTATATGGCGGCTTAATTTTAATTATCTAATCTGACATAACATGCGCACGGAATAAATATCCGGAAAGGATTTATTTAAAAATTATAGTCCGCAAATGAACTATCATGCTTACGTCAAAACCGATACGACTAACCTTGAGAACTGGCATGAGTTGGTACGAGTTTATTATGAAACTGATGAATTTAAAAATAAAAACGCAAGCGAAGCTTACTTGACAGAAGCGGTGGTAACATAGGAAAAAGGAAATACACTTCGCAAAAACGAAAGAGAAATTTCTAATTCGCTAGACAGTACAGGACCGCCATGTTATCCAAACTCTATACTTGCTACAAAGGCCTTCTCCTAGGTACTCCATGAATTTTTTTTGTATAAATGAATTTTATATCTATTAAATAAAATACAAGAGACGACTAAATAATATTTCTTGTGGAAGCACATGGCAAATATGGCGGACTGTTTTTTCTTCAATGACAGGTGAACGAATGTCCATGTAATGCCATATCTTGAACGGCTATCAAATTCAACTTACCTTCCTTTTCTCCAAATTACGTATTTTGTGCTCGATTACAGTTATGGCTTGGCGTAAAGGGTCTACAGCCTCCGTAGAGGCTTGTTTTTCTAGCTTCGCAGAGGCTGAAGGCATCCTTCAAAGCGCAACAACTAGATGTGTTTAGATATGACACACATCTGCCGTGTGAGTGCGCAGCGGTACGCAGAATCATCCTACGAAAGTCAAATATAGTCAAATAAGCATTTATTTTCCATGCATTTGGTCTCAATAATTCGTATTTAGCATTTAGGGCAAGTGAAATATTCTAAATTAATTATTATTTTTATTTTTTCACTTTAATACATGCTTATATTGTTGTATAATTGGTAAATAATGACTAGTAAACAGATTTCATGATGTAAATGAAAGAATGTATTTCCATTCAAGCCTCCTCAATTAACGCGGTTAACGCAAATAAGCAGATGGAGATTTGTATAACGAAACAGCGCCAATTTTACAACAATAAATCACACCTGACAAATCCTGGCGAATTTTCTTAACGCAATTGTCTTCTTTGGCATATTATATTCTTTCTATTGCAGGAGGGAGGATGAAGGTTTAGGATAGGATTACTTCATGGACACTTAATTTGCTATCGCCTAAAAGTGCGTATGCGTTGTCCAAGTAGCGATAACTAGTTGCTGCGACACGCAGTATCTTTAGCTTAGAATTGTCTAGAACTGTGTATTGATGCCGTTGATGGCAGTTATATAAATTACGTTCAGTAGGTTCTGCATGAAGACGCGTTTGGAAGCTGAAGCAGGCGTTTAGTAGCTATAGATTTTGCATAACCAATTTTTTAATTGCACCGTGTTTTGGAAGGGCAGTTGATGTATTGCAGGCATAGGAGATTGCATCACGAATTCGGGGCATTATACGTGGATGTAATATTTGAACGAGTCTGATGCTGAAACCATGGACTCAATAGAATGAAATCAAATTTTTAGGGTATTGGCCCAGTAACCTTTATTCTAACCCCATTCCATTAATTTGTTACTAACACCGTTGAATGGACATACTCACTTCCTTTAGTATGTAGATTGCTCATCTAGGGAAATGTCCCAGGTTTTTTTGAGGTCTTAACCAAGGTACGGTATGGGTGCTGTCTTTTAAAAATATATAATGAAGGCAACTGAATTTAAGATACGACTCGGGAAAAAGGGCCTGATATTTAAAATAGTTTGCATTTGGCGAGGAAAACTTATTTACGAATAACGAATAAATATTGTACATCCACATTGTATAACCACTCACGTTTCTTAATAGTAAACCTTTCTGGTGGTGTATGTGCCCTTGGGGTTCAAATTAGCCTAAGCTTGTTAAGTTTCACAGGCACTAAGCCATCAGTGTTTATAAAATACTCATACATGAAGTGGGACTTGAACCTGCAACTTTTGGGTTAGTAGGTTTTTATAGGTTGAAGGGTTTTGGTACCCGCAACATAAGCCTACTTCTAATGAAAGGTACCAAGGGTTCTACAGTTTAATGTCCTATATTACAGAAAGTATTGTTCTTGGAAGTGTTCTCCATATGGATTGGGGTACCACTACTATGTGCTAAAATATAATAAATATTGTAGTTTAACTTACAAATAATTCCACCCAGATCACTGATGGTAGAAATCCCAAAACAAATAAATAGTCAATGAAGGATATTTCTCCATAATATACAGAAACTGTTTGAAGTTCATTATGAATGTTCCAAATCAATTCAGTAAAGGTTTACAATAGGGCAAGCATGCTACCCAGCATATTAACTTTTAATGAGAAAATATTAATAAGTTTTACTGTATGCATCTGTTGGTAGAATTTATGAGAATTGGACTTTTGATTAAACATACCTGCAATTCAGATAATAGGTACAATTAGACAAACCTTTCAATTCACTTTTGTTCATTGCACTGAATTTTTTATTTGCCAAAATATTTATAGTATTACGAGTCATCCATGAACCATATGATGACATCACAGGCTCATAGAGGTGCATCTTTGGATGCCATGAGGGAGGGGCTGGGCCAACTATCATGCTTCAGCCTTAATTATTCATCAAAAGTTATGGTCTTAACATCACCCCACTTGACAGAGTTAACTCTATCACCTTTTGCTGAATGAACATCATTGAAATTGTAGCAAGACTGTTGTAGCTTATTAACTGAGTAAAAATCAAAGAAAGGCTTGCATGATAAGCAATGCAAGAGCTACATTTCCTTTAACACATTCAGCGCTGCTGTAATTTTTAATGTAATTACCGATGGCGA
>LYUA01000436.1:10600-22926 GCA_002093875.1 Calopteryx splendens
TTTCCCTGTACCGCCTGTGATTTCCCAGGATGAACTGGTACCCGAAAAATGATACACAGTTTGGGTGAAGCTAAGGGTGGCATGAATCGGTCGTCACCAGGATTTTGAGTGATAAGAACCGGAAAATTGAAGAAAATATGTAGGAACAGTATTCTATCTAGTTAAAAGACGGAGAAACAACAAAAAGAAATAAATTGAAACAGGTATTGTGAAACATTCGTACAGGAAGATGAGAAAGATACTAGTCAGTACGTTCGAGATATAAGGAAAATAGTCGCCAAATGCTTTTTCCGGAATTTAATATTGTATGGGTGTATAGCGTTTACAATATTAAAGATAGACCAGAAATAATAGAGGCTTTAGATGCGTGGATATGGAGGGGAATGTTGAATATAAAGTGGACGGATAAAGAAACGAATGAGATGGCGCTGCATAGAGTTGGATAGAAGAGAACTATGCTATAAGAAATCAGTAAAAGGAATAGGTTTTTGGTATGACATGTGCTGAGAAGGGATTGTTTACTGTGATACGCAATGGAAGGAGCGGTGGAAGGAAGGACAGGAAGATGATGAAGGAGGACTACTACGGTGGATGACCTCAAAGAAGGAGTAGGGTATGTAGATGCGAAGAAAAGAGCGGAGAACAGAGGTAACTGGAGAAGAGACACAAAAGCAGAAGGTTAAAGTTCTCATACGCTCCCCATAGCTCAGGATCCCTCAGGGAAGACCACACCGCACAACGGAAGGGAGTGATCATCGTGGGGCACCGAAATATTGCGCGCGTGGCTACAGTCGTCTATTTCGATTTCCGTGATTCATGAAGGAATTTTCAGGTTCTATAACTGCGCATGCATGAGGACTAATTTAAAAGCTTTCGGCTTTCTTTTGGAATGCTTATCACGCAAGTAAGAAACAAAGTGGACGAAGAAACCTACATCGAAAAGAAAAAAGTGTTGCAATCTGATTTATAAAAATGATATCAATTAATAAATTCCGGTAACTTAGTTTAATTTAATATTACTTTTCTACGCATACAGCCGTCATAGCTATAGTTACTAAAATATCCGGGTCCACGCGCATTGAAAAAACGTCAAGCTAAAACAAAAATTATGAACTTCAGTGCAGAAGGTTAAATGTTTAATCATATTATATAAGTATTCAATATTTCTCCTTCTTATAGCTGCTTAGCTACTAAAACAAAGAGGTCGCTAATAACAAAATGTTGACGCGCCTTTGACTAAACAGCATAACAAAGAGGATACCTACAAAGAAAATGATGAACTATTCCAATTTACTTATCATAATAAGCACTATACTTAATATTTAGGGATTGAAACAGAGTAGTTTCTTGGCTTGAAATGTAGATGAAGATAAAAGGTCAAATGAAAGAAGTGATCGGAATTGCGAAATGTGATGACTTATAGGCTGATGCAAAAACCAAGAGAACACAGTGACCTAGAAAAAGAAAATGAGTGACTCTTGCATCAGTACTAATTTTCTCTAAAAGGTCAGAGATCAAATAGAACCGTGCCAGGCTAATTACAAAGAGAACACTTGCGAAATGTAATTAAGTAGGAACAGGTTAGGATGCCGCAGGCTAAAAGACAAACTTCAGGTTTTTGCGTTTTCAAGAAACCGCGATTTTCAAAGGGAATAAAAAGTTTTGATGCCTATAGTAAACATTTCCTGGGCAGCATGAAATGATAACATCTAATTATTATTGCGTTAATTGAAGGGAACGTGCCTAATTATCTCATTCTGTTACATGATCCCCTGGAATTAGTTGGATTGTAAAACGTCAGAAATCTTGCCATAATTAAGGAATTAACTTAAGCAGCTTTCCAATGCTAACCTTAAATGCAAGGTTTTTCAATTCAAAATGGCGTAAGTGCAGATAAATTCAGATGCATAAGCATAATAATAAATAAAATTCAGATTCCCTCCATAATACGTAAGAAAGAATAAATATTACGGAGAAGTAATACAGAAAAACTACAAGTGAGATACTTGAGCTTGGCAATGGATGGGTTGAATATTATTCATTGTCCTTAAATAAATTACAATTTCTGTGGGTTGTATTGAAAGTATAGAGATATTATCATAACTTTAAATATGAGAAAATTTATTCCTCTAAAGTGATCATTTTTCAGAAGTATTAGGTATATGCATTTGGATACAATTTCGCTTCTTTTAAAGTTTTTAGTTTTTTTTACCGCATATAACTAAGCCAAAGGAAGGGGAAATGAACAAATAGAGTCAATGAAAGTACCTAGTGTATCGAAGGTTAGATGGACCTTTGCTAGAAATCTATTTAAATTTTACTGATAACCCAGGACGGATAGTAAATAAAAACATAATCAATCAACCAAAAAACAGTGTCGAGTGTGTAAGTAACAACTGAGAGTCTCATTCATCCAAGAATTTTCTGTAAAATCATTGCTAAATCTGTGAAAAGACGCTTGTTCGCATCTGAACGACGAACTTCATGAATTTGGGAGTCTAAATGACCGTGGCGAATGTCATTAAAATATAGCTCATTTTTCTGATTTTTACAGTAGAAAGTAAAAATAAATAAAAATTGTTAATAATCGGCGCCAAAGTCACATTTTCAGTTTTTACATCAAGATAGTTGAATATTTTAGGACTGACCTGAGGAATACGGCGAAAAAGAATCAGGAACGAAAATGCACTCGTTGCATGCCTTGCTCTTTCGAAACTCAGTTGATCATTGTTAAGCCATTGAAAGCTAGGATTTTCCATGCGATGAGGTGAACGACAAGGAAGGCATTTGAAGGGAGGTCTTTTTGAGAGCCCTACGCGTTTCGAAATGGCGAGCGAACTCATCAACGGCGGGAGTCCTTCTGGGAACATCTGATGCGTTCGCGATGAAAAGGCATTATTGAATTTCTGGCGGAAACTAAAAACAGCACACCGTTAGATGGACGAGGGACAGAGATTGACGCGCGGGGGACGGACTCCAGGGCACCGACCATCCGTCGCAGGGCGCGGGGGAGGTCCGCTACATGCGGCAGATGGAATAAAACAGCACATGAGGGGCGGGGGAGGGAGGAGATTGAGGGGGGGAGGCAAAAAGCGTAGAGAGAGAGAGAGAGAGGATGGGCGGAGGCGTGTGCGAAAGGCCTTTGGGGAAGACTTATGTGGCACCCTGAGAGGTTAGGGAGGGGTCACGGCGGAGTGTGTTTCATTTACGAAGGAGAGAAGGCTGGAGTGATAGGAGGAGCGGAGTGCGCACGGGGTCCAAAAAATAATGGGACAACAAACGGATCCGCCAACGCAACTGGATGCGTGTTTGAAGAAAACCACTCGGTTGCCCATTTCCTCTGGTCGTAAATACGACGTTCAAATGGATATCCCCCGAAATTACTTGAATATTCCTGGTCGAGTTCATCCCTTATGCTCTGGAAAGTTCGGACAATTCCGACTGAATGAACGCCTCGACAATCGACAAGAGTTAATTAAAAAATAATAATAATAACGAGAGAAAACATTTTATTGGGATAATTAAAAAGGCAATATTTAAACTTAAGAAAGAAACCAGCCGATGTAGCACATGGAGGAAAATTACCGATGGAAAGGGCTGATGTTGCGACCGTGGAGGAATGAGGTGGTGACGACCAAGCAAGGGATTTCAGGAGAGAGCTGGAAGCGACCAAAATTTACTTCACAAAATGACGTTGAACATGGCGTGGGAGTGGTCTATCACCTCAGCGTCCATTTGCGGAAGTAAAGAGAAGAGATAGGAGTAGATCGATGATAGATATTCAAACGACCACTTCATAATGATGAGAAATATAACAAAAAAGTATAAATACTTGGAGGTAATTAGGGGCAGCGACTGCCACACGTACGGAGGACCCGATGCCATTTGGGTTTGGTCACTCTTTCTGTTACATTCACCGAAAAAACTATTTCACGAGCCCGCTTCATGAAACCTGTTCCTGGTCTGGATACAAAAGTAGCTGAATCCGAAACGTTCGGAACAAATTGCGTACTTCATAAAATTTCTTCAGGGGGAGCGACATTCAACATCATAAGAGGGTTAAGTATATTAAAGAATTGAACTTTGAGGGAAAACCAAGGGGCATTCGGGTAAGAGGCTAACGGGGAAAGAGGTGAGGATGTTAGTTAACTACTTTATGAGAGGAAGAGAGGGCAAAAAGGAGCGAAAGGGAATAATAGAAGGAGAAACGGGCGAGACAAGGTATTATGCGGAATTAATGTGGACCTCGGACTGAAGTTATCTACGAAATCCTGTTCCGATCTCAGCAGATATTTTTTACTTCCATGGCCATTCTCTGACAGAGTTTAATATGTAGGAACAGAAATTGAAACTTAACTAATGAATACAATACTTTCGGTTCGACGACCCCCGAAAAAGAGCCAACGAATCTAGATGGAAACTACAAAAAAACCTGAGCTTTTTTGTTACATATTTTGCAGTCAAACTGTGACCATTACTGAAGATATATTACCGTTTCAAATTCTATCAAAATGCACTATTAAAATTCATGAACCGTGATTGATTCTTTAATTTGTTTTATTTTTTTTTTAAACGGGCCGATCTGGTGGTAGGTATATTTTGTTGAAAATATTTTTTATCTATATCCTTCTAGAAGAAATCGATATTATTATTAGCTATTCCAGAAAACTAAATTTCCGGGTGGAGTCACGCTCTCATCACGCTCTGATAAACTATGGCACCTCCCACCAATTTATTAAATGAGCAAGCCGCAAAACAATCTGCTACAATTTTGCTTCACTGAGTTCACTATTGAGTGGAAAAACAAATGAACATCGACTACTGCCTTCACAGCCTCCGGCTTATTGCGCTTCACACTACACTATTGTCCCTTTTGTGCAACAAATTAGATTCAACATGTCTCTGCAACAGAATCATTTTCAATTAAATACCATTTAAATTATAATTTTGCGCTGCAGTGACATTTTAGTATGTATTAATTAATGGAAGGCCCCAAACTCGACACAAGGAGGGAGAGGTCCCTGGTGAACTGGGACTAGATATTTTTGGTTATTAATAGGATGTCGGGCAGGAGCAATTCCTTTTCATTACTTGAAATGTAGTGTATGACATCATAAATGTCCTGAAGTATTCAGAATGATAATGCTTGGCTTAGAATGCGTCCAAAATATTTTACTCTTTCAACTGCGGCACCACCGAAACAAATGATTTATCCACTATGTCAAAAAACTTGAGCAAAACAAAGTGGCATGTTGATGATACAAGTTGAAAGACGACTGTTAATTTTATTCTCTATTAATCACTGGAAAGGCCTGCACATTGAAGTTAGGTTATCTGGTGTACGCAGGCGTCGATGGAATCCAAAAGGAATCAACAGTACTCATCATGACGGGACTTGGTAATGGAGTCGAAGGCTGTGCAGCAGAATGTAAAATACAAAATAAAATACTTGATAAACTTTGAATGCACATGAATAAATATCAATACAGTATTTGAAACAGGATATAAATAAAGAAACTATGGATATAAACTTCATACATTTTAATGAATAAACGGAATCCAAGATACTTTCTCGCAGCCAGAGTAGGAATTACTTTTTAAGGATTTACGTGCATAGTCTGAGGCATAAATTCAGGGAGTAAACCACTACTGATGACATACTATTCTTAATCGGAAGTGATTGTACCACACGTAGTTCACCGAAGAAATATTATTCACCTCTTCCTCGCACACAACTTTTATTCACTTCTTACTTCGCTTAATATCATCATAACCTATGCTTAAAATGTTTCATTTTCTGCATATATTTAAAAATATTAATCAAAATCTTAATAGCAATAATTTCATTCCTTTGGCTACATGAGTTATTCTGTGATGAAGAATATAAGGATTAGAAGGGAATGTACGGACGGGATACATCGTTTTTTTACATCATAAAAGAAAATACCAAATAAATGACTAACCCAGACATGAAATAGAAAACTCATAAAATGGATGGTTTTTCATCAATAAATGAATGCTTTACATTTCAGGAGATAAATGCGCTTAAATTTGCATTAAATTTTGCTATTACGCTTAAATTTACATTTTGAATGGCGGAAAGACATTTATCCATCGCTTTTCCAACGCTATAAGTTTTGCTTATAATTGAGAAAAAATGCTCTCTTTCCTCCCCTAAGTTACCACTTATCCAATTAAAATATCAGTTTTCGGGATTAGTATCCAAATACTACCTTTAAAAGTGCTTACTTTATTATTTTATAATTCCTGATGCAAGGAAGAACTACCTCTAATAAAACATGATTCGTGGATTATCACATTTTTCTTACCATGATCACTAAATGTTTTACTAGCAGTAAAATGGATCCCATAAGTGCGATTTTTAAGCAATGATCCTAAATTATAAAAAAATAAAGGCAGACATTCTCAACTTTCTGCGTTAGAGAAATTTCAGCAACTTCTTCCGTCGCCTTAGATCCGTAACCACCCGGTATTAGCTCTCTTAATTTCTCTCTCTCTCTCTTTCTTTCTTAGTGTACTCTCATGATTTGTAACTGAAACGGACATTTAAGATATGTCACTTGTATTTCCGTTGATTAAAGGGGTAATGGGATGAAGCTGTAAGGAAATCCAGTAAAAAAAATGCGGACAAAAACCGACCATGATGAACGTTTTGGGTTAGTGAGAACTCGGAAAACCTCATCTGTTTGTTCGAAGTCCCCAATCGCAAAATTGTAAGCCATTGAGTTAAGTCGTTGCGTTTCGTAAAAATCACTCGCTAAATCAAGCTCAAAACCAAGTTATGGCAGCCTTCTCGACAATCCGTAAAAAAAACCACGAAGGACAAGGGACCTACGATCGATGATATTCATGCATCCATCTCCATGGCCTAAGGGCATGGACACATTTTTCCTATCGCTCCGTCGATACTGATTACCCTTTGCATTTGCAATTCAATAATTGAGCATCTATGTTTTTACTATTGTATGTTGGCTTTCAATTGCAGCCTGCGAGTGATAAAAGAAAGAAAAATTCGCGTCTAAACAATGGATATTTATTTCTGCAAGAAATGTACCAGCACTTGATGATTGACATAATTGTTAATAAAATATTTGGAGTGAAAATTCTACCACCACAACAGAAATAAACCCGAGAGTTTTTTGGATAGGTGAGGGTAGAGCGCAACCAGTACTAAGCCCATTATTAATTTTATTTTTAAGAATCGTATCACAGATTAGAGTAGGTACGTATAAAGATGGGCTTCATATTCATGTGATAGGCTTCGTTTCATTTTTCAAGGAAGATCTATAACTGGTGGATATTTTCCAGTGATACTATTTTTCTTAAATTCAACATGTTGGATGGAATGAAGTGTGGCAGGAGGTATGCTGAAAATATAAAAGTATTATTGAAGGGGTGTGTCCATCAGAGACATACCTTGACAGGTAGATTACCATTAAAAAATTGTTTCTCTTGCCATTTAATAATGATGTTTCCAGATGCCGAGACCGACATAAATAAGTTGACCACCATAACCACAATAATCAACCCGAAGTTTGGTTTGATGGGAAGGGCTAACCCAAAACTAAGAGCAACGGCGTGATTCCACAGCGTCCCTTGGAACTTCAATAGGATATTGAAATATAGGGGTTTTCAACACAAGGGAATAAGTATGTGATGCTTTAAAGATAGTTCTAGTTATGTATAAAGACAATTAAATAGCATAATGATTCCTTATGCCTTTTTACAAGTGTAATTGTGAAAAAATGCTTCTAAACCAAGGATTTATCTCAAATTCTATGTGATAGCCACAGAATGGGAATATATGTATTATATTGCTTATTTACTTAAATTCTCGACTGACGTAATGATACTTCTATTTTTGAAGCAGCGCCCTTTTCACATACCTTCATTTTCGACTTCTCTGATTACATATTTTTTTGATGTTTACATTTCAAATATTCTCGAACATCTCCTGCTTTGTGTAATATTTTTTTAAGCCTGTTCGGGACTTGGGACTGAAGCGTATAACCATAGGTTACAAAATTGTTCCTCGCTTCGTTACCTTTCCTGCATTCCTTTATGTTATTAATTTCTCACGTCACAGAAGCGCAGGGGCCAAACAATGTTATTTTCATAAATGAATTAAATTAATGATCCGAATTAAAATTTTATGAGCCTACAAATTAAACTTTACGCCGGATTAAGATCACATAATAGGTTCAGAATCCTTGAGCTGTTTAAAAACTAAGTATTTATCATTAGTATGGATTAACAAATGAGAGATAAATATGATCCCAACCCAAATACTTCTATTCACACGAATTAAATAACATAAAATGTGTTGGACTAGCTGGATGAAGATAGATTTGAAATTAAATTCTAAAAAACGTTTGAGGTTGATTAAAAATAATCAGGATAAAGAGAAAATTTGTCATGCAGAAAAATGCACGGACTCAGATTATTTTTAAGACTAATTAGATGTTTTCGGACTATTTCACATTAAATTACTGAAAATCAATATCCAAATTTTTAAATTAAGCATAAGCCCCGGCTCATAAGCAAAACTCATATTCCGCTCGATAAACTAAAAATAATTTGTAAAATAAAAAGGAGAATTTAATTTTTTAAATGAACCAATTCACAAACTTCAATGATAATGCCCTTGAAACGATTTGACATAAAGGTCAAAATTGTAAAATATGAATTAAAAAATTAAAGATAACATTTATTTTATTTTACAGTTGATTTTACGCCACTCTAAAGCATACATCACACTGTTCTGTAAGCCTATAAATATGTTATCAAAAATATTATTTTATTATGAGCAGAGGATAAAGGCATTGCACTTCAGTAATATTACTTAATTGCTTCTTAGAATGATATTTTCTGGCCTAATAAAATCTAACCCATAGTAAAGTTGATGGTAGAGGCCGAGAATTTGTGGAAATTCGTGATGCAAAAAGTAATACACACTTGCGTTACCACGGAAAAGATTTTCTTTTTATTTTAACAGTTGTTAAAATAAAGATAAAAACTGTTCCGTGGTAACGCAAGTGTGTTTTACTTTTTGCAAAATCTAACCCAAATAACAAAGTTCAATAAAACACTGTAATTTACAGATTCCGGCTTCACTTCGCGGAAGTTTACAATACTCATTTTTTAAATAAATTTAAAACGTACCATTCCAAAAAATAATTTTTTCTACAGTTTCGACGAATTTCACCGTTTTACGGCATCGTCAACCACAATAATCAATCCGAAGGTTGGTTCCATATGTGAGAGTTGAGTTCACCTCATGCTATCGTCCTACGCGTCGTGTGAACTTCACGCATTCCGGGTGAGAATGGGATGGTTTCTACCCCTGGGATAGAGATAGTGGGTGGATACAGATGGAGTTGGCTCTGGAGAAGAAAGCCAAGTGATAACTCACGACTAAGTGACAACAAGTTAAAGGGGGAAACGAATGCGTGGAACGGTGGTGCTAACGGTTGGAAATTGGGAATGGGAAGAATTGAGGGGAGCCTCCTTTCCAGTGTCGAGGTGGGAAAAAGGTCATATAGATGACTCCGTACGCTTCACCCTGGGAAATGTGCTGAGAACGGTTTTTTAACGCATGGAATATAGATTACACTACAGTGCACTACGAAAGTCTTTGAAGAAAATGACCATGCAAGCAATCAATTAGCATTGTGTAGCTAATTATTGATAACATCTAATATGGTTTTTAAATGATTTATCGAAAATTTGGCGAAAATTTATTTTTAGAATGGAAGAAATAGCACGGAAGATAAAATAGCGCATGAAGGCAAAACATTCAAAAGGTGATAACTTAAAAAATCAATTCGCTGTAAAATAATTAGAACTACATTTCCAGAATCAAAATTATTAGCTTGGTAACGATCTAAGTTTTGAAAATAAAAGAATATTAATTTCAATTTATCATCTCAGCGGAGTGTCCTGTCAGGATAAATAACATGGAATTAGCATTAACTTAATTTATTTTCACATTCCTGGATTAATACTAAGAATCGTGGCCATGAGTTTTTGATTTTATAGTCTTCAGGACCGCCCATCATGTCCGAGGTGCCATTCGCGACTAAGAAAGATCAAAAGTTCATTTTCTTTGTCATCATGTTTCCGTTAAATAAGAGATTTTCGGGCAGGAGCATAAATGGGAGTGAGGTGTCCATTGCGTTACGTCCTTAGTATCAAATCCCTCATCGTTTGCAAATTTGAAAAATATTCTATGTTTTAGAACACACATATCGTAAGGTGGGACCAAGGAGCTACCACTTGTGCTTGGGCTGTAAATCCCTGCTACTTTTATCGCAGAGACAATGAAAAAATGTGACTTTATTAATAAAAAAATGAACATTAGTCGTAAAATAAGATCAAACCTGAAAAAAAGTCAACATGAAATGCTTGTACTATCAAAACAATAAAGTAATAGATCTGATGCGAACGCGACCGTGGGACTTTGCCAACATTCTCTGCAACTTGTGTATACATTATATGGTTTAAGTTATCTGTAATAATTTACCGGATCAATGAAATAAATCGCTAAAAATAAACACTTAAGTTATAAAAGAAATCGAGTAATCAGTCTGCTGTATATTTGGTCCCTACAAACCATTAGCAAAACTCGAATACCCGATTAGTATTTCTACGACGATCCTCCGATTTCGAGATACATTTCAGTTGTTAGAATGGAACTCCCCAGCGTCACACCGGCGGCGTCTATCCGTTAACCCTATCGTTCGCGTTACTCCTATTTCCCTCAGGGTCTTCAAAGCAATCAAGGTCAACCGGATTACCCCCGCTCCCCTCCCCCCCAGGAAGGGGACGCCGCAGATCACGAACCCGAAAAAAAACTCCGCTGCACTCACTCGTTAGCTCCCTCATTCACTTCAAGCTGTCTCCCATGAACTTGCACGGGTGTGGTGCGGATAATGATTCACCATCGCCACTTACATGAAATAGGGGCACACGCAGAGGGGGATCAGGAGGCGATGAAAACATCGATAATTTGTTTCCCGCAACTATTTGGCGAAATTGAATTGAATGAGACCATCATGACAACTTAGTACAATAGTAAGAGATTCTTTCTCACCTAGCAAAGAGGGTTTACGGCATGAGTGCTTACAAATCACTTATGCATCCACAAGCATTTTGCATAATTTAACATTTTAACATCGCAATACTCAAAATAAAATTATACTCCAGTAGCATTGGAATCTTGATTTCAATCTAATATTTACTTCGTACTAATTATGATTAAGTTAAATTCATACTTTATTGCTGAGTTAAAATTCTCCATAATAAAATTTAATTATTGTGGGCATTTTAATGATGACGTTTCGAGACAATACATTAATTACATGAGAAATTATTGCCATGATCATAATCAATTTCCATAAGGACAAATTAATCAAACTATGAATAGCTTCGGAACACTATTTGAGTCACGTGTCATTGATCATATGGAAAATATTTCTCTCAGCTAACAACCGGCAGTCGTACTTATTTCTTCTTATGATAAAGCCATTATGCTTTTACGACCCAAGTTTACAATCTCCGCGTTGTTCCTCACTTGTCGTGTATTAAAAATTTTTGACTGAGGGAAATTCGCGGGGAACTTCGAGGGACCACGGTACTAGATAAATTTTTCACTCCCACTGTTGTTGACCCCGAGGTTCGTTTATTCAACTCATGACATCTTAGGTACCTATTGAAAGCCAAAGATGCCCTATTCTGTTTTGAAATTTTTCAGATATTACATACTTGTGTTGAACCTATGGTGAATGGACTTTTAATAGCTACCAATGAAATATCATGTTTTTCCGTTAAGATACGTACCAAGCCAGATGATGCATGGCGTGAACTTAAGAGTCTCCGAATTAGAATGGCTGAGTTAACATTCTCCATAATAAAATATAATAACTGTGGGCATTTAAATAATGATATTTTGAAACAAAACTGTAATTAATAGATGAATTATTCCCTAGCTAGTACGGAAATGTAGCAAGCACATATGAGAGTATCGGGAAAGACAGAGGCTTTACCTTACCTGCAGGTAATTATCTAAATTAAATTACTTCTTTTTTATGGTGTACTAAAATAAAGCATATTTATCGTAAAATTTATTTGTTATTCCCATTAAAAACATTAGTTGATATCTGGCGACATTTTTTATTACGTAAATATTAATTTTCATGCTTGTATATAGTGCAACAAAAATCAAAGTAATGAACCCGAGATAGGTTTGGTAGGTGATAGTAGAGCTCACCCAGTACTAAGCCAAACGGCATGTAAAATTCACACAT
>LYUA01000436.1:41355-60610 GCA_002093875.1 Calopteryx splendens
TAGCACTGCGTACCTACCATTTCCTCCATCGAATGCACTGTTTGTATAGCAGAGTTTGAAATTATTGATGTCAAAGAACGGGAAGGTTTTATTATAGCAGATTGAGTTCATCTATTAGCATTGGTTACATTTATGCTCAATAAATTCATCTCACGTGATGAACATTCTAATGCCTAAGTTATGATAGGACCAAAAATGAGGAAATTAGAATATTATGGCAAGGGAAATATTTTATATAGCATTGATTTACTACCGCTGGAAAGTGATGCTTTATATAGCTGATAGGTACCTAATAAATTTCAAATGCAATCAGGACGCAGAATTAGGTTACTTTATTTTTCCCTACGTGAAGTTCATTCATCAGGTTGGCACGTGCATAGTGTGACGATTCGCTAGAGGAAAGGTTTAATTTGTTCTCATTACGGGATCATTAGATTTTCTGTATCCAAAAGACAGAGTAAGAAAAATTATCAAAATAAGTTAAATAAATTAATCGATCTTCTAGCAAAAACTATCAAAAGATTAATATTCATCAAAATAAGTGTAGTATGCTACTCATAGTCACTATTCTTCCCCTGCAAATATTTGAAAATGAGAATTTCATCATTTGGTTACGATTGCTAGCATTCCCATTGGTTTATCCCTGGAACCCCAGGATTAGCATTTTTTTACTATCTTCCACCTCCCATAATTGCCCTGTCATTGAAAATAACCAGCGTATTAATAACATTTAAAAAGTTTTAACTAATTCCTTACTTCTCACGTTAGTTTGAGATGCCCAATTTGAGAGTAAAATCACTCGTCTCAAATTTAAGCTAATGGAATTTTATACCATTCGCACTCACTCAACTCGTTAAAAAATAATTCAGATATTTTATGGCATACAACAATTATATACTATCATACCACAATTTTCAAAGTTAATACATATATTATTTTTAGCTCTGGAACGACAGCCAAATTTAATTTATTTTTTCATGCATAGGATATATATGAATTTCATAGAGGAATGCATTGACATAATACATCTCGCATAGCGGTGTTAATAATAAATTCGCTCATTTCTTTTTCAAACATTGGTATTTCTCTCTGAATTTTGGGTGATAACGCCGCGTGAAGCTAGTCAGTGAAATCATTCAATGGGAATTTTCACCACACTCATTTTTTTTATACATTCAATAGGTATTCCACCATCGATTATAAATAACTGTGTTTTCAAGGCTTTAGAACAACCATAACGTTATACCCATGCTTTAATTCATCACAGGTAATCTTTCTCATTTGGTCGACCACGGACCGTTCAAATATAACGGACCTTCCGCATTTTGTAGAGTAGCATCGAGGATTATTATTCTTACCCTGCAGAGCGCATTCGACATGGTGCCCTACGGGATCCGTGACCTATATTATACAATATATATATTTTACACATGGAATAGAAATAAAACATGCCTAGGAGGTACAAGCTGACCAAACACGAAAAAAAATCACACGATGAAATCGGGAAGTACGGAAAATGTTGACCAAGAGGGTTGATAAGAAGCGGGTGTATTATTATTTAGATGGTAGAGATGCGACCACATACCATTTCATCAATATTTTATAAGTAGGAAAACGATTTTTGGCATATTTCTGAGTATTTTTCATTGGAAACACTCCATCACAAAGTCTTTTGTTTCTATCAGAAACTAATTGGATCATAATGCTTTGGAAATATTACAATATCTAGTGTAATCCTAATTTAGGTTCCTATGACTCAGTCTGAACTGAATAACGCATTCTTATATCGGGGGACTCTTAAATTAAATTTTACAATCAAATTCAATTTAAAAAAACGGCATTTTAGTGTAAAAATATTATACGATTAAACTTGATAATTTGATATAATACATTTTTTGATTCCCTTACTAAAAGCATCATATCAATTATAATGCCACAAATATATTGTAGAATGGGTTGATAAACCAACTTCGAATTATATCAATATATTTTTCTTTACTTTCATGAAGTGGACAAACTAGCGATCAAGGGGCACCAACATGAATATACCATCACTTATATCCATCCATGAATATACCATCACACCATATATGCACCAACATGAATATAACATCACTTCAAGTCAAGGAAAATCGATCCCAAGCCCCACAGACTTCCATAAGCCTCTCTGCTTTATGCCTTTCAATTGACTCTAAACCATCGAACCGCGATCCATCCTGGGTACCAAGCAGTATTTTGGGAGATTGGATATTAAACTGGTGATTAACATCGTACTGCAATACTCTTATGATGATATATCAACCACCGTCATCATCGGCCATCTATTATATGATTAGTGTGATGCAGGCCCCCATTGGGTTCCTTTATCAGCAAAAATATATCGATATAGTCAAACTGCAAAAGAAATACCATGTACAGCGTGCATTTTTGCGACACGATTCTAGACCGTTTCAAAATTTCTCCGGCAACGACATACGCTCTTTTGACTCTATTTCCATTTGAACTCGAATAGAAGAGAGAATGAATGTCGAAGAGAAGCATCGGGGCATTTTTTTCACGGTACTAATGAAGGATCTCATCGGTGCATCGACGGAGAATTGAAGAACTCTCTACGTATACGCATACTTGGGACGTGGGACACGGAAGATCTTTCAATCTCAAAGAAGAGTCTCTGAGATTTTAGATTACAACGGTGACTTAGACAATCTAATCGACTAACAGCTTGGATGATATGGGAAGTAGGTGTGGAAATTATGCGGATGCACGATTCTCCCGATGGAGATGAGACTTCCCCAAAAGGGCTAAAAGGGGTCAATGTGTAATGAACAAGGGACGGTAGGGGGTGACCATAGGATGATGTGTGCGAAGATGCCCTGAAGGGATGTGAATGAGGGAGATATAAACGGTGGAAAAAAGGAAAAACTGCTTCCTTTTCATACAGGTTAAGGAGAGAGAGAAATGGTGGGAGAGGGTTCAGGCAAGGCGATGGGATGACTTTTGGGCTGGGCTAACGGATGAACCGTGACGCAAACGCGCATGCGCGTTGCAGCCGACGGCGCCTTCATGGCGCCTCCTGACCGTGCAACCTCCCACTATCCTCCCACCACCTACCACCAAACCCGCGAATGACGTCATGCCCCCCGGAGTTTTCGGGACCGTGACGTAAGAGGGAGGAGACGCCATTCGGGTGATGGGCACTATTTTTTTTTGTTTTTACAATTCTTACCTCGGATGGATGGAATCTTTCTCACTCGTGGGTAATATTTTGTTTCCTCTCCGTCACTGAGATCCTCAAGGAGAGGTCACCAAGGGAGCGGGGGCTGTCCGACTCTTACTTTGTCCTTTTTTTCTCATTCTAACTTGGCCATCCCCGCAGTTCCTCCATTCCCTTACGACCTCGGTCTGTCCCAATCCCACGGTAGCACTTCAGGCCTCTCCTCCGAGAAACAAGCCTTTATCGCTCCGGGTCCTTATTGCCTTCCTGAGCGTCGCGATTTCCTTTTGAGTTGGCCGACATTCGTTTTTTCGTGAACCGCAAGAAAAGACGTGACTTTTATCGTTTTCCGTCGAGGATATAATCTTGGATTCCTCTAAAAACTCCATTGCAATTTCGCGAAAGAATAAGCCGCGAAGGAGTTCGCACATTGAAATTGACGAACTCGTTTTTATTGCGGGAAAATTAGCCTAACAGTTTGGGAAAACGATAATCGAAATTCTTCAGCTAAAATAAAATAAATCGGATTACCTAGAATTATTAACTGCAATGATATTCAGCTGAAATGAGCACATTTTACGAAGAAATCGCTCAAAAAGCACTGAAATCAACAATTTACTAAAATCAATTTCATAAAAATTATTTTATTATTAATTAACTTCCATCGCTCTAACAAAAGAGAGAGAACGCAATAGCTCCCGAGGTTATGATTCTCATGAATATGACGTAACTTTATCAAAACCTCCGAATTCCACTTTTCTCTTCCTCACATGACAATTTTGTGCATCAAATCATTAGTCTTATTTTTAGTGAGCAGAATACCTGGGTACTAAACTTGAAAGCTAGGCTCAAACGAAATTGTTGAGTGTGGATTGAAAACGAACTACTGTATGCGGAAGTGGGGGCCAAACTATTAAATGAGTTATTGCCTGGTCAACGGGTGTAACCGGCAACCCTCAGGGGATATAACCGAACGAGATCATCGCCTTAACCTCAAAATGCAATTTCTGGTGTTTTTGAGCGAGAAATGAGAAAACAATAACTGGGCCAGCCTTATTTTTGTTTTATATGCCTAGTAGGAATTTATTTATCACAGAATGATATAAATATTAATTATTTCATTAATCATTTTATCTAGGTCAATAAAAATGTCCACATTTTTCCTCGGTAAATATGTTGATTCTTTTCGTGTAATATTATACATTTTAGAACGGCTTTGATGAAGAATTGATAAAAAAAATAAGCTAACCTTTAACAAATCCAATTAATAATAGAATATTTTAATCCCTATTTGCATTCGACGTTCATGGGCGGGAAATATTGCGTCCATTAAAAAATATCTACTTTTTTAACGTTTACACATTTCATTCTGGACGAAAATCCATTTTTAAGGGATAATTTTGAGATTGCTCACAAATTGAGAAATTTTGCTAAGTGAGTAAGCTCTAATTTGACACCTCAAAATTCTTTTTAAAAAACCGTCTTCCCACAGCCCACTCAAATCAAAATGTCGTGGCTACTTCCCAGGAAGCCTGAAAATGGTGCATCAAAACTGGCGGGGAATTAAAGAAATAACTCCACGTGGGCCAGGTGAAATTATTTTTATGGAAACGTGCACACCAAGATACGAGCCAAAATGAGGTACATATGCGAGGAAGGAGAGACGGCGGACGTTATAATAACCTTGACAGGTGATTTTATTCATTTCTCGTGATGTTAGCCAGGAGATATACCTGACAAACCTGAAATACCTGACAAATGTGGTCAGAATATGCCCAATATTTCTGGAGCGTCCCCGCAGGAGCTGACGGACAGGCAAGGCAGAAATTGAATTTCGCCTCGCGAGAGGAATTTCCATTAACCTTACTTGCCATCTATTGCGCCAATTTCTAGGAGCGACCTGCTCTTCAATTTTTTCTGCTCTCGCTCCACACGTTTCCTTCATAATTTTTCAACTTAATGTGCGAAATAAGGCATACGTCTCCTGGATTCCGTTTTCGAAATTGTTCAACATTAAAATTCGATAAAAAATGTTTAGGTTAAATGCTGTAATATAATTTGGCAACTAAAATGTAAAAAATCTTGGAGCACTTCGTGCCTGTTTTACAAAAGTATTTCAGTTGATCGTCCCCTAATTGATAAATTACTTTTTATCGCTTTGTGACATGTTTACGAGAATACTGCAAGAAACATTTCTTTCGACCAAGAACCTATGAGGGCAATTAATCCATGAGCCAATAAAAGTGTTAGTTGAATTGTAAAATTACCCAAATGGAACACAGTTAAAACAATAATTAATGACTAAATATTACATAGCTCTGGACCTCGGAGGTAGGCATTTTTTTAGTCTTGTGTCCTCCGTCTATTGAGGCCATTTCAAAAATAAAATTTGATCACTATATCCCATTTATATCAGGAGAAACGGCGCGTTTCTTTGTTCCTTAAGTCATGGATTGGAATTCAACCCATCTCTGTTTCGCTGAAGAGTCAAAACTTATCTAATTCTCGAGAAAAAAGCAATGAGGTATAAATATTTGACACAGTTTGACGCCGTTTTTTTCGAAGATTGCAGGTACTTACATCAAACGTTTCAGTACTAGACACTCAGGTCTATTACTGCATTCGAAACTGCGCTATATGGTTAATACAATACACACTAGGCAATGCAATAGATGAATGCAATTAAAGCAATATTCACATATGTGAGAATGGAACACGAGCAAATTAATGATTATTTTCTATGAAAGACCCCAAATGCTATTCATCGGAAGGAAATTAATCAATTGTGATTCCTTTAAAGTTAAAGAACGATCGAGACGTCGAAGCCCATGAAATCGGAATGAGGCGCATTTACGCACGCTTAACATTTCCATTCAACTGAGAACAGTTAGAGAACATGACGTTAACTTGATTAGCATTGATGTTAGCTTCCAAAACACTCGCTCGACGACCGGGGCAGATGCAGGTTTTCAGGCATCATAATCCGTTCGGGGGGTCTCTCCCGCCTTTGCCTCACCCGTTCATCACTCGGGCCATTTAGCGATCGATGCAGGTTGCGGTGTTCACGCTCTCTCCTCCCCCACGGCTTACCACGAGCGCCTTCCTCGTTCTCATCGTGGAGGAGAATGGGGGGAAACGAGAATCTCTGAGTTTTTATAATATCCTCGCGATGCTAGTAGGGACGGAAATCACGCGACGCATGGTTGTTTCCTCCAAACGAGCGCCGATGCGATTGGGAAGCGATGATGCACGCACGTAAAATCGCGGTTAGGAAGGGCAGGGAAACCAGAATTCAAACGGAATCCATTCTCCCCCGACGTGCCGCATCCAATTTTCCAGGGGATTGTTTGAGTCTGCACTGTAACGTCGTTCGACGACTTCCGAGGGAGCCCCCGGCCACATTCAACAATCGCATCAAAAATGGAAGCGAGTTTTTTTGCGGAAGTTTATGGGGAATCCATCATTGGGCGAGATAAACAATTAGGCTAGGATGAAAATGACTTTGTTAGGTAACTAAGCAAAGTTAATTATGATCGTATTTTTAAAATATTTTTAGTTTAATAATACTGATTTTAATAACCATGAGGGGCCTTGGTGGCGGCTCGATTAAGTCGCAGGGGGTCGCCGGCTCGAATTACGTCAAGGTCGGTTTCTTTTCACCCAGGAAATGGATGCCTTTGCTCGTTTTTTATTATTACTAAGGAAGGAATTTATCAAATTGTGCATTACTACGTGAGTAAACTTAGGTAGGTAATTTAACACTTCATTATTGCTCTTTCATTTACTTAAGTCAATTTAGCACTTTAAAGCTGACGAAAAGGAAATGAATAAATAAGGTGTTTGCCTATTATTATATTATTTCAAGTAAATGTTGGGACGCTTGAATAATAATTATCTTTAAAATATTTATTTCACGTGCCCACGAATAAAAGCCTATTAGCAGTGTGAGACATAAGGCAAAATTTACGGGGATGACGAGCTACTAATTAACACATAACACCAAATTAGATACCAGTCGGAGCAATAGGCGCAGATGATAATATGCAGGAAATATTAATTTTTGCACAAATAATGCTCAATTAATAGCGTGCGAAAATAGGCTTATGTAGCTCAAAAAAGTTTTGTTTCAAAACGTTTTCGGATGCCTTTACAATAAGATTCAGTAAGAATCTACCACCAACAGAATATTCCATATCAATGATTGAGTATTCAATCGCAATTAAAAAATATATTGTTTTAACGATATCCTTTGACAATGTTTTCGCCAAAAGTTATTTTTTAACAAAAAATATTTCATTACATAATATATTATTTTTAAGAAATAGCCAATGTAATAATTGTTTTAGCTGTAATATTTGAGGATTATTAACGCCAAAATGGTTAATTAGAGATTTATTGGATGTTAAATTCATTGGAGAAGGCTGGTTGACAACATTTTAAGCTCAAAGTATCATTTTATTCATCCGCAAAACGAATCTAGTAAGACCGCCAACAAATAAAAATACAACCATAGCTATATCCCTTCAAATTTAAACGCGCATTCACCAAGGTCAAGGGGATGATTTCTGAAATATTTACCAAGTAAAAACACTGTACGCCAAAAATATACAAGAATGGGCAAATAAACAGAATTCTTGGTCTTAATGGATTTCTAATATTTTTTCTGTAGTGATCAACCCGAAGACTGGTTTTGATAATATTTGGTACAGTCGGTATTTGATTTCACTTTGATGTATTAACAGTAATTTGAGCTGAAAGGACGGATGAAACTTTCCATCGCTGAGAACTGAGGACAAAAGTGCTGCTGGAGATGATTTACAGCGAAAATCCTTTTTAATTAAGTTTCATTGTCCCAAACAGGGAGGGAGTCTTCGAGATGAACCCATATACAAGCGCAGAGAACGTCTCTCTTCTCCCGTAATCTCGTTCTGATATATTATGTTGTCAATATGATATGGAGGTTTCTATAAAGTCAGCACGTTATGGAAGCATCAAACACCTATCAGAGCGATCCACGGGCGATAAATGTTATCAAAAGTCGCTGCTGTAATTTATCCACTCCATTGGTCCATGGTATATTTCGTCCACTCCGAAGATCTTGCCGGCCTTTATTAATAACCATGGGAAGAAGTTTCAGTAGAACAAAATAATTTCATTATAAAAGTAGAGTAAACCAAACGCGAAGTCAAGCACTTAGAGCGCATAATCTTCTTTTCGACGCAGGAAAAAAATGCGGCGCCGAAAATATTTTCAGTGGGATCAATTCAGTCCCTTGAATGAAAAAGTTATCCTGCTATTGCTATCAGACGCAGAATAGAAGCGAATTCCGAGAAAGAATGCAGGGGAGGTGGGATAAGGACAGAAGGTCGATATCGACCACCGCGGTGAGGAAGCCCAATCTCACAGTCTTGGAAACGTTTTTAACTAGCACAGCTATTCAGTTACCGAGGAAGTAACTCTCAGTCTGTACGCTAGAATGTCAGGCTCGATATCTCGATGGACACGAAACTTGAAGGAGACATGCTGGCTCAAAGACGATTCGAACAGGAGAGGCTTGGAAATCGACCCAAGCGAAATGCGTGGATTCGTGGGTGCGTGGATTTCAAATTTGCGAATGAACTCCGAATATGTTAAATTGCCTTTCCCAGCGAACCATTACGATGGAGGAATAAATCATGTGGAGGTTACACACCGGGATCCACGATATCATTTACCCGAAACATTTATAGAAACTTTAATGATATTTATTTCAATTCAAATTTATTTGGCCGAGTAGGTGCACGAGACGCAATTTCCAATAAACTGTCGGGAATCTGAATGTTTTCGTTACCTACCATTTTCATTCACCCTTTTTTTGACTTAAAGTTTTATAAAATGCATCATATATAATTTTCCTTTTATAAAAATAAATAAAAAAATATGCACTATATAAGCAGTTAACGTGAGTAAAATAGGTAAAGAGGGCGTTCACATTACTCAATGACACCATTTCACCTATCTGTCAATCATCAGAGCTTGTATTAGAAGTTTGAGTATCATCAAGAAATTGAACGAGGAGAAACGAAGAAAATTTTTCTTATTTCAAAATAGTTCCTTAGTTAGTTCATGCACAATAGTGTTCCTACTAATAAACGTTATGAATAATAAGAAATTATGAGAATTTCACAGAGGACAGAGAACTACTATTTAAAGATCAATAAATTTGGTATTACACTCAGTTTCTCTATTTTGAGTGGATTTTAGTGTTAGTTGTCACCTATGTTATAAACTCCTATATAGAAAATTAAATATGAAAACTTATCAGCCCAAGTCTTCTCTACTTTCTAAATTGAATGCAGTACAGAACATTAAATTCACAATAAAAGCACGTCTATGTTCATTTTAATAAACTAACAGAGGCAAAACGAAAATAAAATTTCAATGATTAAAATGCAAAACAGAAAAAGTATATTATTTTCTATTCCGGACTAAAGCAAACTTCGGAACCAAGTTCGTCCACACTTTATGTAGGAAAAACTTGCAACGAAGTTATCAATAAATTAGGTTATTTCTATACTATAGGTAAAACACAGAACAATAAGGTTCACGAGAACACAACTTTCATTGAGGATTTGGTATTTATATATTTGCCAAACATCTCACTCTACTGTCCCTCTGAAATGTATGAATATTGAAAAGAATATGGTATTTCAAAAGACTGTCAGTATCCTTACCCAGACGTCATAACTCCTTATGCATGACGCAGCCCCGTAATCCCTCGGTCGAAATACAAGGGACTCAACTGAGAAAAACCTGAAAGGTCTACCACCCACCTACATCTCGTTCCTCGGTCCCTTTTTCAAAATATTTGTATTGACCGGATTCCGTTCTTTCAGCAAAATCAATTCCGGAGGGTCCGTTTCCCAATTCACGCCTTTTCTAAAGTTGCCTCCTTGTATTCCCACCCCGATCCCACCCTTCCTGATCGATGCCTCCTCTTCCTCCCCGACGCCTCTTCCTTCCTCTCCTGTTCTACTTCTTCCGGGTCAGGGCCGGCCGGATAATTTTAGGGTCCCTGGCTAGAAATAATGTTGAGAACTCCATCGATCAGCTGCAATTATTAGATCTCAGTCTTCCCCTCTGCATCCGAGTCTAGGGCTTTGAGAGCCCTACAAATTGAAGCTCCCCTGAATTAATACTGACAGCCAATTAGGGAAATTACATAGGGGAGTCCTGACTAGTCTTTAGCTCGATAAAGACAGCGTATTACGATAAGGGCAATTAATTACGTAGCGCATTAGGGCTCCTAAACTTTAAGTAGAGGATGTGTCTTTTTAGGTTTGAAAATGTTATTTACCTTAATTTAAGCTGAGAAGAAATTAACTTTTCAAACAGTGAATAACAACTTTGTTTTTCACAAAATGAGGGTCATGCAGGTGTAAATAATGATTGCAGTAATCCCACCCACTTCCGAAAAATAACATCGGCTAGGATTTCCCATGATTAAGTATTATGCTCATAATTATTAATGCCCCTAGAATTTTCTTCACATATGCGTCATTCTTATTAAACAAAGGATAAGGATGGCAGAGAATTTTCTAAATGGTTCCCATCCGACTGAAGGGAAACAGACCTTAGGTACCAGAGTGGTATACCATTAGGACGGTGGGTAGTGACAGTTTGTATTATTGATCACAGATTTTAATCGTTGCTATTCCCCGATCATTCATTGGGTGCCATATTAGAGAGGTACAAAGCTTCGTCCTACATTTTATTGTATCATTTCGATGCCGATGCAGGGTTTATAATATCTGTTTTTACACAGCTCTGTTGGACGGTTTAGTTTGGATAAAGGTCAGCCTGATAACTTAAGTTAGCGGATTCGAATCCTGGGTGGTTGGAAATACTCTTAGTACTCTTACTTAAACGTAAGGAATAACTTGGATGTTATTGATTCCGCATAGAAGAAAATACAGTCCTTTTTCTCCTTTCCTTAAACCCCGGCAACACCTAATTGTCCATCTATTGTAATTACTTCTCGCTTCGCAAAGTTACAACAAAGTTATTTCAAATATCAGCGTTTCAAATTGTACGATCTCTGTCAAAATTCAGTTGTTTACGACAGAGAATAAGATTTCAATTCATCGCACTTGTGGCAAGACGAAATAGTTGAATAGGATCCCAATTGTATAGTCACAGTTTTGGTTAAGACCTAGTTCCAATAACCAATGCCAATTGAGTTCACTTTGAGACCGGAATGATTGGGGCACTCAGACTTCAAGATTTACAAATTGGCACATCGTGTGACACTCACTAAAGAGCACCAGTCCATTATATAGGTGAGTTATTCCGAAGTCCTAAAATATATAAGGAGTCGAAGCAGTACAGAGAATTAAGCGAATACTTATGGTTTTCCGTCAAAAAATTTAGATATCCCATGACCTATATTTTAAGAAAATAATGCTTGCAGAATCTAAGCTCCGCATGGAAATAAGGGGTGCGGAATAAGATGAAGATTATAACCGCTATGGGACATAACGTCAGATGTCATCAGATAAATTTTAAAAAAGAGCAGAGATGAAAAGAAAGAGACCAAAAGGGGTATCTCAAGTAATCTTAGATTTAGCGATACGATACTTAAACTAGAGAACCCTTTTTCAATGACGAAACAAACTCAATGGATTGCGGCTTTGTCAAGGAGCATCGCTGTTTTCTTTTCCCAACGTTCCCAGAACATTTTTTTGTCTTTCATTCCATCGCTCCATCCCGGCACTGCGCCGCTAATCTCTTCTTTGGTATTCAGATTCGCCTACGCCCTTGATTCAAAAGGGAAACAAAAAAAGGTTGGAAAGGGTATGTGGACGTATGCCTCCTATAGAAAGGGGTTTTCCTGGCGCCACTGGAAGAGAGCGACAATCCCACGAATCAGCTCCCTTCCGAGAAAACATTTCCGCGACTGATTGGGCTTGTTTCTTATCGGGAAGGAAATTGGCAAGAGAAAAGCCCAGGGAAAAATTTCATAGATCTAATCAACCGAACACGTATATGAATATTTAAATTATCCATAGAATCGATAAAAACAGCTTAAGGGGAAATAGAATTATCTTGTTTAAAGAAGATGAGGCTTATTTGATCCTTTATTTGAAACGCCTTATAACATTAATAGTCAGTGTTAGGGTTACGGGCGTTGTTACATTTTTTAGATAGTAAATGTTTCTCTGGATATTAATGAATTGGAAGAAACGTGGACCTTTCTTTAAATTAAACTCCTTACTCAGCAAGTAACCAACAGTCATTCCAAAAAATGCAACTGAAATATTTTGAATGCGTTCAAAATACAAGTATCACTTTGCTTTATAGTGACTACGAATAAACACTAATTACAAAACACCGGAGTTGGACAAAAGGTTTAGTAAAAATACATCAAATACAGCGAATAAAGAAAACGAAATATAAATTCCAAAAGTCTAACACCCGAGTAAATGAACTTTTATTGGTGTTTTCCCGGTTGTAACTTTTCAGGCGCTCACTGTAAAAGAAACTTTCCCCGTAGGAAAAATTCTCACAATGAATGCTAAAAAGAATCGATAATTATATTCATAGTGTTGTTTCTTGGAAATGCTTCAAATTCAGGATTACATAATTCTGCTCTGATCGAGTTTTGGATTACGAGACTCGCTAGGAAAGCAGCTCAGAGAGTCTCAGCTGAAAAAGGAAGGGAGCCATAAACCCCATTGCCGAGTTTTATGCATTCAAATTATATAGATTCGACCAAAAGATAAATTGGAACTTTAGAGTTTAGGCACTTTGAAGATTTAGATGCTTATGTCTCGAGAAAGTGAATAACTTTTAATTAGTACAAATGAGGTAAGCAATGACACAAGAGTAAGAAATGATTAAGCTTAAATTATCTTAAAATAATAACATCCAAGGTATGAATTCAGCAAATGCGTACTCGATGAATACATGTTGGATTTAGAAACACGTAAAGAGATTAGGTATGGATATTAATTTGAGTACGGAAATCAGTTTCGACTTTTAAAAGTTAAGGTTGAAATTGAAAATCGAATTAACTGAGGGAAAAATTCCGACAGCATTATATTAGCAAAGGATACCAGATAGACCATTCGTTAGTAAATTTTTTGAATAAACACAGAAATAAGAATATTGAATCTTGAAAAGATATAGGAGAAATTTATGATAGATATAAATTGATTTTTATGAGGACAATTAACATATAAGTAAATTAACTGATGCCCGAGGAGATATTTAAAAATACACTAAATTCGGACTCCCAGGTTTCAAGAAAAATTTGTATTTTTTAAATACTGGAAATAACGGGAAAAATGTTCAACGTATGCAGATGCCTCTCAGTACGGTTTCCATAAAATATAAACTTTTATTACTCATTAAGTGTTAGATAGGATTCTGGTACTATGAGCAATTACAGTTCCCAGTGTGTTTGTATCCTCTTTGAAATCATAGATATTTCATTTCCGCTTAGCTCTCTGAGGTCAGTACTGCAAAATGTCTGAATATATCATTGTTTCATCGGTGTAATGGCAGTAATATAGTCATTTCAATCAACTGCAGTCTCATGCCACACAATTTGCGTGTCCGTGTTCACAGAAACAGGGCCACGTAATAGTAAAGAGTAACAGCTAAAACTATATAATTGTAGATTAATAGCATACGGTGACTAACAGAGCGCACAGAAAAGATCAAATCACATTGCCCACAATGTGGGTTCAAATTTTTTTCAATGCATTCATGAATTCGATAAATCCATTGAATGAACTCCATTTCACCCGGACCATTTAAAAAATAATAAACCTTAATACAAGCGTTCAGGTTATAAGTTTTTATCTAATTGAAATTTATCAATCATCCGAGGATAGAATAAACGGAACAACGCTTTTGGTGCGTCCAGAATCTTCGCGTGGGCGCTATTTCCCGAATGATTTAACCAACCCTATTGAACTACGACGACACACATTTTCTAAAGCATCCAAAATTCTGGACGGTGAAAAAGCGTTTTCCCTCCTACGTAAGACTGAGCGATAGTTAATAAAAAACAATATCGAGATGCAAACAACGCATCGACCTAGCGATAATTATCGGGTAGACATATCGAGAATTATAGAAAACAATATCACCTATATAATTAAATTTTAATAGCATCATTAAAATCACATGTCAAATTGGTAAATCAACCATGCTGTGTATACTGTCTCCATTGTCCATACAGTCGATAAAAAGACATTATTTTCTTCAGGGAAGGCATATTAATTTTCGCCAGTGGAATATACTTTATTTGTAAAATGCATAATATAACCTAAATTGCCAAAGAAGTTAATTTAGCCACATCAACTCCCGAGAGATCGGTACCTTAGAATGCAAAATCTATCTTGAAAAAAATATCGACATGGTATTTATATATCGTCATATCGCACAAGTCCTATTCCCACGGGCCAAATCACTTTGCACCACAAAAACAATATGACCTTATTACAGAGAACTGATACCTAATCCTACTCGTGTGAGAATGGAGAAAATAGCATTGCCCTTAAAACTTGACAACCTCTCCTGGTCTGGGATTCGCCAACGGTAGTGGGCAGGCAATCCACGTCATCTAGACACGTACAATGACGTCGTTATGACAATGATGCGTGGAATCGTTGTCGGATTATTTTCGAGGGTCAGTTAGATATATAGCGAGAGGGCCTCAAGGGTTAGAAATGGAAATGGTTGTTAGATAGAAATGGGGTAAGGGTGGATTGACAAGGGACGATGAAACGAGGGAGGTTCAATGGCGGGCGACGATGTGAGCGAATTCGGTGATTATCTGGAGGCAACGGGGGCGTTTACGCGGCATGGATGTGTGGGAGGCAGCCGATAGGAGAGGATGAGCATCTACCTCTATAACCACGCCAGGATGGTTAGGGGGTAGAGGAATAGAGGGGGAAGGGGTGATGGACCGAAAGTGCTGGTGTCGGTGGAGGTTGTGGGCTGTTGGGCAGAGGAGGGGAAGGGGTGCGTGGTTTGGTGGGTGCGTACGAGAGGGTTTGGGGTGGGAAGGGCCTTTCGCGCCGTTCCTCTCCTTCAGTCATGCTGAGTGACGTAAGTGAGACTCTCCCAAAAACCACCCGGCCACCGGAATCGGTCGTCACCTACAGTCCGGAATCATCGACGGCTGGTTTATAAGAGAGGAGGGCTGCGCGCATGCAAATTGAAAAGTAGAGAGATAAAGCGAAATAAAAATCAGTGGCTTTGAAGGAAACGCCGGTTTTTATTTCACTCTTTCGCTGGATTGATATATCAAATGTTAATCATATCATTTTTGTTGCATGTTACATGCAGGTACGTTGCAGGACCGATTAAAAAAATTCCCTTTTTCTCGCACAATCCGTGGTCAAAAAAGTAGATGATATCGCGTGCGATAGATCGAGGTACTTGAAAATGAAATGCTACCTTGCGTTAAAAATCAGTTATTAATCATCATTACGACGACTTATGCCTCAACGTTCCTGATCAATTTTCCATATCTTTCTTGGCATTCCAACACAGTTCAGGGTAGGAGGTCGATTTTGGTTAAATGATATATCGTCTCCTAGATATTTAAATTTCTGTCCTTCCTGAAGACATTGATCATTCAAGACTATTTAAATCGTTTATCGATTAAGGGTCATAACTTTTTTGATTAAAAATTTAAAAATTTTATACCCAAGGTATAGTTGCAGGTCTAGATCAGGTATATCTAGCATTCGGGAGACATTTTCAGTTGTTGTTAGAATAAAAAAATTACACTAAAATCAATCATTACCCTTAATGGCTGGTGACCCAACGCCATCTTCCACATGTCCTTTTGGTGGCTTGCAGGATAAGATGCAAATCTAGCAGACCTAACCATTTTATGCCGACCCAGTTGGTCCTGTTGGTTGCGAGATCACTCTAAGATCGTCGGCTCAGATCCAGACCGGGGCTGAAAGATACCATGCAACGCAATTAGCTGCCTTGAACTGTGTTAACGGTAAGAAATAATCTCCAAATTTGGAGGAGGTAAAATGACAATTTTCCGTTATTTTCCCGGAGCATTTGTACGCTTTATCTGATGGATAAAGGCCTCTGGGGTTAAATTTTGGTGGTCTCTCGCCAACTCGAGAGATAAACAGGCTTCCGAACGTTTATTTGACTTGTTCATAGTGGTTTCCTGAATTACGACACATAGAATCTATATCAAACGGGTCAGAGACCAAATGACAAAAAAATATTACAAGAGATAATGAACAACCGTCGCATAGGTGAAGTTCTCCGTGGAATTGAGAGTTACTAAATATCCTAAAAAACCTAAGCAACTTTTTTATACGATAATAATTCCGAAAAGGCGATTTAAAGCGTTCATTTAAAAAGCCTTTGCCAGTATATTATTGATACTACCCTGTGAGAGAAGGGACAGTTTCGAACGTCATATTAGGTATTTTCATCTAGAAAATTACTATGATCTAAATGCGATGAACAAAAAAATAACAATTTATGATTGAGTTAAACAAATTTCTTACTTTCACATGCGTATGTCCAGAATATAAGAATAAAATATATTGGTAAATAGGTCTAAAAATAAAATTAGATTCTACAAGAGGCTATGGCAACATGGCCATTAGACTTCAAGTACTCACTCAGGCTCCGGGGACACTTAATGAAGATTTCTGCTTGTGTGAGCCGATATTTTTTATTATAAAGCCGATACAATAGATGTTAATTTCCATTATGATATTGGCATAATTTAAGATCAAATGGCTGTCTGAGTGATTTTTATACATTTTAATTCATAACAAGTCAAAAATTGGGTTTTTGTTGCAGTTTTACTCACATTAATCCAGTACACTATTTTGTGAAGCACAAAAAATAGACAACCAAATACCGAGAAATTTCTCGACAAAAAATATTTTCCATTATAAGAATCTATTGGCTTCTATCATCATTTCACAAATATTCCCATAATTCCCACAAATATTCCTTAACACAAATTCATTCCCTTCACTTTTTTGCTAGGAACTTTATTGTTGTCGTCGCAAATAAGGAATAATTGCTTGTTAAACCCGTCCATTAAAAAAAAAAATTAATGAGGTGGTATATTGGTTTGGAAGGTTGATTAGATAATGAATATAACTTTTGAGGAAAGAGCCTCGTCATATAAAAGGTAATAGTTATTATTCCAAGTTTAGTCTCCAACATAAGCTGGTTTGCGAGGTAAATATTTGACCATTAGAGTAGAAGTAATAAAAATTAATACTTTTATTTCGTTGGTTTGTGGTTTAAAATGTTTCATAAATAATATAGCAACAGGATAGTCTTCCAACTGGGTGAAAGAATTAAATTACAATTGGGGAAGCATACTAAATGTTATTAATATTCAAATATATGTTTTACATAATTTTATCCAAAAATGAAAAAATAATATCCCACTTGGAAAGATAAAAAGCAATGGAGACGGTATTCAAAATTTATTGAGCATGATGAAGTTTTCGGAGTTACGGTCACCCTTAACCACTCACATACCACACGTAAAATTCAATTCTCTTTCTAAAGGCATTTTCCATCTGCTGTCACAATGTATTTGGAGAGCAAAAAAACTATTCATTTCAATTGTCAATGTCCAAATCATTTTTAAATAAAAGCACTTATTGGATACCAGATTCACAGACAACAAATGCGAAAAAATGAATTCGTTTACAGATGAAGAATTCTTAAGGTGTTTAAATAATTACCCTATCGAAATTAAAATATTAATTCCCTGAAAGAATAATAGCGTTAGGTTATGAAATCTCTTTTTATTTCATTTTCAAAAATATACTAAAAATGCGAGAGGAAAAGAACACTCAGGAATGAAAGGAGAAGAGCTATTCGAAAAGTTTAATTTACACGACACTTTTAAGAGGGGTCGAACAACTCTCATATTCCAGGTTTTTTTTCATGATAACTAAAATGGAACAGCTTCCAAAATTTACCAATATTCTTTTCTTTTTCATCGTGTAATGGGGTTTTTCTTTCCTTTTTAAATTTTCTTCTTTTAACCACATGAATTTAAAATACTTCTCTTTTTATTTTTCAACTTTTCTTAATTCAACAGTTCCTTCGGAGAATTGATTTTTCGTTAGCAAAAAAAAACCCACCCTGTCACAGTGGAAGCAGTTGTCAGATGCATAACTAAGGACTAACGTGGTGTGTTGGACGATAAGGTGCAATGCATAGAAGTGGGTTTCATTCACCCCTCTTGGCCTCGGAGTTAACCTCAATGAATAACAATGGCTCACACGATTCAGAGTCTTGCTTGACGAACGGTGTACTGCGGTCGGTGTGGGCTTATAAACTATAGTTCATTGCATTAATGCCTGTGGTGATTAAGCACTTCCATCGCCGGAAGTAGGAAAGAACTAAAAAACCTCCCTGGTGCAACAAATGTAGAAAAATTTGAAAAAAACAAGAAAAAATGAGTAACGCTACTTCCGTTTACCCAAATAAAAATGTTTACGTGAGGATATTTGATGAAAGCTACACGATTTTTTAATTATATTTCGACTCGGCTTTGAATGATCATTTTGGCGCTGTTACGGGTCACTCAAATTTTTTTATGTGTGTGGGGGGAGGGGGGGGGGAGAGAATTGATTTNACAACCCATGGCACTCAAATTTTTTTGTGTGTGTGGGGGGAGGGGGGGGGAGAGAATTGATTTACTGTACCAAAAAAATAATGAGATTATATATTAATCTAATCATGCTGACGTAACACTTTAAAACGATGGAGTCCACATTTGGACATCGTTTTTGGGCATCGCAGCGCGGGCAGATGCTTCCACAAATAAAGTTACGACTATAAATGAGTTGAGCTTTTGGATGGAATGAATGGTTTCGGGGAGAGTGGATGGGAGAAGACGAGGGGGAAAGCCCGATATTAAAAAAAAAGGGTCGCCGGCCACCACCGCCACCACATGCGAGCGACAGGAAACAGCAAAAACACAGCGTGCGGTTGGATTAACGTGGTGCCGTGGAACGAAAAAAATGG
>LYUA01000436.1:99055-119843 GCA_002093875.1 Calopteryx splendens
TAAGCGGGAAACGGGCGCAACTTTTCGGCGTGCTATATAAGCGGGTCTGGTATGCGAGGTGCGGTGTCCTCCTGCGAACTTGTCGGCGACGTCTGTCCTCTACTCCCTCTGCAGTCCACGACCGAGCTCCAAAGAAACCCCATCCAGACCTCATCGTCACCCCTGCCCACCTCCCAGCGGAGCCCTAAGACGACCGCGAGAGCCCTCGCCATCTCCAACACCAGCGCCCTTACGCTCCGAAAGGTGAAAAGGTAAGCGGTGGACCCCAGGGGAACTCGGCTACTCTCCCACGGGTTGGGAGGATGGGAAACTTACGTCGCCGGGCCCCCGATGAGTGGTTTTCTTTGTGCGCGTCCTCTCTCCCTTTAGATCCGACATGTTTCCATTTTTTACGCATTCGATTATCAGTTTTCATTTAACATTCTCCGAATAAAAAAAAATAATAATCGAGTACGAATTTAAATTTCCTCAACACTTTAGCTGCTCCCGTAAAAGATTTTTAAGTATTTCCCTCCTGAGTTGAAATCGTTCAATTTTTCCGTTCTTAGGTACATCACAACAACGGAGCAAACCTATTCGGGAATAGGTTTCTTCCGCCTTTTTTCAATCTCTCCCAATCGCGATGACAAAATTCATCTTTCGAGGTTTAGGTCTGAATATATTTCGTGTCCCAAATCTCGTGGATCAACCTTATCGTCACGGAAATTTTTGATCCATGTGCTTCAAATTTCAAGTAAGGATACATTTCTCTGGTAGAATAACACTTACGAGATCAAAAGTTGTGATTTTACATACACTTTTTGCTTTCAAATATCGGGCAGCTCTTTGTTCTCCCTTATTTTTGTTCCATCTTAGTATTCAATGCCATTTTTCGATTATGCTCACAAAATGAATTTATCTGAAATTATACCTACACGTAGACACTAGATACCCACGAATCTTATGCCGCTTTCAGCCTCGTTATTATTTGCTGGAAAGCATCATCGCACGAGCTCCGGATTTTGAATACTTTATAATCCGCAGTAAAAGCGCTCGTGGAATATATGTTTATAAAACTTTACAAATTGTAATTTAACAAAGGAATTCAGAAGTTCACAACTCGAGGGAATAATGAGTGTACTAACCAGAGTTGCATAGATATCAAATCTTCTTGAGGTTCGCTAATGCACTTAAAAATTAACAACGTTGCCTAGTATGATAATACAGTTAATGTCATCATTTTTAATTATTGTGTGCCGTCTCCTCATGTTCAGCTTCTAAGGATTTGGTATTAAAATTTGTTTTCTTATTAAGTATTTACATGGCAATTTACACTTTGCGCATTACAAACCTAAGGGAATAATCTTTGAGCGGGTTAAAACGAGAGTATACAGATTGGATTTTTATTTTAGATCAGAGAAAATTAACCTTAAAAGTATTACCTACCTGTGAATTATTGTGTGCAATTTTAACGTTGATCTGCGATTTTAAATACCATGTTTAGGTAGATACCGTGGGGAACACTTGTTTTAACAGCTTGTTATCCTCGTTGTGACTTCGATACTTCACCCCAGACTAGAGGAAAGCCTCGTTACAGAGGTAACCAAATTGGGAGCCACTCAATAGGTGATCATGGATGCGAATTTGATTTGCACAATTCGAATGCAATTCCATCTGTTAATTAGGATAAACTAACCAATTGTGCGAGTTTTTTAACGAATAAGTACTCAGCACCATAAATCAGTGAACTGATATATGAAACAATTCAAGTGAAAGGGACTATTTCAAAGCCCAAAAAAATGCATGATAATTTAACAATAAATATGAACCGTAGATTTTCAGTATAAAATGTCTTTTCAAACTAAAAAAAGGCGGGATAATTTTTGATAAACTGATGGCGAGGGTATTTACAGCAGAAAAAACATTGTTTTAGCTCTTCCAAGGGCAGAAATCTTATAGAATCGCTACACATCTCGATAGAAATAAATAGTGTTACAGAAATTAAGTTACGCGTCAGAGAGGGTTTCAAAACCAGCGGCCTACGTGCCCAGTGGGAAGCGTACATCCCCGGACCTGCTCGATGTAGAAAAGCCTACTTACGACAAAGTATAACTGAGAAAAAAATCCTCTCTCAGCTAAGAGAACGCATTTATGGATCAATAAACGACCATGTCTGCCTCTACAGGAATTATCTGATAAGCTATTGAATTCGTAATTACCGACCAATACCTCGCGAGACGAAGAATTTTCGAGACCAATTTAATCAATTAAAAAAAAATATCTTACGAAGCCTTATACAGGAAAAAATAATTGGGGATTTAAAAAAAGTATTTTAAATCTAAAGACTTGAAGGAAAGAGGAAGCGATTCTTAAGAATATCTGAAAAATTGCATAAAAGAATGCAAGAGGCTTCTAGGCAAGGAAGTAGCAAAAACTTCAGTTTTAAGGGTAAGGCATTTTAGGCAAAATAAGAAAACAGTAGCTATGCAAAATTTGTTTAGCATTCCCTTTCCAGGCGATGTTTTCACTATTTTATTAATTCAAAACAGTGAGCGCAATAAAAATATTTTAACACGCTTCCACAATTATATCTCAAAAGGTAACCTTCATGAGGAAGCTCGATGTAAATTCCAGACTCGAAAGTGATACTGCATGACTTACTCTCTACGCCCGCTACTTTATGATGGATTATTCTTAGGATTAAGATGGATTAGTAACCCCATCATATCAAGTCCATTATCCATATAAGTTAATTAATTTGATTCCAAGGATAAATTTGCCTTACATAAATTATCTCATGCTAAATTTCCTTGAGTATCGACTATAAATAATATATGTACATCTGCCGATCGCCAAGTATGAAAATAAAAAAGTACCTATCATCAACGATAATGGGACAGCTCCATCAATAACTCGAATAAGAGCGTTAACAGAGACATCAGTGTAAGCTTGAGGGCACCAATTTTCGAAATCCAGCCCCTTGGAACCCTTACGTGCTTATTCAATAAGCTCACTAAGGGATCTTGTTTCTGTTTACGGCCTCGATTTTCATTCTTGCGGATGGAAGACGGGATGGGAAAAACGCGAGCTGCCCCGAGGAGATTGTGCCCACCGCGGCAACGGTGTCTGTCCGCGGTGCTCTTGAGCACTTTACGAACCGCAATCATCGCCCACCGGGAGCGTCGATGTAATCAACCGTCATGGGGTCGACAATGGGTCGCGTGTGAAACATCGCGCGGAATTTGTAGTAACACTATCTTCACAATTTATTGATCGCGAAAAAAAACATCCTTCACCTGATGCTTACAAGGCCATCTCGGACGCCAACGACGCGTAACATATCCACCCGCCACTCACAATGAAAAATGTGAAAAGGCATTTACCCGGTACCCCATGAGAACTGAAAATGAAGATGCAAATTTAAAATTTTCACCAGTACGAGAAACGTTTAATGCGATCGTAATTTTGAATGAAGAAAGACCCTGACGATTTCTGATGGTGTTGAGGTGGGTGGGTTTTTTTAAATACAATTTAGGGCAAAAATACAATTTAGGGCTGGTGAGTGTTCTTCCCATCTATATGTACCCCACTGTGAAACTTCTCCTCCGTAGTACGCGACTGGTGGCCACGTCTGTCAAAGGTTTTACGTCACTAGAGCATGATGTGCTAAGAGAAAGAAAATTGATAGAACATTGTCTACTCTTTTATTTTGATAGATTAAAAACCCCTCGGGGAATTGTAATTAAATACAATGGTTTGAGGCACTACTTATTTCAGTTCATATTGAAATAATACGTCGCGAAAAATGTTTTTGGAATATAATTCACACGGGAAATTTACCATATAAATTGAAAAATGCGTACATAAATAACTCGAAAAAGTGGTGATACACATTAAAAATTCAGCTGACTTAAATGGAATTTTAACCAAAAACTCTAAATGATATGGAAAAAATGAATTAACTCACACGCGTTCACTTTCGCCAGAGATTTTTCAGTACTATATAGTGGATTTTATTGCATTACTACCATTCACACACGAAAACGCCGTCTACATGCGAATACCATTTACATTTGTACGGGCTTAGATCCCCCTGTTTCATGCGATAAGAAACGAAAACGTATTAGTCTCACGAAATGATCACATTTTGCTTAGTTATGTTAAACAGTTGTCATTTCAAAATTACTTCATATTTGCATGAAATGAACTTGACAAAGAGGAACAGGGACCACGTAACGTGAATATCGATAAACCACGCGGAAATCTAGTTCCATGAGGAATTTAGGAACAGAGCTCAGCAAAATTTGCATTTTTACGACCTTAGCAAGGAATTTAATTTTAACGAATGGTAAAACATTCTCAGGCAATTTTTGTTTCATTGGACCCGTTCGGATAAACTTTTTCCCTCTTCACCGGATGGAGTGTGGAGTTACGAGAGCGAATCATGTGAAAGTTTTAGTCATTTAATAGACACCCCCGGGGGGATCAATCGTCCCTTCCACTAACCTCTCAAACAACGCCTTGCTCCAGGTAACCCTTAAGCTCATCCTGCGTGCAGGCTCAGCAATAAATACCTTTTGTCGCATATCGGAGTTCGAGATTTTAAGGAAAAATGCCCATGTGTTCGTGACTTTTTAGTTTCATTTTTCAAGCCCTATCATAATTACAGTTAGAGTAGATTAATTAGTTAGAGTATTTACAGCGACAACTATACTGTATTAAAGCTAACTTCTGCACGAGCATTTCAGTGCCCATGGCTATAAATAGAATGATTGAAGAGCCATTAGGAAATCTTATTTTTAACCAGATACAATTGTGTAGTAAACTAAATTGCAATTATTAGCATTAAGCTCCCATAGGTTAATAGCGGGTACCCAGATATAACTGTAAGTATCTGCCTGTAAGTAGGCATTAGTTAGTCGGATTGACTTAAATATAGTGTATGATTTTCACTTATTGACTTACTTTAAAGAAGTTTGTAACATTTTTGAATAACCGTCATAAGTTACATATTATTCCAATCAATTAGCATCTAATGAATCTAATGAACGTTGTAGTGTTAGAACAAGTGTTCGAAATAAAGAAAATGTACAAACTAACCCGGTTTTAAAATTCATCTCTCGTATATCGCTTCTATTTTCTCGGAATAAAAATAACGGAATACATTAGTTTTTAGATCCCGTTGAAAACAGTACATCTAAAGTATAAGGCATGGTTTCAAGTATAACGGAAAGTTTAAGGGAAAATTTCTTCGAAAAAAAGTATTCCAATTTGTCAGATTTAAAAAGCTCATCGGTCTAGAATTCATACGATTAAACATCTTGGGCTCATGAAGTCGAAGACATTGGTGATATGAGCATCTTTCACCATGTGTCTATAAATATATGTCGAAAGAATATGGCATTCATATTAATCTCGTATATCCCTGAAATTATAAGGTACAATGTTATTTGGATGCTTCCTTTGGGAGGCCAATGATTAAATAGATTGTTTGCATGATCATTTCTAACTCCCTTTCATTTATATTCAAATAATATCTTGCGTGCCAGCAGGTTGAATTCTAGTGGGAAGGGTTAAAGACAAACGAAGCTTCCCCATCAATAATTACATTCCCTTTCTCACTAAGCTTTTCACAGAGATAATATTTGCATCGAGCACATTCTTGGTAAGTTTTTATGCCCGGGTCAACAAAATCAATCATATTACATCTAAAATGTGTGGGAGCATTAAACATCTACAGACGCGGCCCTTAACGTTCCACTGCCAGCGCTTATGAATAATATCTGTACGGAATAAATAAGAAAGCTTTTTTGGGCGTGAATGTTTAATATGGTAAGTTTAAAGACCTACGGCATCATGGATTTTAAGAGATATTCATGATTTAAATTAATAGATGAATAAACCCGTCATGTGACTAACTTAATGTGAAATGACACTTGTCTCGTTCGATAACCAGATATATACGGAATAAGGAAAGGAATCTTACACATCCAATATTCAGAAAGCCGAAGAATGATAATGCGAAGACAACCGAATGGCATAAATACGGAAAATATATCTGGACAGGCGAAGTGGCAGGTATTCATAAGCGAGCTAAATTCAGGTGCGAAACACTATTCTCCTTCAACTCTAAGGAAATGAAAAATTGAGCCATGAGAGATAAACCAGCGGATTGGTGTCAGCACAGTCATTGGCGAGAAGAGGGTTTCACAGAAAAGATCACGGGCTCAAGTATTCTAGTGAATGCTCTCTTGGGATGTCATTGTCTGCATCAAGTTTTACGTTGACCTTCGAATAGTGAAAAGGAAGGTGATGCAAGACACTTGTTCCAACAATCCATTGCGCTTCTTTTTGACCATTCAAAGGTAAAAATTTAGTTTTCAGATTTAAATACTCCGAATAACAAATACTATTTCATAAGATATCCATGAGGTACTTAATGTATCCATGATCCATCCACCTCAACAAGACTACAGCATGGGTATAATTGAAAATGCCTCAACGAATTACCGATTACTAAATCTACAGCTATTAACATTTCAATTTTCCCAATGTTGGGACATCATTTCTAATTCAAAATGTTTAAACACCATCGTAGATAGTTTCAACATTAAAATGCGGCAATGATCACTTTCCTTCCCATGCCCCATTTTTTATATTTTGTCTTCCTAACACCAAACAAAAGACTGGCCTCCACCGCTTTTCCACAATAGTCTTTCAGGTTTACATCATTCTCACATAAGTTTGATTTCTTCTCTTTGATGGTTGCAATGGTGGGTTCGTACTCCCGAGAGAAAACTCAATAATTGATGCCTAGCGTCGATCATCGAGGTTTTACGAGCGCAGCCAAGGCGGTCAGGGTCCGAGGTTAATGGTAGGATTATTATCACGCAGCGCCAGAATCGCTTGCCGGGATGTCGGGGACGGTTAGCTGGGCTCGACCCAAACAAGCGTGTAAGGCATTCAAGTGGTGTGTCATCGAATGCGACGCAGTCAATTGGGTTAACATTTCACCTCAGGGAGAAGTAAAAAGCGAAGGAAAAGAAGAGAGAGCTATTGGGGAATTTTTTATTGCATACAGTGACTTAAGCTTCAATAGAGAGGTGCTAATCGTTATTGTAGTCCAGGATATTTTGTTCATGTGTCACGCCATGATTATTTTTCGACGCGCAACGTAAAAATTACTTAAACAACTTCTCTATATAAGTATCGGATGCAGTACTCTAAATACTTCCAGTTAATTGACAGGAAGAGGAGGTTCACAGAAATTTAAACCCTTTGAAAATGTTAGAACCGAAAGAGGGATAAAATTTCTTAAATAATTTCTCTAAATAATTATAGAGTCGATTATACAGTTTTATAAGTCTTTATACGTCCTTATAAAAACAACAGATGGCAAACCTTTAACGCTGGATCCTCATCAAATATTCATATTATAATAAATATACATTTCTCTTCGTAATAAAATCGAAATTATCGAATAATCGAAATCGAAAAGGCGTCGAAATACAAGCATATCAAGTACGATTTATGAATTTCGATAATGGATTTTATATTCACTCTCGCTAGAAGTGAATGATTTTAACGCAGCATTCTTATACCAAACTTTGGAATTGAGAATCCTTAAATTGATTGAGAGAAACAGTTTCAGATAATTAGATTTCTGTTGGAACATTTAGATTTTTAACTATTCTTAATCGGTTCAAAATCATACTACATATACTACATATACTTAAATAAATGATAAATGTATAAATTTTAGAATTTAAATCGAAATCGTATCGAAATTTTAGATCCAAAATTTCCTGATTTCGTATATACTCTGAGCCATGAATAAAATACAAACCAAAGAAAATGTATCAGCCTTTAGCCCTTGGTCACAAAAATTCTACTAATGATCCTTATAAAAATTTAGCAATGCTATCCAGGTCTAGCAGGGCACTTTGTTTGCCACTTCTCAGAAATTGCTGCCAATTTTCCAAAAAAAATAAGCATAACCCAAAACAAGAGACATGAAACATCGTCAAGCAAAATGAAGTACAGGGAAAGGCGAACTTAACGAGTTGAGAAATATAAATTCTTAACCACATTAGCCTTCGCAGCTCGCCCAATGCGGCGGGCACGTTTTATCCGCGTTGTTTCCCCATACGACCCCGGGAGAGTCTTAATCAAAGTGCCCCTAAATCTTCGAGTGCTTAACAAGTGTTTCACAGCTAATCATCATTCGAGGTGCCTAAAACATTTCACAAAGTTCGCAAATTTTGTATTTTTCTTTTGCACAATTACAAGTTTTCCAAAAGAGCATTTTTTAAGTTCATTGAAAAAAATATTGAGTACCGCATTAAAAATACCTATCAGGCTTCAAAAGTAAAAGGATTAGACATTACTTCCTCGGGTTTTAATCATTACGCGCAAGCTTCAGAGGCATATGTCTACAGGATAGCGGAGGCTATTGGACGTTGTTTAGCCACTTCTACAAATCTTCAAGAAATTGAACGATTTAATGCTTTTTCTTTCTTTTCTGCTCTGTCCCCATAGCACTTAACTTTCCTTGCCTTCCTTGTCGAAGTCAAAATACCCAGCTAAACGATAAAATCACCTGCCACGAACGCAGCATGTCTATAGCGAAGCATGAGTCAGTAATGTGATGCAACCCGAATACCTGAAGAGATATGCAATGTTGCATATCCCGCAGGGGAGATTTTGTTTGACGTAACGAAATAAGGAGCTAACTATAATCACTTTGACTATGATCGATTGAGGACTTGTAAATATAATTATTTCACAGCTGTAAACAAATAGTTGCGCACTTAAAATTAGATTTTTCTAAAGCAATTGATAAATGATAGCCATGAAACGCAGGCTATATGATTAGAAATTAGACTTCGTTAGGACAAACTATGAACTATGAACATTCCAAGAGTGCAGAATAAAAAATACTCTTAAAAATAATTGATGAAACTGGAATTCACGTCACGATACACTCCTAATGTCCTAGTTTCAGTTACTAATTATTATTCACGTTGAATAATATGCTAATTTCTATGAATGGCACCGATTCTAGAAAATCGAACATCGATACATTCCATATTTGCTGTTAAACGTGTTGTAATCATACCTGCATGTAATGAAGAAAACAGGTATAATTTTTCTGTTTAAAAAATTAACTTCCCCTCTAGCTTCATCCTCTATGTATGAGTGTTTTCCCCAACGCATGCAAAAGGGGAAGCAGTTTCTGAAAATCAAAATGACCATGGGGAAAATTAAGTTTTATTTTAAAGCTTCTAAATCATTTTTTTGCGTGCCTATATCGCTAGAGTTCTCAAATCCCGAATCCCAGAGCTATTTTCGTGTACCTACTATTTTTCATATCACCATAAAAATCGATAATGTAAGAGATTAAATTTTTTGATGAGCAAATATTTCCGACTAGACGCTCGAAAGAGTACAAAACATATGTGGCCATTCCATATTCAACCACTTACGATACTTATTAGATAATCTGGGATGAATATTAATCGTTCCTTTTTTTGACACAATTTTATGGATTTAGGTTCTTAATACACGCACGTTGCCTTTATGATATTTATTTTCATTTTTCAAAAGCATTAGTGCTACTGAGCTTATTAAGTGAAAAAACCCGAATCTAAAAAAAATATCGACTTAACCTTGTGAATGATATTAATGTGGTCCGTAAGTTACCAAATTTCAGTTTTATTTATTTATCTGAGGATCTAATAGATATTAAAAACGTATCGTTGTTTAAATTACGTAAAAAGCTTTTGCTTCCAGTTTGATCAAGTTCTGGTACATCATACCTGAAAATCCATTATACAAAGGAAATTTCTCTGAAAAATTTTAACGACGAAACGAAAATTAGGGCACCATATAGGCTGGCTTGTTTTTCCCCAGAGCGCAACCGGAAAAAACGAATTTGCAACTGTAAAGCACATTTGGAGGAAATTCGACCGGATACCATCCCAAAAGAGAAAAGCTAGGGATAGAGAAGGCCATTTAAACGAATTACTAGCGAAACAGGGCGTACATTTATCCCTTTTTTTAAGGATCCCGCAAGATTAATGCCGCAATCAAAAGCTGCAAGTTTCAGTTTATAATTTTTTTTACAATCAACACACAGAAATTATATTCATATCAATAGTTCGCTCCATGGTGGTGATGATGTGGCATATTTCACTATGGCAAACTCCCGAACGAAGAATTGGTTTTGGAAGGTAGAACTGAGTGGAAAAATGTACGTTAGCGCAGGAAGTGAGTTCTGAAGGAGACCCTGCACCACTCAAGGGGCGTTCTGTCGTCCACTCACTCCGCAAAGTGGCTTAACGGTCCCTTGGTTCACTCCAACCTTACGTGTGAATTCTCCTCACTTATCCAGTATAGACGATGTGAAGGGGACAAAGAGATATTTTTCCACTGAAACGCGCTCTCAGCAATCTCATAAAGATACGTGCAAATTCCTGTCTTTAATTTGATCATGAATCGGCTCCGAACACAGCCATTCCATAGAGCATAGTAGCAATTCCTTTGATCGACCAGAATATCGGTACTGTAAGACCATTTTAAGTCTAGCGGATATTCATCACCATATTCACGATTCACCAGAAAAGTAGTCAACCAAATACGAGTAATTTTAACACAATTTTCGATGCAGTAAACGGGAATTTTTATGTTTATTAACTTAAAAAATAAAAAATAAAAGAAACAAATAAATCATAACGCATTCCTTTATCCTTCCCTATACTGAATTTCCTATGCGCGCACGATACCATGTGGATTTTTTATTTCATTTTTAGAACTACTATAGCACTAACCTTAGGAGAGAGAATTACAAGGGTTACAGTTTACTCTCCCGTCCCTAATAGCCTTCTGAATTTTAACTAATCCTTCATGGTTTGGCTTTGAGGCGAGAAATCAAACTTTGCAAGAAAGAAAAATAACTGAGGAGAAAACATTTTTAATGGTTTCGAAACGTGGTCTTTGAGAAAGAGAACAGTTGTAGATTGAAAACTGCAGAGCTATGGCTGTAGATAAGAATGGAAAAAATTAAATGGAAAAGACATGGAAAAAAAAGGAAGAAGCTCTAGGCACGTTAAGGGAAAGAGGTTGTTGAAAGAATTCGAAGAACGGAGGGAAAGTGGATGCAGGGGACATCGAGAAGGGGGAAGTATGACGGGTGAGCAAGGTAGAAACATGGATTGAATAGTAATTTTAAACCGCAAGTAGAAAGGTAGAAATGTGTGGATCTGGAAAAGGGTTAATTGGTATGCAAGATGTTAACTTATTTAGTGTAATATTAAGCAGGCCTTAAAAATATAGAATTGTTTGGTTACTAAGAGAACAATGACATCGCATTAGTTTCTCTGGGTTCATAAAAAAATCTTCTTCTGAAGAGTAGATTTCCAATAATAATAAGAAGGTGCAAGTATAGATACAGTGAAAACAAAAAGATCCCTTAACGATTTAGGCAAGCAAGAAATGACGGTCTGAATGACACTCCAATGGAATTAGTCGGTCGAAAGAGATGTAAAATGAAAACGCGAGAATTTGGAGATGGACTGGGCATTTTTTTTTCAAAATAAATAATGGACCAAGAATTAAGCTACTGATTTGGAAAACATGATATTTCGCACTATTACGTCTCGCAACTCTTAGCCCTAAGGGAGCACAAAAGGGCCCGTGGGCGGTTGTTTCGTTTGTTTTTCCGATTATTCCTTGAATACGTCACCACAGCGGTGCACTCATTGATGCGGAGGAATGAGTTATACGAGGCATTGTAGTGACAATAGCTGAGCTTTTATTCAGGGCCACTCCTCGACTGCGTCGTTACCACATTGCTTCCTCCCTCTGGTCCCATCTTCCGTTTTATTCGCCTTAAAAAAAAGGCCATTTAGCAGATAGTAGAAAGACCACGATCGAAAAATGAAAATAAAATGTCGTTTCGACCATATTTTCTAAATAGTACTATGGAAATATCGAACCTTTCGTCATTCTACTATATCCACGATTTCAGCTTCACTGATCATTGTTAGAAAAACGCGGAGCACGATCGCCCTATATTTCCGAATTTTTCGCCAAAAAATCACTCAATCATCTATAAGCCAATGTCTTCCCTCAGAAGGCCGATTTTGTATCTGAGGATACAGCTCACCAGGTACTAAGACCCAAGGTAAGATAATTCACACTTTCATGGCAGGGAAGCCATTTCCGTTTTTATGCCACCTACGGTTTTCACAGGTTTTGACATTCTGATCACCACGCAGCTCAGATAGAGCTGGAGATGTCCAGAAGTATCGTCAGGATTTACACCCAAAACCCTCTGATAAATAGGAGAACGTTCTTCTGTCTCAATGACATAAATCAATCTTACGGGAAGACATTAATTCCACTGTCCTGACGTTCTGTAAAATATCAGTAAGAATCGCAGGAGACGAACCCACGTATGACAAGTAGAAATGATTTTAATGTAAAGTTTTTAATATTGAAAACAACTGCTATGAAAATTTAAGGTTTGTCAACTAAAATTATAGAAAACTAAGTAGAGAAATTTTAGAGATAAATTTCAGCATGCTCAAATTTTTCACATTACAAGGTTCAACCTCCGGTTCCTATGCAAAACATGAAATGAACAAAGAACCTTGTGCGAAGACAGTTAAAATTTTGAATCAAACAAATCATTTTTTGTACACCTAATTTTGGATATAGAATAACATATCTCAGGGTTACTCCAATTACATGAAAACATCTAGTGTTAAACTCGGTGATTTTAATCAACCCCCGCGCTATTTAAATAAAAAATATAAATATGAAAATGAGCGCTCATTTAAATGACTCGGACATACTATAGACAGAATATCATAGAAATAATACTCTTTGAAAATCTCTGTACATGCAATTTGGAATTGAGTGAAGAACAACCTTTGCTCACTGTTCATCATCATGAGTGTGATTTGGGAAAGCATCCAGAATAGCAGAGATTTGAGATGGACTAGAATAAAAGTATATCAAAGTTCCACTACGACCATCCCGGGTCATCCGGGACCATCTAGCAATAAAATAGAAGAATAAAAATGAAGTAACGGATTGCGGAAGAGACAGTCTGCAGGAAAAGATTCAGATAAATGATTTTTAGTCGACTCCGCCACGCCTTTGAGAAGACTCCCCTCTAGACTCCAAAGGGATGAAACCGATACGGAAGTAAAAATAATATAGACAACCGAGGGATATAACGAGCAGGAGTACCGTGATCGGAGGGGAAAATGTCAGTAAGGTCTAAAGGGCAGCGCACAGAAAATACTGACAGCTGACCCACATCGAACGAAGAGGAAGCAAAATTGGAGAAGAAAGCCCCTCGGGTCGTAATATGAGATAAAGATAACACGCAAACATGGATAACTATACTAGAACTCCCAAGATCAATGATAATGACGCATTGGACAGTGCGCTAAGCCCCTGGGGAAAATCGGCGGGAGGAAAGGGGATTCCCAACCGTAAAAATCAAGCGCTTACGGCAGCGGAGTGATGCACAATGGCGATGCGGAGATAAAATGCGCCCTCTTCCCTCCAATGCTCTCTTTCTCGCCCCCTCACTTCCAGACGTGTCCACGAAGAGACAAAGGATTTAAGGAAGTAATCCGAGCACAAGAAAGAATAAATAAAGGTCAGGAATGAGTGGTCGTAGCCGAGAATTCAACCATGGGTGCAGGGTGTGCAGGGACATTATTCAGCTTTCTCTTCAACCATAGAGATTAGGTATTTATTATTTCAAACGTTACCCGAAATTTTCGGAGGATTTTCGAAGAGTAAGAATATCATATGAAATGAAAAGAAAGCATAAAAATATTTATAAAATGGAAATTAATGGGTAAATAAAATAAAATAATTGTAAAAATAGTCACTTTATCGGACGTTAAAATATTAGACTCATAATGAGTGTTATATGTGTGCACCCTATGATATTGAGCATGTTTATGGCAAAACATATTTGTTTCAAGAAATTAAATTAATGACGTTTGATGAAAATTTAATTGGAACGGTTTCTACCGTTGATGTTGATTATAAAGCACCATGGAAAAATGAATAGTTGGAATATAAAACGGGATTATTTTTTTCATAACTGGCGATCATTATTGGTTAATTGGACCACCTACGCCTGGTGCTGTCATAGAAGAGTAAAAGGCAATTCGCATTATTCAGCGTTAGTATAATTTGGATTATCAATTTTATTTGAATAAAATAATAGATGACAGGATTGACTTCGTGTAATTCTCATCGACAAATAGCCATTTGAAAGTTCTCCTGGTTGAACTGAGGTTTATTGATGTTCCAAAGTTGTAATAGAATTAAAAAGGAATTTTGGTGTCTATACGTACTTAAATGATTCAAATGCAGTACATTTGTAGAATGAAGAAATTAGGTTACTATACGTATTTTGTGTAGTTTATAGAGAATCCAAATTATGTTAGAGTACTTAGTCTTTGGGTAAAATATTTACATTACAGCTAGTTGTTGCATCATTATTGTTTAAAATTTCAAAGACATAGAGTCCAAGTTATTTTAAAATCATGTTTTGGAAATGAATCGCGCGTAAAAGCAATCAAGCTAAGATTCTTCATACGACTTTCATGTGTTTGTTATTAAATTTTCTCGGGATTTAATTTCCATCAATTAATTCATCCCTTTCAGTCACAACCTTCCTTTCCTCTTTGCAAGTTCCCGTTCAATCAACTCTTCAATGAAGTTGAGTCCCTTCACGCTGTACAATTTACCGGAAAATATGATGAGCTGGCCAAATGCATTTCTCAAAGTAATTTACATGGAAGAGGGTAAACTTTCCACTGTTTGCAGTCCACTTGTTTTAAAAATTATAGTAAATATAGTGAAGTCAGAGCAAAATCAAGTTAATGATTTTAAGATGAATGTTTCTTGTAACTTAACCTTGTAACTGTGCCTTGAGTATATTAGTTAAACGTTAAAAATAACCGCTCTCCCTTTGGCCGTACAAAACTAAAATAACCTTCAGGATAATAAAAAGTAATAACCGAAATAAAATTGAATCCACTGATTAGCATTCGACGAGTTAATTCGTATTATTCCCAATAATGAGTTAATAGGTTGTTTGGCCTTGCATATAATAAAGCAATTATTGAAAAATTATAAATATAAAATTACCGATCTGGTAACTTAAAACTTAAGGTCTTATCTTTCGATTCGGTGCTGTGTTACTGTGGAGGTTCGGCCACAGCGTAATTCGATGATAGGCCAAGTTTAGACTCATTGGTATCTGAGAGAACACGACGGAACCCATTAGCATCCTGAAGGGGAAAAAAACAAAGGTTATAGGTTTAGCATGCTTAAATATAACCAATGAAAATGACAGTAGAGTATTGAAAGCATGGATTTAAAAAAAATCATAATACGAATTTCTCTCCCAGTTTTTTTTCCATTGTCTGTCACAGATACGGAGAAAATAGCATCTTACGTGTGGATCGTGCTAATGGAAAAAGTTTGTAAGATATGCATAGAGAGACCGAATTTAAAACACCATCAAGAGTGTATCTCTTTTTCCCCATCGAATGAAAGGAAGGTTACTTTGGTTACTTTTTACCTCTACCTTTCGTTTTTCCCGACCCTAAATATCATTTCGCACTGCCCAACCTTCAAAGGGCACTCCATTCTCCTTTACCCCTCATTCAAGTGATAGCCACTGACCCTTTTATGTTTCCTTCAACGAACCCTGTCTTGTGTTTCCCATTATTCCAATCTTTTCGTTTCCTCGACTTTTTTTCATCTCCAGCAACTCTCCCCCATTATGCCATTCATTACAGCCATCTCTTGGACCCAGAAAGCCTCCCGCAAACACTTTTATTAGCAATTCTTCCTGTATGCCTTTAAAAGAGCTTCCTGTTATTGGCTTTATGGGCCTTTTACTCAGCTTGTTTTTCTCGCCAATTGGACTTATTTAACTCAACAGCACAAAGAGCATCCCACTTGAATTAATCACGACCAACACTAAGAAATTGAACGGACTTCAAATACAACTTATTTGTCTCAACAGCACAAAGTTTCCTACTAGAATTAATCATGTAGAACATTATTAAATTGTACAGACTTCTAATACGTAGGCGAAGGGAGAATCCTTAAAATTGAAATAAATCTCAGTAACCGTGACTCGGAACTCGTAGAATTAGTGGTGTCCCGTCATTTTATTTAAATAATGGTGTAAATACGAATGAATTACTAATAGGGCTTATTACTCATTTATAAGACACGAAGGAAAATTATTAGAAATAAATATCTCATTCAGCCGCAGAGATGCCATGGTTACTTTGCAAATTGAAAATTTGGAAAATTTTTCGAAGGATAGCGGTCAAAATATGCGTGTTTTGTCTTTTTGAGTCCTATTTACAATTTCGGATTTATGTATTATTACTGCAAATGCTTCCATAGACGCGAAAAAAATAACCCAGTTTAATATTTTGCGGTCTTGTGCGAGAAAACTAGGTTAATAGAAAGAAGTTTCAATGAAAAAACGCCATTTATGAAAAATTTAGAAATAAGTGAAGTGCAGAGGAGTGCAATTCAAGGGAATAATTAAATCCATAGAAACATATTTTATAAGTATTGCATTAAAAATAAATAACACCTGAAGTAGCATTAGAACTTAATAGCACGTAACATAATTCTCCATTGAACATTTGTCAAACAATCAAAGGATTATTCCAGCCTCTGTTCTTTAATTTTTAAATCACCATAAGGCTTCAGTACACTTTAATAATCTCAAAATTCACAAATATGTATGCATTCCAGGAACACAACTTTAAAGTCTAAAACACTAGAAGTGCAGCGAAAATCTTTACGTTTCTTCCTTCTTTCGATTTAAGCAGGCATTTAAATGTCAATACCCTTTCATTTTTGTAGTTGCACACCAATTTGCGTACTTTACTTGGTTAAATTTCCTGTACGAGTGACAAAATGAAATGGAGATTGCAACTTCCAAGTTCAATCAGAACCCAAAAGTTTTATTTTCTGAATGCCATCACTAATATTTAAGTTTTATCGCTTGGTTAATCGCGCACATTCGGAAGCTCAAATCATGCTATATACTTTTCTGATGTTTCTTGTTCACATTTTACATAAAAAATTATGGTTCCATAGTCTTGACAAAAAACTTTGTTCTTCTTGGAGGCTGTTTATATATACAACATTTTTAAATCAGTCAAAAAAAACTTTAAAGAGTAGGTATTACGATTAATATCTTTTTAAAACTAAATAGGTAGCAATCTCTGCTGTGAAACCCATAGCCAAATGGTTATGAAGCAAGAAATGGTCCATCATAAGAGACTTTCCATTTGCTTTATCCTTAATTACAGAAATTATTGATTTTAATCTCTTTCATTCATTACTTAAATTTCCGTTTACTCCGTCATTTCCTTGCCTTTTTGGACCAACGCAGAAGCTCATATTTCATGAAATCTTACCATAATTGGTAACACAGCACCTAAAAGGCACATTACGATTCATAAGCGTAAGCAAACAGTAAGCAAAAGACTTTCTTTATTTACTACATTTTCCAAATTACGGAACGCCATAAAATCAAACAGCTTGTGAAGCATCTACATAACGGCATTGGAGTTTAATGGAACCTGTCGCTTTTTTACCTCTGGTCAATGAAAACTCAGTTTAATTAACGCCTTGTAGGCGAAGAAAATTGAATCTTACGTAAATAATTTGATTGGGATATAGAAATCTTGACAGGAAACAGCGTTTTCATTAAAACTCTAGACGAAGGAACTTCCTGTTACATAATTCCTATGATTTCTCACTTGAAATTTGCTCTCACAGTATTTTGTTGGGAAACTGTGGTCTTCGAAGCCAACTATGAGAAAAAATTGAAGATTTACTGACTCAATAAATGAAAGTATTAATTTATTTGGAAGAAGAATGATACTGAAGCACATAAAACATTGATTAGGTTTCATAGACATTTTCATTCACATTCTACATCCATAAAAATGACGAGTGGAAAAAATTGGCTGAAAATGGGTGGTCGATGTTCCCTGTCTCTTTATCCTTCACCGGAGATAAGCTACTGAACGCCACGTGGTTATACGCTATTTACGGCACCTTATTTTCTTTATATATTTATTCAAAGAAGTGTATTAAAAAGAATACTAGTATAAAGAAACCCCTTTCGCCGTCCCCCTACTTAGTTGATTTATTTTCCTTGAAGAGTTGGTCACTTTTTCCTTCACCATGCGATTAGAGAAGGGTGACGTCGACATAAAGGAATGGGTACAGAATATACATGTCACTTTCAGAGGAAGTGTATGCTTAAAGTGCCCGTTACGCAGCCCTAAGAGGAAGAGCTTACCCAAAAAGTATGCAAACGAACTTGGAAAAAAATGATTTTAAATTAACAATAACGAAATTCGCCATACTTCTGTGCAGTTGGTTCAAATATTTTATGTAGATATGTAATAATTATATATTTATTGCACTAAGAAAATCCATTTTATAAACTTTAATCCAAGTTCAATACGAAAGAAAAAACAATTAGGGGGAATGGGAACTCATTCACCTCCATAGAAGTTTTTAAGCATTTTAATTTCCTGTTTTAAAACTTTAAAATTTTCAATTAACTCTGTTATGCTCAAATGAAAACATTAAAAAGCTTAATGCAAAAGTATTGATTTTTTTATTGGCAGCCTAGATTGGAAACTTATAATACCTGCTGAATCAAATCAAATAGCTACTTAAAATCAGGATCACCATTAAGCTACACAGCATTCGGATATAAAAAGGTGAATTTTATGCTTATAAAAATTTAGGATTCAAATAATAAGGCACATTTCCAAAGCATTCATTCAGTTTGCGTGGCAATATTACGCTGTTTTCTCCATTAAATCTTGGATTAAAAAAAACTGGACACACACAAATAACAATCCAATTGGTCAGAGACTACTCGATGCTATATCCTCATAGCTAAGAGAATATGAACATTATTCCGCCTACAAATTACAGAAAGTGAAAGTGACAGTTAACAGCCATGCCAAACAGATAAATTACCAATGGATATTGACGAGTCTTTTATTCCAATATAAATGTAGGATGGACGAACGTGTCACAGAGGTAGAAAACTTGGTTAAACAGTTTCCTCGGGTACTCTCTCGAAATCAACTTGCCAACTTTTCACACTAATCACGATATCCGTAAAAACTTCCAATCTGTAGAAGTTACATTCCAAAATTGGTTTCCCATGTTCCGAAATAAAACCTCATTCTTTTGTCCCTTCCTCAGACCCACCGACATAACCGTGACTGGACCATCGCCTCCTTGAAAACTAAGGTCCGAGGAGCGACGGATTCCCTGAGACCTTTCACTTTGCCTAATCGGTGGAGCTCTTTCAAAGATGGCGTTCGGAAAATTTCCCGACCTCCGCGCAATCCCACTTATTTTCCGTTGGATGAAATCGTTCAGGCGTCGTCCAAAGTTTGTCCAAAACTTGTGAAATTCTCGGACTGGGAGGAAAGATTCGTTCCCTTATCCATCGAAATGGCCAATGACACGCACGGTGCGTAAAAAATGTTAACAGCTCACTTTGAATAAAAACTTTTAAGTGAGAAACACGTACGTGAGTTGCTCCAACGTTTCTTATGATTCCAATAATAACCCCCTCTCTATTTCTTAACTACGGCAATGAATTGAAAACTGTAGGAAAGCGGTTTATGTGTTTGGTAGCTATCCTGATTTTTTGCGACTTAATCTGCCGAATAAGAGTTAGATGTTGAAACTATGCATACACGCTATAGTAAATTCAAACAATTTCTATTGCATCGCAAGAACTCATAATTTTCCCCACAAGTGTTCCTGTCGGACTGCATTAGCCAATGTAGTTCATAAATTATGTTTATTATTATACCTATTGATTATATTAACTGGTTAACAAAATCCGATAAAACTGCAAAAAATATAATTAATTCTAAAACTAAGATATGAACACAAGGAAATTATTTAGTTTTAGAGATAAAAGGCTGAAATGAAACCATGCCATTTACTGTCATCTTGAAATTTTGTGTGTTAACATTTCACTTTGGTGAAAGAGGCATAAAATAGAATTAAAGCAGGATGCTTTTTATTATTTTGTAGAGCTTTAAACATTTTTTCATCCAATGGCAATAATTTTCAGGCATCTGCCTAACATTGACTTTAAAAGAGAACGAAAACATTATCCTACTCTAACGGCATGGTATGTATAGCCAGAGGTGTACTATAGAAAGTAAATACAATTCATCTCGAGAATTTCTGACTTCATATAACTCTCTACAGACGTTATAAGGCAGAAGAAAAAAGTAATTAAATAATTATCCTTTAGAAAAAAAATAATTATCAGTTTTTGAATACGTTCAAGTTTTATTAACATCCGGTTTCACTAAAACCTTGCATCATAATTTTAATGCTAAAACAATTCAGGCTCTAGTACTAGCCTACGTTCAGAACAGAGCGAAACCGGATAATCCTAATGAGTGAGTTTATTCCAAAATGTATCGGCCTCGAAAATCAAATGGGTGAAATATTATTATTTTTTAATTCCAATATAGAGAAACCTTAATACATAAATAAAATGCAATTCAGACACGAGAATGTAATAATATGCTCAAATGGAAACAATTTACAATCGCCCATCACAAATACTTTAATCAAGTAATTGTTTTGTATTGGCTTTTTTACAACTTCAAGCCACGAATCCGTTGATGGAATACTTCAATGAATGCGCTTAATTCGTTGTTCAGAT
>LYUA01000436.1:138030-151637 GCA_002093875.1 Calopteryx splendens
TATCATGATTTTCATTCTGCCTACGTAGTGGATATTTTCAACTCACGACTAATTTTTTCTGCTAGATAGGCAAAGAAAATATAAGATAATCGATGTTTCCCGATTATTAACAACAGACTACTCAAATTAAAATAAAAAACAGACAAAAAACCACTCTTCAGTTAACGGAAACTTTCCCTTTAAAAATGTATTCCCTGTTCATTCCAGCAAAAAAACGCTCCCTCTTTTTCTAAGCATAATTATCAGCAAAAACTTTTAAACAGCGTAATTCATTTTCTTCTTCATCGGTCAAAGGAATTTTAAAGTAATAGCCGGAAAAGCTCATGGTCAGAGTTTAAGAAAATAGAACTCATTTATGTCGTTGCATGAAACTTGACAAATTCTTTTCTTTCCATTCAACATTTCAATCTAATAGGATTTTTTCGAAACTTTTCTTTAACGATAATTCTTCTTTTCAAACGAGCTACGGAGTAAAGAAAATCAAGTGAATAATTGATTTCACTTCTTCAAAATGTAAATACCTGCTGTTTCAAGGAACTATCCGTTCCAATGATCTCATATAATTACTTGGAAAAAATGGATTGATTTTTCTGTTGAGCTTTATTTCCTTTTTAACTTGTCGTATGTACATAATGATGTAAGATAGATTACCCTACAAAATTGCAACTTTATAGCAATTAAATACGCTTTCAATTTTATGAAGTCCTTAAAAGAAATTTACCACTGAAAAAGAAGTCTAAGGAAATGTGTCACCACCGGTGAAGTCTTTAGTGTAATCCATGTTATCTCAGGGAACAGAAAAGATTGAAAGTTTCCTGTAACTCTTTGATATTTCCAACATTTTCTGTAAGATATATTATAGGAAAACCTACAGTACAAAAATGGTAGGAAAGTGTTGCAAATCCTCACTCATTAGTATCTACAAAAATTACTAAAAGAATAGCTTTCACCGTAAATTGAATACATTTAAAAAAGAAACTCAATATCTACGTCAGCTTTTTAGAATGAAATGGTAATGTGATGTCTCCCCTACAAAATTATTTTCCATGCTAGATGGAAGGTTTACCAATTAAGCTTCCTTAAACATACAACATAAGGTTCCCTACACTTCGACATTTTATGTCTCTCTTGTACCAAATACAATAAGCTGGAGCCATTTATTTCGGGATCCAACCAAAGTTGGTATTATCTGGTTGAATTTTAAAGATGGTACGGCATATTTTACTTTCACTAATTATTGTTATTTGGGATTTGAAATATTCAAGCGATAATCGCAAAATATTGAAGAAAAAAACATGATTGTCGCCTAGGAAATGAAGCACAACATAAAAAATATCACTGCTAAATACGGTGCAATAATACGCAACAACACGCCTGGCTTTGGAGGGTGAGATCTCCACTCTTCCATCAGCAATATGAATATTCGTACCTGCCTTCATCTTTTCTTACTTGAATTTCAAGGTTGCGAGAAATTTGCGATTTTGAGCAATAAAAAAAAATAACAATCAATTATTTAGCCAATAGAAATGCTTCGTCTCTCAAAGTTTAAATCGCGGTTAAATAATTTATTCTTTGCATTAAATTATCCGTGTTCATACCTTCATATTTTCTTACTCGAATTTTTATTAGCGAGAAATTTGCGAGTTTAAACTACAAACAATATAGAAATAGATTTTTTCGCTAAGATCAATGCTTTGTTTTTCATAATTTTCAATTAGGGTTAAATTATTTGTTAAATAAATTGCATTAAATACGTCAACTACCCATGAATCTGCTAAATTCCATTTTTATATCAGGCGCTTACAAAGAGTACCTACTTTGTGAAGTAAACGTTAAAATGGGTGACTAATACAGGAAGAAAATATAAATTTCATTTCTTAAGATGTTAAAATTTTCAATGAAGTCTAAGTTCGATTAATTACTAAGAGGGTGCCTATAATTGACAGAAAGATATCTTGTATTCTAAGAAATTACAGAAAGATTGCAGAAAAAGGACAAAATGTAAGTACCGTTTTAAATATAGTGTAAATACAAAAAAGAGAGGGGGTCTCTACACATTGTAAAATGAAAAGAGGAAAGACATCCGGAGGGGATATAGAAATCTTAAGCCTTAAGCATCTTTTCTAGAATAGGAGTTCTTTATTTACTTAGTTTCAAAAGAAGATGAGAGGTAGAATGGAACGCCTAAACGCTAAAAGCACTTTGAGAGATTTTGGGAGCTTTGCTTGTCAGCGTCTTGATGGTCAAAGCTGCATATTAGTTGGAATGGCAGCAATACTCGAGCATTTCCTTTAAACGTTGACCAACCGCTGCCATTTCTCTCAGAACTTTCCCATCATACACCTCACGACGCAACCCCTCTTCTCTGGCTCACCAACTCTCTCAACTCACTCCCCTTCTCTCTCTGCGTGGGAGGGGTATGACTCCTTGATGTCACTTCATGCGGAGATTCCCAGGAACGCAGCCCCCACGCGGCCCCCTCCCTTACCCCGCACCCCTCCCTTTCCTCCGGTTAAAACTCACCCCTATCTCTCCCACAGCACTCGCATTCCCTCTCTTGCTGCAACAGAGACTTAGTCAATATCCCTCGGCGCCGTTGTGGCTACCGGAGTCCGCCAGCAATTTCCCCGTCACCTCCTACACCGCCTGCCTCCCCCTCACCAACCGCCTCCAGGGCATGCGAATCTCCGCGTTCCATTCCTTTTTTTAAAAAAGAATCATAACTCCTCCTACCCACCCATGTCTACAGTTTCTCTCTCACCCTCGAAATCCTTTAATTCTCCTCGTCTTAGCCGTAATCTCTCTCGTCCCCGACGGAGGGCGTCATTACAAGCCGTGAAAAGCTCTTGAAATACTGAGATACGACTCCCGCTAGCTGAACTTATCGCAAAAATTATATACAAACTCACGGAGTGCCGCCAAATCTCTACTTCGTGGAGTCGAAATTTATTATTATTCCATTGGGTACACGCGGCCAGTGAATGGCATCCCACTATCGACATAGAGAGCTCAACAATTTTGATATATGATAACAGCGATTAAATTTTCATTGACAATAGCCAAAAGGGTTTATCCTATTATGTTCAGCAAACCTCTGGTCGTAAGATCCACAACTGAAGTGTAACGTACAATTGAGGACCTTCAGTCAACGGTCGAAGGATCAGTCTTTTTGACGTGGTTTACCTTCGATAAAATTAACTGTCAAATAATGGATACGAGATCTATAAAATAGTGAGTAGATAGTGAGATCTATAAGATGCGATACATATGAATTTATCCCAAATTAGGAATACATAAATCGAGGTCGGGCGGTCTACAAGGATCTCTCTCTCTGTCTTGGATTCAGAAAACTTGATTGAGAGAGATTGTAAGGTCAGGATACTAAACTCTTATTCCAGTGAACCAGTCATCTTAATTGATTATAACACCTACCAACCTAAATTCTTATATTTTGAGAATTGAGCTTTCAGCGACTTCTGTAGAATGCTCACTAGTCTCGTGTTGTGTATATCTCACAGGTTTTGAGAATGGAACTGCTAAAACGGAGACTCCAGATCCGTCCTGAAAGCTAATTTTGCTGTCAAATCGATATAGTTTTTTCAGCTTAGCCTTCTCCTGTAAGCCTGGGTTTTATTCATTTACACCCTCATTCTCTCTTTTAAATCGTAATGAAATCACAAGAGTAATTTCATTGTGAGCCACCACTTACATCATGTAACTCCATATTTCTTCCCTCTACCATAATTCTCTCAGCTTTCTTTCCGATTTCAAAGGTATTTCGTCTTTCCGTTGCCTGAAATTATTTTACCAGTATTTATTTTATTTATAAATTATTCCATGCTCACATTACACACGTTTTCAATAATATTTCAATAAAACATTACTCATGCGCTAATGATTAGGCAGCATTTTTGAAGATCTCCTGCATAACAAAGTAAAACTACTTTTTGGAAACTTCAACTAATACCTAAGACCTTTAGCATCAAATGCAAAATCTTCAAGCCTTGAGTAGAATTAGAGTATACTACGAAAGTCAAACCCAGTGGCAACCATGCATGTAGATCATACTCTTCTATGTTCTTAGAATACAATAACAAGTAAGTATCAGTGTGAATTTGCTACAAACTTTGTCATGTTCAAAAATATTTTATTTATTTATGCCATTACTAAGTTTTTAATTTTGCACTATTCGTCTTTTTAATTTCATGAAAAAAGATGACATGTCCAAAGAAAATGGAACAGGTTCTGGATAAAGAACTGCTTTAAAATTTAAACGAATCGTTGAAAAAAGGGGTGCAGAAAAATTATCAGGGATATACGTACCTATATTGTTTCTCATACCGACCGTATTGTTCATGTTATATGGCTCCTTTTGTTTAAAAGAATCTCATACCCTTGATAGTAAATGAGGCGTTATACTTAGACAGTTATTATTTCGGTATCCTAGTGAAAGTAAATCTAAAGGATCAATGATTTATAAATATATATAACGCGATACTTTATAAGAGTTTTGCGCCAGTCATCCACTCCTTTTCTCCCTTCTACCGGAGCGCTGTCTGGTGGTAGTTCCACCCTGAGATTTTTCATGTGTTTGTGCTAAAGTTATTATTTTCTTTGAACTACCTTTTGCACACGCAGCAATCACTAGATATTTACTTTCTCTAAATTGATGAATTTCCGTAATGGCCATAATTAATAAAATCTTACGAGAAGGGTCCACATACAATATTTAATAATGCAAAATACTAGAGCAAGATAAATAATTGATTTCAATTTCGAGCCCAATACTTGATTATTGTTTGCATTAAGCTAAGCATATCCGCAATAATAGAGATAAAACCTATAAGCTAATTTGAGCACCTATAAGGTGAGTTGGATGTGTAGTTTGGATGCGTGAGGATCATTTTGTGGTTCGACGTTTACTTCCTGCTGTAACGAGCGTCTTCAGGAGCGAAATTCGCTGCGAAAGCCCAAGAATAATGATAGATGTATGCCCACATGATTTTCAAGTGAGATTTTCGCGGTAGTATAATATGATGATGCTGATAATAGGTAAGCATTCGAGCGAAATGGGGCCACTACTCACAAGGTTATGTAACTCCGTGTTTTAAATGCCATGGGGAAACATATATCGGTCTGAAGCACTTATTATTTGTCGATTTGCATGAGGAGGATAATTATGGCGCAGAAATCGAAGCCATTGTTAATTACAAATTGGAAACGCATAGAAGCCTGAATAATTCTAATATTTTAAGTATATATTTTAGTGCAATGCACAATCGAATAAATATAAGATTAAGTTAACTTTATTCTCATGCCTGCAAAAAATACTTATGTACAATAAAATACATAAATATGGACACATACTTTGAAATTATTTTTATTTTCATTTGATGCATGAACACAGGAAGTAATAAACACTGCTTGCCAAAACTAGAAGAGAGTATAAAATCTGAGTTTTTATTGCATTACAAAATGCCTTTCATCACGGAGAATTAAACTTGTACGTTATTGAGTTTTTCATAGCATAAAATAAAATCTATTCGAGGGATGTTCGCAAAATTCACTCGTTTACATTTTAATTAGATATTTAAATATTTCCTGACAGAAAGCCAACACCAACATGCCCTCGTAAAAACTTGTGTAATTGCATTTCCAGCATATACTTGTACCTAAAAGACATCGTTGAGCCAATGCAGAGTAAAAGAGAAACGGTCAAGTAGACCAAATTTACATAGGAATGCGATCGAGCTATTAACACGGTTACTGATACTCATAACAATTTGCATTGGTGTTTGAAATGGTCGCTTGCATGTATGAAACTTATTATATATTTCCCAAAATATGACAAAATAAAACAAAAATAAAGTAATCAAGCTGATGGGATGTTATAATATGTATAGAGAAAAAAATTGAACATATGAGTACGAGTAAATGAGAATTAAAATTGCAAGGTTTCTCATGCAAACGAGCAGTTTTAATTGCAATTGTGACTTATCAAAGATATCAAACTCATATGAAAACATGTAATCATTGATGAACAAAACATAATTTAAGATGTAAATATAATTAGCAGAGGAATATAAAGATTAAAACGCTGAAAATTATTGACGAGAGTAAATTAAATTACACAAAAAGAAAGGGGTAGATTCTCGTTTCAAGTGCTATTTAACACAATAAAATCGTTCTTCATTTTAAGCGAAGAATTATTGCCATTAGATTGAGCTTATAAAAAAAGGGAACGTCGGGCATCATAGCAACTCGATTACATAGACACCGGAAAAAATTAGTGTAAAAATAAATGGCATTTAATTTATAAAGTTAAACTAATTTTTTTATTACAATCGATTCAGGTAAGATGAAATAGCAGAATAATGGTATCTCTTCAAGACTTTCATAAAATTTAATGGTTTGACATAATAATTTAAACATCTGCAAAATATGAATTATGCTAGATTGATGAAATACGAATTTTAAATTGTTTTACCTTTTCAATTGTTCAATTACCTATACTCTTTCGTGGAAATATAAATGTTTTTTATCCAAGAAAACGATTCATGAAAAGTCAAATGTTAAAATAACGAAACATATCTATGTACCATCTTGTTTTATTTAATTAATCTAAAACATTATTGAGGTGTTACAATTTACACCATTATAGATCATCCACGCAAAGATTAAAAATTATTCCAAATATGCAGCGATTCCATTTTCTCAGGGACATGACTTGCAACTTGTATGCTAAAAATAAAACAATTCCTAGAGAAAAACGAAAATATAACCATCGCCCTTGTCAATACTTTTCAGAGATAGGAACTATAAGGTTAAACTGCAGAAAGTTTCATGGATGCATTAATGCAACATTAAGGTAAAAACAAAGAAATCATCGACAGAGGAAATTCAGTATCTCGTCACATTATAAGAACTATTATCATGCCTTGAATAAAAGATAAATACCAATATCCACGAGATGCTAACTCCTGTTACGGCATTCAATAGTTCCATTTGCTCGAAGAAAACAATGACTCCCCTAGCATTCCTACACAATATAAGACGAGACTTTAAATAAGGGCCCGTTCTAATTAACTGGTGAGAACCTATTACTATAGTCGGTCAAAACTCAAGAGAGAGCTGTAATTTATAACAACTACATTTGGTGGCTAGTTTAATAGGAAGTGGGAGGTTACATGAAAAGAAGAAAATCAATTTCTAGCTTTAAATTAATAATGAACATGGTCATGTACTATGGTCATAAATGACAGGTGAGTTTAAAAGGATACATTAATCTTATTCATAAAATATCATTGAAGTATACGTGTATGAGTAAAGTTACTTTGGTGCAACACACAGAGCTGTAGTTATTTTTTTTATTTTCCTTTAGATTTTCAGGTAATTAGATCAAAATATAGTGAAAAATATAAATCAAAATCTAATATTAAATAGATATTTTCTCTGCGATACAAAAATAAGAAGCGTCGACACATTACACGAGGTATAACAAAGTAGGAATTGCCATAGGTCCTGATGTCTTTTTAATTACACAAAGAAGGTTTCGCGAATCTGATCAACGTAAAATACCCCCAAAGGAAAATCGTTATTACTTCGATGCCAATATTGTGAAACACTTCTACAGCGTATTGGTCTCAAATCACAACACTCTTGAGGGTTGACCCTAAAAAAAAGCAACACGGTCGTCCCCACTCTCAAATATATCTTTTGCAGTTGGCGCAAGAAAGGAAAGAAAACTTTTTGGATAACTTCCATGCAGAAAATAAAAAAATAACTTCGAAAAAAATTGTATGGGAAAAAGAGGAGCAAAATCTCGACAGAGGGCTCTTAATTGAGAAATCCTGCATAATGAAGGAGAGAGGATGTGCGAAAAAAAGCAGGGAGAAGAAATGGGAATATGTATTTGAGTTTACATAAATGTATACCTATATATGTATATAAGAGGAAAGAGGAGTGTAAGGAGGGGATCAAAATCCCGCTCAGAGGAAGACAAAAGTACCGTGATCCTTAAAGAATGTCTGGAGGGAGACGGAAGGAATCTGGGGGTGAGTGGAATAGTGGGCCAAGATCTTGAGTCCTTTTTCAAGAAGGTTGGTGCGTGGAAAGGGACGGAAGAGTTGTTTGAAGAGGTCGAGAGGAGGAAAGGTTTCACCACCACGCCTGGGGAGTGAGAATTACAAAAAAAAGAGAATATATTAAGCAACACAGAAAAGGAATGCAGGAGCCTCGAGAGATAGATAGAGAGAGAGAGATGCAAATTAAGGGAGAGAGAAAATTGATTTCTTTAACGGGGGAGCGATAAAGAAGGAAGGCGGTTTCGGGTGCCTGATCTTATTGGAGAGGGGTGGAGAGAAATAGCGGTGAGAAAATGTCAGAGGGAGAGAATAAAAAAAATGAGAAAATAGGACTCGAAAAGAAAGTGCTTTCGCTCTATAGTTCGACGGTGAGGAAATTATCCAGCCTTACGGTAGGATGATTCCGGCCCTCGACGACTGGAGACGTGGAAAGGTTCTCCATGAAATTTTTTTAATTTTTTCAAGTTATTCGAAAGAGGGTGTCTCCTTATTCCTCATTTTAGGCACAACAAACAAGTAATGCTAACAAAACATTCGATTAAATCCATGGCAACATAATATATCACATATCATAACGTCTTCTTATCGTTAAGAATCCTTTTGCGACAAAAATGATCTTGTTTCCTTTCTTCGACCATCGAGTGCATCATTGACAAAAATATGTATCGTATCATATCGACAAACATAGGTACAACAGGACACGCGGCAATCCAAATTTTTGAAATGCTAGTTAGATACTATAAAATCAACACAATGTTTGAGAAACTTTGAGATTCAATCTAATACATCACACTAAATTCGATTGTTCTATTACACACGTGATTGTAAACTAACGGGGTCGTGGAGAGGAATGGATGTACGCGGAAAATCTTAGCCGAAACAAGCATAACATAATTATTTACTGAATGGTTTTAATAAAGCGAAATATATTTCAATTATAACGAATAACTGAAAATTGATTCAATTTCATAATTTTTTTCTGCACATGACTGCAGACTTCATAGGGACAAAGATCGAGAAATATTAAGCGATAAGAAGTAAACATGTTTCCTCGCTCAAGATTTTTTAATGGCTCACAATACAAAGGTATTCTCAGCAAGGCACATAACATTTTCTTTTTTAAACATGAAAGCTTTTGTAGATGAAAAGACACTTCCAAACTAGTGCAGCTCCTAAATCATCAATATGCCAACCCGGTTTTAAATTTCAGCTTTTAGTCGGAGAGATAAAGTCGGTGGGTCGTAAACCAAACTATATGAACTAGAGATGACGGCGTAATAAAGGGTATCCTTGAAGGAATTCAAGTTAACTAAAATGCACAGAGTTATGCAATGCTTGGAATATGTATTTCATGAAAAAAATAATTTGCTTGTGAAAAAATATTTTATACAATTTTACACTGATAATAAAAGTTGTCATTAAAGAGGTTTTTTTAATTCGCTAACTCAATTTTAGCGTAAATCCTTGTGATATGCCCGTTTTTATCTGAGAAAAGATGATACCTACTTTTTTTGCAAGAGATATTATCTTTAGCGCATATTGCAGAATTCCCTATCATCTAAAGGATATTGCTAGACAAACACTGAGATACTGTGATAATTGTTGTAGAAAATACTAGAACATTGTAATATTAACACACAGCTCTCTTTAAATTCATTTTCAGGGGATTGCAACCAAACGGGTTTTTTTCAAAATAAGCCTTGCTGCACATTTTCATAGATTTATTCCAAATAAACCAATGACAAAAAACAGATTTTTTCTCTATATTTTAATATAATTTTAAACGATAGAACTGATTTTCTGAGGGCTATATTCTAAAACCGTAAAACATAAGGTATTGGGCGGAAACGTTGCTTGAAGAATGGGCTATAAGAGTCCTTGAATACCTTATACAACCAGAAGGGGAAAGATATATCACTTTGCTCGCCGAGAAAGAATAAACAATCTGGGATTATGGTACCTCTGCGCTCGTATGATTGATAACTTTTCATAAATACGTCACCGCACCGCTCTTTAGGGATTCTACCCCTTGAGCGAAAAATAACCTGCGATAGCTGAATTATGAATTTAGGAAGAGAAAGTTTTATGAGTCTCTAACCATCTCAAGGGAATTCAATGTTTACAGAGGGTAGCGAGCTTAAAAATATCCTCACAGAATTTTTCGTACGTGAGAAACTCGTAAGGTAATAGATTTGTATCTCCTTGACACATAAAACGCCTACTCCGATCCGAAACTAATGTTTCAAACCTCTTGCATCCATCCGTCTGGCCTAAGAAAACTTTCATGATCTCATAGCCACGGAAGCACGTACCCTTCGTTTTTAGAGATTCATAAAAATTATCTGCTTCTCCAAACATGTGCGAGGGGACCATTTCGCTTTTCAAAAAGTAATTGCCTAGCTACTTATTCAGATGCTCCAAAAGTAATCTTTTCACTAAAGGTTATATATTTTCTCATCTTTGCTTCTTAGCTTTCAATTTTTGTATCACGACGTCGCCTTATTGCAACATCCCATAGTCTCTCTACCTTCTTGGCCCATAAATGTTTTTCTCCTTCTAATGCTTCCATATCCTTTTATTCCTTCCTAAAACGGTAAAAATCCAGTCAACGACACATCGTTCCTTTGCATTACGAGTCACGAGTAAGTGTGCAATAAGATAGAAATCATGAAATGAACGACACAATGCAGACGTGAAATATCACCGAGGATATGATTGTGCGAGAACAATGACTTAATTGCACTTGGGGCAGTAGCACCGTAATGTATATTGGAAGCCGAAAAAATGTTATCAAGTATATCGTTCATACGATACTAAGACCGTTTTTCTCACGAACAATAAAGTTGTATTAAAATGGTGGCTTTAGATGACTTTAAATGAGCCATATAGCCGTGTGGGATAGCCCATAAGCATTAGCGTAGGTCGAAAATATTGCAAGGGGGATTGACAATGGCAGGCCAATATTGCCTTCCTTCCGCAATGCTACCTTCCGGTTTTTCAAGAATTTGACTGACAAATACCAATAAACTTGGTGTTGGGCACATATTTTTAACCACGACCTCATCTCATACAATGGTGTACACACCTTTTTGTTGAATTATTTTAATTTTGGCAGCTTCAGGAATTTTTGAACTAAAATAATAAAAACCACTGTTGTGAAAACAACACGTATATCCCTGGCAACACCAATTTGAAGCAAAAAAAGAGATTTATTTACCCGGAAAATTGCTCAAATATCAGAAGGTTTCACCATTAATCCCTTCTCCAACCAATCGTTTTGATGGATATTGCTATTCCGGTGGAAGTTGTGACATGGACATTGCCTAGTTGAACAATAGTGCAAAAAGACATCGGCGAGGCATAATTTCCCAACCACGATCATTCAAATTACCTCATTAAAACTTGATTATTTCTCCTTATTTTGCAAACGGTTTGTTTCAATCAGTGAACCAAATAACGCTTCTATTAATCCATTAATGATAAACAGGACAAGAAATAATTGGAAGGGTAAGGCCGTGTGCCTTGCTGTTTTGTGACGCAATTAAAAACGTCCTTGAAATTACACAGAATTATATGATTTAAATATTATCATATACTTCAATTTCGCCCTCTCGATATTTATATGGAATACATTTGGCCATTATTTGGGAATTGAAGTACAGCAGTATGACTTCTTTTGCCTTCTCGCTATTAGGAATTTTACTAGGGACACCATTAAGTTTTATCCCTTTGTCATTGAAATATCCCAAAAAAAATTATTAAAGATAAATAATTGGAGGACATTACTGGGAGATAGTCATTATAACTAGCCGTTGAACTTTATCGTAAGGTACTTCCAATGCATGAGATGTACGCGAGTAGTGCACAAATAGAATCTAATTATTATTCCAGCACTATCTACTGCATTAGTGAATTTTAATTTTTATGAATAATAATAATATTATCCATATAAATAATAATAACAATAAATGAATAAGAAATATTAATTGATAAAAATTGTATTCATAAATAATACCTGGTCAGACTTGAGGTCAGCGATGGAGAAACGAGTTCATTCGACGGTGAATGACTGGGAGGCTAAATAGGAATGAGATAACTTGAGAACAAATGGGAAGGGTAGCAAAAATTACCCATCACACTCTCCCATTTTAAATGAGCATCACAAAGGGCTAAATTAACTGACATTCAAAAATATCCTACATAGAGACGAAATTGTTAATATTGAAGGATTGAGAAGAGCAACAAAATTTAATCATACCACTCTACATTTTAGAATGAGCTTCACAAAGAGCTATATTAACTATCATTTAAATGTGTATTCTATAAAGAGACGAAATTGCTATTATTTGAGAACCACTCAACTCAATGTCTGAATAACGCCGGCGTGAAATCTCATTTAAATGGACGCATTGACCTCTCGAAGTAATATTCATTTTCTGTAATTAATTAGTAGATGTATAATATAATTGACATCAATAATTTACGGGTGAGAGTTCTGATGACAGAATTGAGCACAGCTAAAAAAGAAATCACACCATTAAATGGAAACCAGGCAAATTACTGACACGAGAGGCGAAGAAATGAATTTAAACATAATAAATATTATCAAGAGGTTATAAAAGAAAAATCAATTCCACGTAATGACATAATTTTTTTAGATTAAAAATAATATACCTATTCTGTAAGAATATATTTGAAGTTTCTATTGAAAGGTGAAAATTTGTTTGCCATTCCCAAGTTTCCATTGATGACTTCCATACACCTATAGGCATTAACATCCAAGTGACATAATCGTTCGCCAAAATTATCATTATTGAAATCATTTTATACACACTTGTCCCATTTAGCACTGCTCGTTTTTTTCATTTCAAGAGTACAGAAAACGGCTAAAGAGGCATGACAAGACAGAGGATTAAGAATTTCGGAAAATAAAGTGATAAAACTGAAATAATAAAAATTCGCATCTTAATATAGCGAAAAAGATAATCGTTATTGATGATTTAATTCTGGCAAAATATTTCCCTTTTTCCAAGTCAAGCAGAATATCGAAGAAAATGTTAGAGACCGTTGCAGGCATAAGTTTTCAATTTTACTAGAAATATAGGAAGTTTTATGGATCACCTTCATCTAAAACAATTGTTATTCCAATATAACATACATTTTTTACTTTAAATAACAATACCGTTTGAGTGTTTTCGCATTTTATACCAATCATTCGCATTTTATACCAATTTATATCAATCGGACTCCTAATAACAGACGTCGCGCTAAGGAGTAACTCTTTAGAAATGTTAAATCGTCGTTTACCCAATATATTAATTATTAGCAAGATTATTTAAAGTTATTATCTGTATATATAAAAAGCTGCAAAACTGACTCACTCACTAGCTGACTCACTCATTGACACAAATTCCAGGGCACTTTCCCGGGAACTCAAGCTATTGATCTGAAATTTTCAGGGGTGTTACTATTCCGGTGAGTATGGAAAAAATCGAAAACCCGACGAAAATGGTCCAGGTTTGA
>LYUA01000436.1:151703-161826 GCA_002093875.1 Calopteryx splendens
TTTTGATTTTAAAAATGGAATATTAACTAGATACCGTCTCAAAATGAAAGGAATTTCCTGAAGTTGTTCGTCTCTGAAATACTACAGATAATTTTGAGAGAATACAGGTTTCAGAAGTATTAGAAATTATCAGTTTCAGAAATTATCGTCGAGTACTGCTTATTTACAATCACGATTTGCAATACATTGAACCTCGGGGTTAAAAATAAGTGCTTGACATGCTTGATATGGTTTCATCACCATCAGTATTTCAATCCTATGATTGGTAACTGCAACCCTCCATTCTCCCCTGCTAAGTGTTAATTGGTTTACTAGTAGTTATATTCAAAAATTCGTTTTACTCGGATAATAAGCACCCGATGCTTTGCAAATCAATGCTTGAAGACATGGGAAAATGCCTTTTTTGGAGCCCATATATTTATTATTTGTAAATTGTTAAGTACATAGAAAATATACAGGCAATGTGAAAACCTAAACTGCTGCACCTATAAATTCTGTTAGGTAAGGATTGAAAGTGAATTACGACTAAAACGAGGAGAGACTGCCTAATCTCATCGAAGTATTGGCGCAACCGAGAGTTCATATGAAGGGAGCGAACGAAATGTGGTTCGGATCTAGTGGAGCGTAATATAATCAACGATCAGGAAAATTTGAGGACGGCTCCCTTACTTTTAAAAGGTATTGACATGTCGTAATCGGAGGTTCAAAGCAATCCGCGATAACGTACGTGGGTTTGGTATTTGAAAGCATCGATTAGCGATATCCTAAGAAATACCCCATTCCCATGAGGAGTGGTTCAACTACAACCCATTTAAGATTTCAGCTGGCTTCTTTAGGCGGAAATTTTAGCTTGACTTCTCAACCCCGCAACGAACAGCTATCACATCTAAGTCTTGATATTTTTCAAACAAATTATAATTTTGCGGCTTAAGTATTGAATACATAAAAATTTCTGACCTATTTCCGATGGAAAATTTTCTCTATCATATTTAGGGCCCAAGCTAAGAGTTTTAGTTATTACCCATTTTATAGTTATTACCCACCCCTGAATATGTTAATGCAAGGGCACAAATCAGAGACTAATTTAAAATATTTTAATTCATTTACTCACGCTAATTGCTACGGAATGAAAAGACAAGAAAAGAACAACTTTCTAGCTTCCGCCACAGGTTGAAATATACTTTCTCACTGGATGGATACATGGCGAGTTCCGCTTCTTCTAAATTCAGGTAGCTAATTCTGGCGAAATTTGATTCTCCATTGGCCGCCATTCCGAATGATGTTCTGAAATTTTATTTTGTGTAACGTACGAGAAAGTATTGCTCGAAGAGCTCTCCAGCTCTAGCGAAAAGATTGTAGAGCCGGAAAATATTTTGTGTTTACCCAAGCAAACTAAATTAGTGTACACAGAGGCCGAGACATGCTGGAAGAGAAACTTCATCAAATAAGAACCTCACAAGAAAATGAATTCATCGACAGAGGGCGATGTTATTACAGAAAGGGACGGTGGATGTCGCAGCAGGACAGAAATGAGCAGTGGCGCAAAAAGATCTCTTTCGGGGAACCTTCAATCCCAGTCCTTTCATGTAAAGGAAAAGCAATGTCCCGCCCACTTTCAAATGTGGATAACCTCCATGCACACATAAGAGGGTCGGATGGATCTCAAAAGGTCCCTGGTTCGATTTCGGAAAAATTTATTGCATCAGTGCATTCTTTCCTGCGTGACCGCACGAATCAAATACTGATGTTTTTCGATTTAAAAAAAATCAACCTGAAAGCCAAAATCGATTCATGTAATCATATTTACATAGAAATTAATAATTCATGTTAAATTCTCTCTTAATGAAATTCACCCTCTAAGCCAACGATGATTTTTTTTCAAATTTAAATGACTCACGAGAAAGCCACCGTGGTAATCATTAAATTAATGCCATCACTACGCATGATGATGCAATTAAGCTGTTTAATGTGGCATCATATTTTTTTCACGTTTCCAAAGATTAATAGCATACGAGGGAGCGGTATCATCAGTAAATCCTTGCTCTCAAATTTACATGCTGTAATAAACGCTAAAATCACGAATATTTTAATGAAAAATGAGCCACTGAAAATATCTCCCCCGAAAAGCATTTCCATATCCATGCATCAAATTTCCTCGAGCTTTAAAGCGAATCCAATCAAATACCTCCCAAAATCGAGTAAACTATGCCCTCACCTTTTCGAGCTAATTTACGAAATTTCTCCCATCGATCGGGTACTGTAGGAGGCGAACGACAGCCGAAATTCGTCTGCGCACAGCCGTCCACATCCGACCCAACTGTAGCACTCAAAGGACGGGATTCTTGGTGTACAGCGGGAGGGAAGTTGACATTCTTCGGCCTGCGGCGGGGCGACATTCCTGGCGCACGGACTCGCTTAAACCGCAAAAACCAGGACGTGGTGGCTAATTCAGGGCGGCCTTAGAGCCGTGAAGGAGCCTTTTGGGTACCGTGTATCGAGAGGAGCGACATTCGTATTTTTTTCATTCTTCGCGGTGCTGGGTGACCCGGAGGCCTGGCAGTGCGCATGGCAGAAAGGCGGGCATAACAGTGCCGCGCCCTTAAGCTCCAAAAATGAGACCCACACACAGCCAGGATTATTTTGATAGATAATTTTTCTTTTAGAGAATTTTGCGAACCTTTGAAAATAAATTCCTGCTTCGTTTGCCAGTATAATCCATTAACTTACGTATTTGTGCATAGTCTTCTTCTGGACATATTCTGCATTCTTATCCAATTTTCGTATTTTGGTAGGTATTTCCCGAACGTTCGTTCTTGGTTTGAAATTGATCATTCGTAAATTACAAGACGCAGATTCTAATCTCTTTCAACACTTCTTGCTAAAGAATCTTGATTCTGAAAATGAACCACGGTACCTGTACAATTTTTCGAATTTCAGCTGATAAAAAAAATCACTATTACAAAGATATTACCGAGCAGTTGTAAAATTACGGCAAAATAAACGCTTTTCAAAAGACAGTAAAAGTGCAGATAGACAACCAGAAAAAAACCTGAAGTTATTATTTTCAAATAGAGGTAAAGGCAGAGGGAAATAAGTAAACGAAAATATACTCTGTGAAAACCCACACTAAATGGCAAGGGATTAATTTAATAAGATAAATGGCATTCGCCGGACCATAAAAAGATAATACTAATAATTAAAACTGTTTTGATAGAGATAATTTCGTAAATGAAATTAATATATTTCTATTAGGTGATTCAAATTATGTCTCTCAACTCCCTAATATTTATTGATTCCTCTTTGGTCATGAAACTAATAAATTATCCACCAGAATCGCATGCGTCAAACGGATAAAATAAGTCACCTGACATCTGTTAATTCTTTTTAATGCTCTCAATGTGTCCCGCAGGTAATTACTTGCGTGCCATTTTACTTGTCGGTTGGTAGTTAATTTCATTATTGTTCAATGAAATGACGGCACATCACTTTTATAACAATCGAGTGAATAATGATCTTTCCATAGAGACATTATATTTTAAAACTAAGAGCGAGCCCTTAAACAATTTCAGCGATGGCATCTAATGTAAATTCGATTCTGAAATACAACTTTTTTGTAGTTCATGTAACACGTAAAAGAAGATCTGCTTAACCTTCTTAAACGTCTTGTACACTGAACTAAAGAGATGCTTTAGAAATAATGTTACCGAACTAAGATGTTTGTAATATATAGTTTGTAAGTAAGTCTATTTTCGTATATCTACTGGTGATTAAAGAAATACGATAAATTTATATTTAAATATTTTTATTCTCTATTTCAAAATCCTTGGTAAATTTAAGTTTTATCCCTGTGAATTCACAATGCACAAAAAAATTATCCCGAGAAAAGAAACGATAAATATGTTATAATAAGATGAATAACGAATAGGGAATGGAATTAGTGAAACATCTACTTACTTACCAATGCAAGCAATACATTCGTGCCGTAGTTATTTGTATCGAAAATTCACTGTTGGCATACTGCAATATTCTGCAGCCTTAATGACCAAAGAACAATTTTCGATTGGGTAGCAAGGAGTATTTTTGTGGTGAGTAAATTAGTGTGATCTATATAAAATCGATTGGTCTCTATTTACCCACTGACAAAGATTAAAATGGCAAGCAGTAAATTAAACTCAATTTGTTTACCTATTGTCACTCATACAATTACCTTTCAGTAACGATCACTCATCGTGAATAACCATGCATCTTGGTTAAGACAAATATTTAGACATATTTCTTGAACCCCAATTTATGCATTTTTAATACACACACACACACACANNNNTATTTCTTGAACCCCAATTTATGCATTTTTAATACACACACACACACACACATATATATATACACACATATACATACACACACACATACACACACTCACATGATTCTTACTCTTCCTCCTTCTGATGAAGGCGGTTGTGCAGCCACCGAAAATTCAAAGTGAGTGTTACCACACATCTTCATGAGTATGTCTCTCCCCCCAGTCACCTCCATGCCCATCCCTCACTCAACGCTTCAATCTAAGACGATCGCCCTTCCTCATAGACGAGATATTGGTGTCCTACGGCGCTACACTTATATCCTTATATAAAATACTTTCTTTTATAGTCAATACAATTAAATTCCTCCTTTCACAAATATTTACTCCGCTTATGTAATTACCACTAATATTCCTTCCTCCTAATATGCATATTTTTTTCGCTACCTAGATATGTAAAATGCTAATAACAAATACTGCACATTTAATATATGCTCTCCTATAAACTTTGATGCTTACATTAGGCTTGCAAGTTCTTAAGAACCTCATTAACTCGTTTTCTTAAGATTGACTATCATCTCATACCTCCTGCAGTGAAGCAGTCACATCGTAACACTTACTAGTGAAGTCTGACTTCTGTGAAGGTTACGGAAAGATGCCTATTCCTTCAGTATACTCCTTTATTTTTTTAAACTTTCAGAAACACAGCCACTCTTCTCTGATTAAATGTCTTCTCGAAATACCCGAACAAATAAAGGCATCGTATGTTCATAACCCTTTCCATGAGTATACTCATTATGGCTTTGCCGATCTCCACCTAAGTAGTCATCCGCTCGTTTCTCCAGCCTTCTGTAGATGATTATCAGTGCTGCTTTAGCCAAAAGCGAAATTAAGCTTATGGTTCTGTAATCCTCAAATACGGTTGTTTTCTTCTTTATCAGGGTTGGGTTTGATGTTGATCCAGATAAGTCTTATTGCCTTAGTCCATCCTGTTGAATGCAACGGAAAATATCCCTCCCGATTTTATGGGAAATATAAAGAGAATATGTATGTGATGATGAGAGGTCTCATATAAAATGTTTCCGACATGGCCGAATAGGGACAGGTGAGCAGGTTACGGAACTTGGCCGGAAGTTATCTTGCCCAAGACTGGATGATATATCTGCACACCCCCGTGTACACCCAGGAAATGTGTATTTATTGGACGTGTGTATTACATGGGAAACCATTGAAGGCACCTGGGAAATAACTGACTCCCTCCTCATATTCCCTCAATGCGTAATTTCACGCGCTGCTGAGCTAGGTGCGAAGGAACATTTGCCCCACCTATTGAACTAAATTTCAAATTAATGACTATGATTAGCCAGGGGATTAACAGAATTATGGTTGCCGGTAGCAGTGCTGTTCGTCCATTTTAGCTACAACGTGGTAATTTCCTTTTTATTCCGTCTACTCTATTGCGATCACACACCTGAGAGAAAATAGTTCACTACGACGGATACGTCCGGAATAGTTCAATATACGATACGTTAAGATGGGAACCCACTACGTTTTTTTTCCGTTAAAAGACTGGAATAATGCCATGATCTTTTTAAGAAAAAAGAATGTCAGTGATTCGAAAATAATTGAGCTTTACTAAAACGTTTGCCAGTGTCAATCTTTTCCCGGCGGCCACAAGCACAGCGAGTAAAAACGAAGGAGATATGAAACGCGATGTACGTCTCACCGATTTTCGCTCTATCGATCCACATTTTCATATATTCGAAAATATGACCCCCTACTCTTCCCATGATAAAAAAAGATTTTTAAAATGGCTTTTAATGAAGTTAATAAAAACGAAAATTTTCATTATGTTCTTCAATAATAATACAAAACACCGCGTGGGCACCCGGGGCGTAAGCCCCGTATCCCCCGATCCTTGAACATCCCCCCTCATTAGGCATTTGTAAAATTCGCGATAACTCAGCTAACTTTAAGGGTCTTATTTACAATTAACACACCTCAGTTGGGTCATGAAATAAATTACATAATAACTTAGGAGCCAACTGACGTGAACAGCTCTAAGCGCCTATGTCTTAATGACCACGATAATATCTATTCTGCCGAGAGGTCCATTTTTCTAGGAATGCCTCTTGTTCAAACGATTTTCTCTAATTTACTCGTGGAAAGGTAATCGACTGATATTAAACAATATTTATCCTGCAAGCTTCAAATTAATCCTGTTTGTTGAGCGAGTCAGGTATAGAGCAAAATTCTTGTCCATTCATTTTAAATTTAAATTGACTGATACATTAGGACATATTTTCAGCAAAGAGACAACATTAAGAAACAGAGCAAATAATATATATATATATATATATATATATATCTTTTATTCCAAGGTTTTTTCCGTGACTCTTTGAATAAATTTAACTGTTAGGGAATACCGATAATCTTATCTCCCCCAAAGACGCTGACAAACTTCGACTCCAGGGGACGGCTGAATTACGATTAGGTTGTTACGTTGACGGCAGTTCGAGACATAATCATTCATAAAGACGCCAAACTTTGTAACCCTTGTCAGTTTTCGTGTAGTTTAGCGTCATTCATAGGCGTTCTTGCCTAGTGGGTAGAGCATTCGACTAATGAGCGTATTCTCTTGGCTAAAATTATAGGTGATGCATTTTGAAAACTTCATTTAAAATCCAAGCGATGCGATTCAATGAATGCTGGAACTTACTGGGAATCCGAATGGTTATAAAGGGAAAAGAGCTGGGCCCACTACCATGAATGTGTGATTTTTGCACGTCATCGGGCTTAAAACGCTCTGCCCTTACCTATCACAACCAACCTTCTGGCTGATTATTCTGAATGAAAATATCTATCATGCTGCGCCATTAACTGGTATTACTTCTATTCACTTTTATAACGCATGTATGACCCGACATCACACTTTTAAATAGTATATTTCCTCAAGATACGGATCAAATCTAAGGAATAAAATAATATTAATGCGCAAAACACACATTATAATCTCCATTGAGCAGTTCCGCAACAAAAAGTTACAGGTTATCTTAGCTAGTGGAATTAAGTATTTTCACAATTTGTTGGCAAGAATTTCCACGAGTTTTACCTATATAAATTTTAATCCGCGCCTAAGCATAAATAAAATTGAAGAAAGTTATGGCATATTTCAAGAAGTGTTTTGGCATACAAAATTCTTTTCTATTACAGCAAAGGCAACTTTTAGAACAAAATCTTGTTACATGAATAAACCAGGCGGTGGACAATGGGCGCGTGACAGAGAACTCAAATCTTAAAAGCTACATTAAGAGCTTAGTTGGATCTCGGGTCTCACCTTTCCATCACCGGACCACTAATCACAAATACCATATGAACGACGCCGAGACTCAGAGTTATGCAGACTTTGGAAGACTTTGCAGGAAATGTGGTGGTTTGCCACTGTATCATTATGCTTGCATTGAGTGGCATTGTTACATTTTTTTATAAATAATATTTTATTGTAATTAAATAGCACCTTTCATCTATCTCGGTCATACCTGAGCGATAAAACTGAATCCGCGAATCATAATAAGAACGACTCTATCATATAGGTAGTGTGTTTTCATTTCTTCGTCAACTTATCCATCACTCTTAAGTAGCAGAAAACTTCTAAAATCCATCTTTCGAATTCTTTACTTATACTCCGAAATAATATCAAGTCACTTTCAATATGAGTATTGGAAAGTGATGTTTGCTCATTAAATACAATAAAAATTCACATCCATCGATTTTCTCGGTATTTATCAGGAAATTTAATTTTGAGAAATATCGCCAATGCACATTCCTATAAAAAAACCATCTGGTTCCAGGAAATATTTATCACAGAATTCTAAAAATGACCCACGACGAATCCACTTTTCCGTTTACTATTGAAAACAGAGAAGAGTTTTCCTCTGAAAATACAGTTTAAAAGCGTGCATATTTTCCATTTCTCCGCGCAATGCTTCCTTAAGGTCAATTTGGTATCCTGTTCTCAGAAAGTGATCTATTTACTTGATTGAAATGTTCAGGTCCTCATTCGATTAAGGAAGAACATGTTTTTGACTGAGAGAAAGTTGGAAATCCAATAAAGTAAATAAGGTAAGGCCTGAGGACGGGCAAGGATAGACCGCACTGTAACGTGGGAGGCAAAGAAAATACCGGAGGGGGATACCACCCAGCGGGGACACCGCTACAGAGACAAACAGACCAGTAAAGAGGGCGTAACCTCACACATCCAGGACTCACGATTGCAGCGTTAGTTTAATCTTGAGATCTCTTAGATCCACTTCGCGTACTGTGGCTTAGTAAATTTTACAGAATGAGCACGAGGGTGTCCCAACTACTCTAATTACCCTTAAAAGTGGTGTAACGGAGACTCTGGTCCATGAATAAAGCTCATACTGAATTTAAAATTCATTTTTAAGTGAAATGGATATAATCTTTACAATTACCATGAACATTCATAAATAGGATTACCTACAATATTTTATAATTTTGCTGTTATGGCACCAAATGCCCTAATTACTTTCCCCGACAGTGAGAATTACTCGTAATTTCTACTAAAAATAACATAATAAAGTGTAGTATAGTCAGAAACGGAAAGAGAAAACGAAAGGAAAAGGTGACTCGAGCAACATCTTACTTAAAATGCCTAAAATATGTGTTGCAAATATTAAAATTTCAAATAACTAGAAATGAACACAACAAAGCTTCGTTTAAAATTGTCAAGAATTGTAGCATCTGCATTTGAAGTTTCTCACTTCATAAAAAGATCGTACGAAGAAAAACATTCAAAACCATTGCGGATATACAGTTTATACACTGGTCAATCTAGTAGCTAGGGTAATAATTTCGCTAATTTCCATTTCTCTAATTTTCTATTTCCAAGACCATAGTAATCAAGCTGAGAGATGATTTTGATGAACCAGCGTAGAGCTCCCCTCGAACCGTAGCCGTATGCCGTATGAAACACGCCCCTAAGCCGTATGACGTATGAAACACGCATTCTTAGTAGTAAGGGGGCCAGTTCCTTTCCCTATGCCACAGCTGGGGTTTCCCACGAAGTTCTGATGTCCAGAAAACCGCACCGCTTAGATTTTAGACGGGGTTGTCCAAAGGCATCACTTGGAATTCTCTAATGCTGAGTGCCGCATTGTAATCTTGTGGGATTCTTCTCGGATATCGTTTCTCCGAATGCCCTATTGACCTGGTTCTTATTTTCAATTAGAGCCACTAAATTTGTTTTATCACTAGTCTCATTATTGTAGATTTGGACCACGAGGTACGTAAGTATTTAAGGAAATCAAACCGTAAATATATCCTAATCGAAATTTTCGTTATTGTAAAAATACACTCAAAAATATATGTTACTTGATTTGGGCAAAGGATTGCTTCGTACAAATGGCCATTACTCCACAACGATTCCTGTTCTTCCTCAAGTAAATTTGTTGAAGATTAATGTTTTTGACGCACGAGCCATTCAATTTACAATGTATCATTTCAAATCATGCAAAATTTTGATATTGGAAATAATTTACGGCAGACCAACAAGTACACGACGAATGAATGAGCCGTATCTAAAAAAATGGCATTTTTCCTTTTAAAACAACTTTAAACACAAAGTGATATGCTAGAGAAAAGTGATTTCAAATCAAAGTCGGTTTACCGAGCACAGTGATCAAAGGTCGGTTTACCGAGCGATTTACCTATATTAATAAGAAGCGATAGGTTAGACAAGAACATAAGAAGGCAATGGTGCGTGGCGTCACTTGGTGGAAATCCATAACTAGATGAAAGAAA
>LYUA01000436.1:162047-177888 GCA_002093875.1 Calopteryx splendens
GAATACAACCTGGTGTAATAAACGAAAGAGCAACCAATAAATAACTGAGGACACTTTAATAACACGAATGATATTTCATTTTTTATTTCAACCATGAAGAATTATTTTTCATGCAACGTCAAAAGAAAATAACTAATAATTTTAAGACGAATAATGAAATCTACCCTAGGGCGAGAGCGTAGATCCAGTCTGAGTTTTCGTAGAAATGCTATGGCACACGATTTCTTTGCTAGTTTTCTCTCCTTTCACTAGGTTACCATGAAAAATCATTCTTTTAAATTATCTCTCGATTTAGATAAAAGAGGGACTTGATATGTTTCGTGACTGGTTTCTGAGGGTTACGTTGATTTTACAGTTTTCTTTTGGAAAAGTAAATCACGCAGAATTACACTTCTCTAGAAGAAGGACCCAGGAAAGGAGAAGAGACACGCCAAGACGAACTGCATTAAAATACAGTCGATTTTGGTTTTTCGCCTATATTCATCATTCATTAAGGCAAAATTTGGGGAAAAGAGGCCTCCAGGTAGAATTGTTTTAGGGAAATGCAGAGAATGGAAAAACGAAACATTTCTTTCGTGCGGAGCATCTTAATAACCGGTGTCCACGAGGAGAACACGGTAAGGTGAGAGAAATATTCATGAGGAAAGACGAAAGAGATAGCTAAGTGGCCTTCCTTTTTTCCACCCTCAACGAGACGCTTGTTCAATACGAGCAAGGCCCTACAAAGGAACTCCGATTTTAATAAATTCACTTCCCGGAGCGAAAAATATATCCACCCAACTCAGGCCAGGAAGACGAATTTCTTGTCTTATGTTTTTTTTGCACGTAAGAATATAGTGTTTATGGAATGAGCCAAAAAACTTTATCCCGTACCTCAACAATGCAGGTTTTGAAAATGAAACTTGGACATCAATGCCATCTACAATATAAAGAAGAATATAAAGGTTATTCAATCGGGATGGATCCATTGATGTACGCCCATTCGAAAGAAGATTCCCATTTGCGTAAGCTAAATTCATTTAAATAAAATGGACCATTCATGACAAATCAAATTTGAGACGTTCCTGGAAAACGTTTTTTTTAGGTATATTCAAATATTTCCGGTTCAGGAAACTTAAATAGATTGCAACTGAAATTAATTCCACATAATAATAATATTATTTGAAAATATGTTCACATGATGATTTACTGGAACTTAGTTTCCGTGAAAAGACATTGATTACGTGGGGTTTCTTATTACGAAATTTCGGAATAAGAAACGATGGCAGCAATAAATCAAAGTGCACGTGCTACCGTCTCATTTCGAGAATTGCAATACATCTAAACAGAAGAGGGTAAGGGAGATAAAAGGTAGGAAATGGTGTTGGGGTCGAGGAGAAGAGGGCGAAGGGAGGTTGTGAGGGTCCAAGTATGGGAAAAAGGGTCTGAAAGGGATCAGGGCTATCTTATCGAATGGTATTATAATAAAAAATACTTGTACAGGCATTAAGTAATCACGCCGGCTCTCAGATGGATGCATGAAAAAAGCTGATGGATATCTCAAATATATAGAAAGCTTCGAATTTTAATGCTCCAGTGTAATTATAAAATAAATAACTCTTTTTGGTATTACGCAAGGAAGCTTCAAAATTACAGTAGCTGATGATAATGAAGATCATACTTATATTGCTGCTGAAGTTTTTTTTGCATAGAAAAGCGTTTTGTAGGAAAATAATTAAATTAATCCGATTAAATGTCATTCTATATCAAATATACTTAGTTTTCTGGCTCAATAGATGAAATGAAAACAGCTAACAAACTTTAGGACCTAGATAATTCAATTTACATCGACTAAATTTTATGATTCCCACGGACAGGATAGTTTAATAAATTATGCTATCATTATGGATTGGAATTTCATTTATCCGAAAATTTACCGCGAGTTAATTTCATACGGAAATTGGATGTAATTAGGAATTTCAGGGCTTAATTGGTTACGGAAATCAGTTTCCCGACTTGTGCACAACCTCAGGATGAAATTGCTTCTCACTCCAAATCGGCACACTTCTCTAGAAATTAGACTGTTCATTGACACGGCAATTCGCATACATTTTTCAGAGATTTAATATATTGATTTTTTTAATAGTTGGTACACTATGCTTCTGGACTTAACTTCTGGACTGGTCTTCTGTTTTCAAAGAAGATTTGGTCACGAAAATTAATGTGAAAATTCGTGAGAATCGGCGTTGCACGATTTCCTTACTATGCGATGACTTTCCCGAATTTAAATAGGGCTCGACATCACTAAAGATGGAGTGTTTCTCATAATTGGCGGCGCCATTCTTTGAAGAAAGAATAATCAAGCTGGTCAGTAAATACAACAAGTGCCTCATAAACGGCGAAAATTATGTCGAAAAATAGTTTAAGGTATGCTCTTCGTGTGTGAGATTTTTTATACAAAAACAGTTCTTAGATTTTGAATGCGCCAGGTAATATTTTTACTGCAAAAAAATGGATATAGAACCTAAATATATTTTTAATATTAATTTGAATAGAAAAAATACAAAAATAAAGACTACAAACCTCAAAAATGTATACGATCTCCACAAAACAACACAAAAGAAATCCAATTCAAGGGGGAAAACCCGTGTTCACATCGACCGATGCCAAGAAAGAAACTTCTATCAAGCCCTTCGAGTCGTGATTTGAATTGCTCAAAGCCACCTCATCACTCCGATGAAGCCTATTGAAGAGAAATATTTAGGGAATTGATCACTTCCTATAAAACATTTTTTCGCTCCGTTTCTTGGCGGCAAATAGAATAAGGAAAGTGGTTGCAACAGAAAGGAGGAGCGCACTAGGAAGATTAGAAAGGGGGAGAAGAAAATGAAAAAAAAGACAAACAGAGCGACCCCGCAATCTCGTAAACCTGGGGTATGCGCGCAATTTTAATAGCGTAAAAACATTTCTCTGCTTGGGGTTGTATTATTAATAGTCCCAATCCCCCTCCCCTGAAATACAAGGATGGCGAGGAGAAGTAAAAACTTGGAGATAAAATCGAGAGAGGCACGGCACACATTTCTGCAGAGGGATGGAGCAAGAAGGAAGAGAAGGGGACGGGTAGTATCCTTGCCGACCCCTGGGGACAAACCTTACAGGTCACGAGTGGTTAGGAGGGGGCAACCGGGGGGAGGAGGGGGGCGGAATGAGGCCAAAGGCGGTGGATCAAAAACATTTTCCGCGGCCAACGGGGAGCACAGAAGAAGATCCAATTTCCTCGTCGTACAAAATCGAATCCTCGGTCGGACGATAAATTGGCAATGGCACAACGAATGTGGGCAGCAAGGAGAGGACGCGCGGGCTTCGGGATCGAAATGTGGTTATGAGGACAAGCTTACGGGTAGATAGTGCGGAGGAGAGTAATGAGGAGATTGAAAACCCCTAAAAAGCGCTTGAAGTGCGTTACATAAGTGATAAGACAAGGAGCTTTTCAGTGCCTACTTGCGACTGCCTCGACGGCTGGCACTGATTAGATATCCTCGCTTGATATTACGAATATTGTCAAAGGGGAGAAACTGAAATTATCACGCAGGGTCTGGTCCAAAACGATCAGCATTTCCGAAAATTCAAGCCAAATTTCCGAACGGTGCTTCAACTAAGCTTGCGAATAAAATAAAAGATAAAAGACAAAGCAAACTGCCAAGTAGGACACGCGACGCTAAAAATTAGCTGGAAGAGCCATAAAATGATGCTTCTCTGAAAGTTTTGCGGTCGAAAATGACGGAAATTGGAAGAATCACTGATGTCACAGAAAGGAGAGAAAAATGTGAGTCGCTTACGCGGTGTCATAAATTTACGACAGCCTCTTTTCTGAACACCTCTCTCGTAGTGATGAAAATTTAACGATCCTCGTTAAGGAACACACACCTTGTCATCAAGGATAGTGAGATTTGATTTATTTCTTCCGAAGAGATTGTGGGCATTATTCATATTGCACATTTGCGTGACACTTGACCCGTGCAAGGGCCAGGAAAAAAATTACTGGCATAAGAGAACTACTCTTCCAGTGCTTGTTGGCCCGTTAACGATAACTGGAAGAGTCTCGAAATATTACTGTTCGCAAACAGAGTTCATGGATGAACGAGTTATTTAACGCGTACATTATCCATTGTCCTTTAAGCGCAACTGGATAAGAAAGGCACAAAACCAGTTACTAGGGAATTCATAGTCTTGATTATTTAATTTAGCAATCCATTTAAAACTAAAAATTAATAATAAATATAAAAATATTTAATATTTTTGTCAAAAATAATTAAATTAATGTCAAATTATAATTTATAATAAGCATAACTCCATCACCCCTAAGATAATGCAAGGTTCTAGCTAATATAATACTTAATTATAATCAAATCCTCTTTCAAATAGTGCATAATGAAAATGAATGTAGCAACAATGTCTCTGGACAGCCTCGGCTAAGATACCAGCGCTCAGACCAAAAGCTATGATATACTTTTAAATTTACTCAAGTAGTAAAACTTTTAACCGATACTAGAGTGAAAGCCTCTTGGATATTTTTGGAACTTTCTAGAGATAACCATTTATCTCTTGCGAATAAACTCATATTTTTTTCGAGACGAGACCTATCGCTTTGCTTTTCCCGAAATTCTAACAGTGAGAGATCTCCTCACTCCTCCACACTTCCTCCCTCGACACCGATCCCGAGTCAATTTTTACCCCTACTCCCCCACCTTAACATCAACCCCGCCCCCCTTCTTTGGCTCTGCGCCAAGGTATCTTACTCGTCCAACTGCGTCGGGAGCCCACGACCCACCCTAAAGAGACTTCCGATGCGACATCAGCCACTCCACCCGCCCCTGCTTTTTGTGATAGTCGTGTGTGCGTGAATACACATACATACCTACACATAAATATAAATAAGTATAAATAAATATGCTCACACACAAACATTTCTGCGAATCACAACATCCCAAAGTCGCTCTTGTTGCCTCTTTCCTCCATTCAACACCACACACTCCCTTATCTTCCCGTACCCTTCCTCCTGTCATATCTTTTTCTTATCCTCCGCTTCCACCCATTACCTCATCCATTTCCCTCGAAAAATGGACCTGAGGATGGTGCAAGCGCACAGGCACACGCTCCTTCTCTCGTCTCTTTTTGCATGCGCACGTTTTTGCGAGGGAGAAATATGACTAAGTGACTCGGTACGTAGGGAGAGATAAGTGTCGAGGGAGGAGATGTGGCCTTCGGGCATCGACTGACTTACGGTCCTCTCGTTTCGCCCGGCCCAAGGAGCGCCCCTAAGTGAAATGAGGACCCGGGATGGAGAAGGAGAGGAGGAGATAGTGCGGAGAATTGTAACTACTCTCGCTTATCACTTAATGCGCCGGAATAATTCTCCGCCGTTACAGTGCTACAAGCTCCGTTCTTGAAATGCTTAAAATGAAAGGCGCGATTCCCGCAACTCACCTTTGCGTAATGGTTTTTTTGTACCGTAAAAATGAATTAACTCTGAAACGTGGAATGTACTAATTTGGCAATTCAAGTACCTTCGTAAAAAAATCTTCCATGTGAAACCCAATAAGGGCTTCATATTTCCTCAAAAGCAAAAACAATTATTCGCGTAGTATGCCACATATTTTTTTAACCAAATGAATCAATCTGATACTTCACTAAGAGTAATTATTTTTTATATTGGTTCACTCTTGATTAATTTCTTCTATGGGGCAAGATTGAGGTTAAAATATGTCTAAATGGGAAATATGTAGTTCTGTGGACAATTAATACCTCTTATCGTTCACTCCATAGTACCATAAAGACCCTAAATCCTAGGACACTAGAGCCCTTACTCTATGATAATACTTATCGCTAGCTACTTCTTTCGCTTTATTATTGTAAATCATTTTATATTATCCATTAATTAAATTTAAAATGGATTAATTGAATTTTATCAAAAGTTAAGCTTCTGCAACCAAATTATTATATACACCTCTCAGGCAAGGATATGACAGTATAATCCGATTTTCGTTCTGAAAAAGCCAGGAATTTACTAATATTGATCTTTCTCCGTTTAGGCAGATCAGGACCTTAATTAATTTTTACTGCACAGATATGATATGATTTTTTTTAATAATGGGATCATTACACAATACGAAAGGTAAAGCCCAGATTTTGGTTTTTTTATGTAATACATTATAGTTATCTAAATAAAATTTAACGATTACAATAGGCCATTTAAAGTGGCGTTTTCTCCATTTAATCGACAGACAGTATTAACAGTAGCTTTTAGCCATCAACTATAACGTGACCTTTGACGCCATACACGCCTTAAAGTCGACATTAAAAAAACTATAATGTCCATTTCTTTGCTTCAAACGATATAAATTGACATAGGAATCTAGATTAAATGAAAATGAGACAAATTTACTACCACTTTTAAAGGCTTGCTTTAAGGCGTCTCAGTTCCCCATCAGTTAAAGAAATCTAGAATAGGCAAGAAAATAACGATGGAATTCATATGTAAATTTGATTTTATCCCAGACAATATAATATGAGTAGCTATTCCGTCTTCTCATCAAAACCATTAATGTTCCTATTTTTTTATAGACGCGAAGAAAGAATATGGTATTGCTTAACCATCTCCTGATCTCATCATACGATTTGGGTTTTTGTTCTTTACGCCTTTTTCTGTCGGTCGTTAAGACCCAATGAATTTTACTGAATTTGAAGTTAACTTGGGCACATGACTCCAGTCCAGACCTTGGCTAGACTTAAATGGAGCATTAAGTGCATACCTACACAGAATAGTCATCAAAGGACATATTGCTTAAAGGCTACAATTAATTGGTACTATAAAAACATTTTGTCTGAAATCAATAAGAATAAGACAAAACTTCTCGGAATATGTATCCGCATATCGGCCGTTCATGCTATTCAGCAATCGCTATGCCATTATACACATAAATTTGATTAATACAAAGGAATTTGAGATTTCATCCCATTTATAAACAAATATTCTCTCCACTGTACTGTTTCTTTTTCGTCTTAGAGTTTTCGGGGTCAACGATTATATGTGTTTTTCAGCTAATGCTTCATCAGTATCCCAGCACCAGTGCCTCAACTAGCTAGTTCACTGAAAAATGTCCTTCTATATTTATCACTAATCACTAAAAATTTTAATTAGCAATAAAATAAACTTTCACGGAGTACTGTCGGTTGACAGTAAAGCAAACACTCATATATGAATTTCGACAATTTTTTAATCGAAGAAATATTTCTTAAGAAAAGTTTAAATATCATTCTGAATAATTAAGTGGATGAGATATTATCCACTTGTTTCTTGATTTCAAAAACCAAAATTCCAGTAGCGTGATGCTACGACTTGAGGAAAAATTTTTCCTAAGAATTATTAAATTAATGCACACGCATTAGCAAAAGTTCACCTTTAATCATAGTAATAAAGTTAATATTTGAATACGTCAAATATGTTCATTATCGGATTGTACACAAGCGGATGTCCGATGGGGGTTCGAAAAACTAACCTCTAAACTTTATTGTCCGCAAAAGATAATTCTTTCTTCACGACCACTCTCTAGACTGTACTTAGAGTTAGCTTATCAAAGCGTGAAAGTAATTGTTATAATTTAAGGGGTTTCGCTAAGCACTTTTACTCATGGAACTTATTGAAAAAATAACTCATTTCCACAGGATAAAAGATTCGTTATTTCATAAAATATAAAGTACTAAGCTGTAAGCGTTCAATTAAGAAATTAATATTCCACCTCACCATTCTCCTGAGTAACTGGACCGGATTGCTCATCATTGTCCAAACTTTCCTCTTTCTCCGCAGGATGTCTCCCTTGTCTCTCATGAAGCACGCGCTGCTCGCCGCCCTCGTCGTCATCGCCTTGTCCAACTGGGGCACGGAGGCTCGCTACCTGCCCACCAGGAGTCAGGACGATCGCCTAGAACGACTCCGTGAGCTCATCAAGGACGTGAGTACCTATTCGAAGTTGATTCCTGGCCGCGCAAATAGAAGGAGAAAAATAATTATTCTTGGTCATCATTTGCATTCTAAATTAATCCACGTATATCGCGGCATTAGTTTCAACAGCCAGTGGGAATTTTCGTGGAAAGCTATTTTTTATTCACACTTTCTAATTTATTTGTCGTGAATAAATCAAATAAACTCATTCATTCTGAGATTTTAAAAAAAGGTGGGGGGATAAACATGATTTTTATCAGGAAAACACAATACCTGGAAATCTATATGGGATGTATTTTTATAGGTATCGTAATAATTTACTAATGTTAATAACTCTCAGTATGGGAAAGTAGGCACACGATTTGCTCACTTCAAAATAGATTGTGTCGCTCCAGTAAAATATATTCTAATGACGGAAAATATATTTTTCTTAAATTCAAGATCGTATGCATTCATAACGAAATCCCTTATTGGCTCTCTATGCTCTTATACTAATTAAATGTATTGACAGTTGGAAAAACCATAAGGTAACAAGGAAATATATTCCTTGATTTTAGACGTCAAAGTAATTAGGATACTTACCAAACAGTTTGACCATTACCTATAACAAAACTTTACGCAGAGACACAAAGTCACGCAATATCACTCAACATACCTGCCTTGATATATCAGCAGTAAAATTACCTCTCTCCATCACCAAATATTAGCTCGGGAAAAGAACACCTACTGGGCCAACACTTCATCAGGAATGTCATGGAAATATGGATCCTCTATCCTCATTTTCACTTGAATTTATTGCGGAGAGTCTTTCTTAACGCTGAAGGTGTGGTTTCCATCAGTCATGGCCGTGGAAGGGACGAGAGAAGCACTTCTTACTAGTAAGAAAAAACTACGCGAATATCATCAATTCATTTCCATTGGGTAAACGAAATAAAATTCTGCTCATTCACTCTTAGAAGTGAGAAAAGGTTACATCCTACAGACGGAGCAATCCACAGCACCACGTTACCAAGTATGAATAGTGAGTAAAGCACCCACCCTTCAACCTATGATGAAGTTCTCTCAAGGTGGGAGGAGAGGAATTTTGGATTTCATCCTTCAGCAAAATAGAGCGAGGCGCCAGAGAGGATAAAATCCGCTTGAAATGAGCCCAAATGTATTATTCATCCTTGTTTAAACTCCTTAAGATATATCGGTCCCTGTCCACTTTTATTTATGTTCGGTGTTAAAACAAAACTTTGCCCTGTGGCTCCTTTAAGTTTCCACTGCATTTCCAGATACTTCTAACATATGTTTATCCCAACCGACGGCATCCAAGGCACGCCAAAGCTCACATTTAAAACACAAGGAAATCGATTTAGACAAGAATGATTTAAGTACCTACTACGATTGAAATCTATAACTGATAGTATCTACATAGCATGTTAAAATTTACGTCCTCAGGAACTAATTTGTGGGTGGTTTTAGGTGCGTCGACAGCTGAGGTCATTTTGCGAACTAATTTCACTGCCGAACTAAGTATCATTATATCTCCTTTCCATTGCAAGTGTTGCTCTCATTTGTGTTGTAACACAATGCATGGGGACGCTATGAAGTAAAAAGAATGTCGGAAATGGCAAAAAATAAAATAGCCTTTAAACGTTTTATGTTTTTTTTCAAAATAAGCCCGAGAAAATGTAAAATTGGAAATAAGTTACATGGATAAAAGAGAAGCGAGAACTTTCTTTCCTTGAAAATAAAACTCATTGATCTCAAAATTTCTAAAAATAAAAAAGAGAATACAATTATTTTATAAACTTCACGACCGTTTAAAACTTTTACTTTGAGGCTAATTATAATATTAGCAAAGAGGAGGTACTTCATGCAACTCCAGGAAAAGATGGAATTAAAAGATTAGTAAATACTTAGATATGTATCGTAGCGTTTTATTGTTCAGAAATTGAATCATTGAGAAAAATGGTTGGATTATATGGAAGGTTTCTGATGAGCTTGAAGAAGGATAGAGAAAACAAGAAAAACAAATGGGGAGACAAAAGAAAAAGCGATGGACATTACATTAAAATAGGAAAAAGCGTAGAGAAGTTTGAAGAAGGGAGATTAAGTGAAAGGAACAGACATTGAGAAGTAATGGGGCGTTGAAGGATGTGATGGCAGAATGTTGGACGAACGGGGAGGCCGGGAAGTAATAGGCGTTTTCGGTGGCAGGAAAGGTGCATAGAGGTAGAGAGGAGATGAAGACGGGAAATAACATATAGAAAGCGGTGTTTAAGTCATTCAAAAAAATATTACAAGTCCTCGATGATGCCCAATAGTCCTCCAAAACAGTCTATAACCTAATTCTATTCATAAACGATCAAATAGCAACAAAAGACCTATAGTTCACTAATAAGTTTTGGCTTTCCAAAACTTTATACGAAAATGAACAAGGAATAGCTGCAGCAATAAAAATATATATTTAACGTGAACATTCACGATTACTGCCTGAACTCCACAGTTATGCACTAACAAGTGAAGTTATACGGAAGCGTAAAATATATCGGGAAAAGACAAAATATTTATTGTATAGGTACTATACGATGCTTTATACATAAAAAATATTGAATAATATCTTAAGTTTGCAATCCCTCATATGAACACGGAAATGCAAACATTTAAAAAAATGAAACAATGGCGAAAATGGAGACACAAACAGGGACCTGAACATCGAAAAAAGACAATGGGAGATAATTCCTACAGAAGCACAAACAAATACCTATAACTTGTCCTGTATTTTAACTTGTTAAAAACTGCCATTACAAACCATGCAGGAATTTCTATTTATGAAAATCGGACGGAGAACATAATGGCTCCGGATCTAATAACTCTTAATATTTAAATAAGAACGTAATTCAGTGATCTCATATACTGATGTAACCATAGGTAGATTTAATTTAAGGCTATATAGGAACATCGGAACCAATTTATCTCGAAAGTATCGAAATAGGAATGTTCCGTCAGGCTACGATTTGGGCCGACCCTTGGTCACGCTCAGTGGCTTCCCCACCAGGAGTTTTTATTCGACGGTCCCCACACCTCCATAACCTTCGCAGGCGATAGATTGATGGCGCTCTTAAGGACGAGGAAGATTGGTCGGAGAAAAAAACATTTCCGAACGGATAACCTGGGGGTGGTCACATTGTTATTTTTATGGTTTTATGTCTTTTGAAATTACACTTTTTGTGATGGAAAGAGAATATGGAACCTACTTAGTCACCAAGGTCGTTGGAAATCCCTTTTGAAGAAAAAGATGAACGGAAACGTCATGCCTGCTCAACGATGGAAGTGGAGCATGAGCTTGGACACAGGAAGAGATGGCGCCATGCCGTGGGGAGTATTCAAAACTAATGCAGAATACGTTTTAATCGCACTATCCTTCCCGATTGGGGAATTTATAACGACCCTAACAATAATTCTAAATTAATGGTATGCTTGATGGTATACGTGGTGATCCTTTCGCAAAATAACTAATGGTGATGCAAGGTTAGACTAAATATAAAGACCCGGATACACCACTACCATTCTATAATTACATCGGTCCCTGAAATAAAATTTAATCGCAAATAGAATATATCACTATCGCTAAATTACATTCTTTCTTGGAAGAAATGCAATTTATCATTTGTGCATAAAGCAAATTAATTCATCGACCTTCCTTATAGGAGTATACATTTTTAAAATTATAGTATACAAACAAATAAATAAGCTTTAAATCGTGGTCATCAACATACTTTAAAACTATATATGGTCCTATCATTAAATATCCAACGAATTATAATCGCTCGAATAAAAAAGAAAAATACTATTTTAGTGTATCGAATGCACTTATAATGAAATAAACCTAGTTGACATCGAATGCGGTGTTGATCAAGCCAGGAGTTACAACAGGATAAATCAAGAAAAATAAGCAAGGAAGAAAATATTTAGCGCAAAAAAACACCGCAGGATGTTGAAGAACGACAAAGGGTCGACTATAACAAACATTCCTTTAGTGCAGGCTGAATGGCAGATGGCTCAGATGGTCCGGGGAGACAATAGAGTTCCACGTGCACAAATAAGAGTTAGGCAAGTGGTTTTCACTCCTGGAGAATGGAAACGAGACGGGGGTGCGGAGCTGACCCCTGAGGAAATCCGAGGAAAAGGACGAGCGACCGGATGAGCGGAAATAATCCATTGGCGGAGAGGTTGGTCACTGACCGACTCCTTGATCGAGTTTAGCTGCCATCGTCTACCATTTTTGGACGCATGTTTCAGGGATGACGGAATCAAGAGCTAGATAATCGAGTGATTTACTTATAAAATTTGGTCAAAGAACACAGACAAAGCTTCTTCCCGCTGTCCAAGTCCAGGATCTTACGATATAAAACCTTAAGATTAAATATGTCTATGTGGTAAATTAAAATTGATAAGAATGAGAAACAATGATCAATATCATGAAACACATAATTAACAATTAAATAATCAGAGAAGTACCTCCAAGGACATTTTTCTTACACTGCTTGCTTTAATAATGATTCATATATCGTATATTCTTATAGTAATCTTTTTCAATGGATAACTAGCAACAATTTTTCGTATTATAGTTGTAATAGTTTTATTCAGATAAATTCAATTCCACAGAATTCAACGTTCTTAACTTGGACTCAAGAATATCTCTCTCTAGGAACATTAAATCTAATTCACTGATGCATTTGTATTCAGATGTCCTACTTATAATATTATATATATTTTGTTTAAGGAAAACGTTCCATCAAAAATAATAAAATAATCACAGAAAAGCTATGCCTCTTCCTAGCCAGCTGGTTCATTACACAGCGAACTTTCTCTCTACTTCCTCCTAAAAGACTAAACAAGTAGGTATTACCGCGTGTACCTTTTGTTGCGGATCGAGACAAGGATTTGGAAAAGTGATTAAGGCCTCTTCTCAGATTCGCCGCAAAACCCAGATCTATGGATGATATGTAAATTACGGGTCACATTCAATTGTTTCAAGAAGGAGAATTCTAGGCCGATACCACTCCGAAAAACTTAAGCCCATAAATTATCCCGTTCAGTTGCGTGCAACGGGAAGCTCAAGGCAAGATAGAAAAAGATATTCACTTGAAAAAAATTTGCCTTTACGAGTAATGAGGTAGGTGGAAGATAGATTCGCGTTAGATTATATGTGAGATTACATAAGAAACGGCAAGCATCGCACACCTCACGAAGCTCCTCCCTTAGTCTATTCTAATCGATAATTTTTCATCAGGTGAAATTAAACAATTATGACCGTCATTGAAATATCTGTCAGCCACAAATAAAATGTCACTATCATGGGACACCTATTTGAATCAGTTTTTTCTAATACAAATCATTATTTTGAAAATGTACTTAGACTGGCGAATTAATCTTATAACGGATCAAGAAAAGGGGGTTGATTTTGTTACGTTCAATTCAATATTTGGCAAAGCTACCTGCCCCAATACAGAAATCCCGGTAAATTCGGTTGAAAATGTTGATAATCCGCAACAAACTCGGAAGGCGGTAAAAGAAAAACAATATTTCGTAGTAATTGGAGGATTGGTACAATTTTCCAAAAATACAAAGGCCGAATCAATAACGAGAAGCCATCTCGGAACGATCCTGCATATATAACACCTGATAAGAGTCGTCATAATCGGCAGTTCATACATATCAGAAACTCAAATTGTGGGGGAAATGGAAAATTTTGATGCCAATAAGGTGTACAAATAATTATAAAAGACAAAGATCAAAACACGTATGCTGAGAAATAAATGTTTCATGCGTGTTTAAGACACTTCTTTAATGTTTTGATGACAGTTTTAAGACAACGATAGAAACATTACGAAGGTTTATAAAATATCTCCTGTAAAATTCGACTTTGAGTGTGAAACAAAGGATAAAAGAAAGACACTTTTAACGCTATTCTTAATCATAAAATTTTTGTTTTCCTGTAAAAGATGCTGATGAACGAGTTCCTCGTTTTATACACCTGCTTACATTAACATTCGAGTAAGTAATTATTTTACGATTGAAAAAGGTTTTGAGAGAGATGCTTTCAGCCCTTCGGTGACCGTAAACAATCACGGAAAAACATTATATCCCTCTGAGCGCTCGTAACACCGGAAGGAAGCCAAATAATTCACTGGCAACTCTTAATAATCTCAAGATCTTGCGGGAAGTATCCAAAGAGGCTTGAGTCATCGTGGCGTGAAATCAAGAGCAACATTATTAGCTTTCACTTTCTAACCAAGCTCACCTTAAGATGCAAGGGCAATTAGGGTGATTGAAATCTACATTGAGAAAGAGATATTAATATAAGCACGGCTCAAGATCTTGAGAAGGAAGGAGAATGGAAAGGAATATATGCGTAGGTACGTTTATCATCTTTTACAATTTATATTGCCTCAAAATAAAACTAAATATTTAGTCATTTTTATTTACTTTTTAATTATTCCACTAAATTCAGTGAATTTCTAGCAGGTCGGTATAAGAACTAAAGACGGGCGGTATGCCAATTATTCACATATACAGAATTATTTAACAAATAAATTTCGTTGACTTCATCCCAAAACTTGGCAGCAAGAGTAATAGTAAAGTTATGAGATTTAAATTGCAAATGTCATTTTTTAGACTTAATCCAACCATTTCAATTCATATTTTAGTCCATCACACACGTTCCAAGGAGTTTCGTTCACTAACATATGATAAAATAACCTTTAAGTTTTACTTCCATCAACATTTTTCAATACAACCTTATCAACCTTTAGAATTTTACTTGCATGATAATAACTGAAACTACATTGTGCGGAAGTCAGGGAGAGTAAATTGCAGGATGGGGTGCGATATTGTTAAGAAGAATTCAATTCATACTTCTATTATTTCAGTGCGGAAATAAAACTTTGTAAAAGAAATGGACGGTTTTTCCATAAATTCTTTGCTTAGCCATTTCTAGAGAAAATTGATAAAGAAAGCATTAGACAGACTCGACTTTAAAGTGCTTCCTAGAAACGGTACACAACGCTCATATTGAAGTCAGAATGAAAGGGAGCCAGCGAGTTCATTTTTCAAATTTTTTTGATAAACACTGGATACGGGGAACTGAATTACGCCCAGCACAATGTCAACCCCGAATGCCGCCTGAGTAAAGGACATTTTGACTTCGGCTGATGAACTTGGACAGCTAAAACTTTGTACCTATTGCCTATAAAATATTCTTGAAGAAAATGTTCAATTATCTCTGAGATTAGATAGCAAAGCTCTCAATTCTCATTCTTCCTTCTTAAGGGAAGTGACTCATAACTGCATTTGCAGGTTGATGGAGGAAATCGTCGTAATAGAGTGAAATAAATTAAAGAGAAAATATTAAAATTAAATTAACTCGTAAAAAAATATTTTTACATAATGAACAATCCAGTTCATAATTTTCTTTTTCATTAACAAACGAAAATAAGAGCTTTAATCCACTGGATATTTCAGCAAGAATTATGATACGCTACAGAAACTAGAATTCTATCTCTGATTTTCTTACTTATATTAAGTAGTAAGGAAACTGAAATCCACGCATAGAAAGAAAATAATTCTTAATAAACTTATATAATATTTCGCAAAATCATCCTTTACGGGAATTTCTGTAAATGTGAATTAATTCTACCGCACAAATTCTCAAACTATTTGCTATAGACGTCCCTATGACACATTAGATAGTAATAAAAATTTTTATCTATAAATTTTCATGCTACTGCATATTTACGGAAAATATCTCTGTAAAGTAATTATGAAGATACGCAGAATTTCTAAGCATAGAACGCTGCCACCTGTTTC
>LYUA01000436.1:179789-203362 GCA_002093875.1 Calopteryx splendens
TAGTATTCCTTTGCCAGTTGATAATTTTGAATACTCAAAGATTACTGAACGTAACTTAAAATAGTGACTTTTTTGAATTGAGGATTGAATGATAATTTAACATGCCACCGTTGTTACACATTAGGTCATATTAGGTTAACGTATCGGGGTCGGTTAAAAACTGCTTAAAACCACGAGCAAAGATTAAATATAGGTGATGCGAAATGTCTAATCAGCATATTTTCTTAATAACAGTAACACGCCAAAAAAATCAACAGCATCAGAGGTCTAATCGCCATTAAAAACTTTGATACTAAAACATTGGAAATATTTCCGCCATTATAACCATAATGACAAAAAGGCATGAGACGATGATCATTCCATAATATTTTATATTCATAACTGTACATTTCAAAATATGCATACAAAAGTGGTTCCAGATCAAGATTTTTAATCAGAGTTTTAGATTTTCAATCAGATCAACCTTCATAACCGTGTGCATTTATAAAGTCAGGAAAGGAAAAAATCTGAAGATCTAATCAGAAGCATCATATTAAATAACTAATAGAAACGTAACGCAAATAAACAACACTGTAGTTGTACCGATAGTTTTTTTCTTCACCATGGATTGCAAAGCACCTTCCCGAATCAATTCCAAACAAACAAAAGGCTTTCACTTGCCTCGTTAAAGAGCTATTATCTCATTCTCGAAATACACAAAATTAGATTTTTTCGCTTTCTTAAATAACCCAAGGATGTGGAGAACCAAAGGTGGAATCCAGATACACATTTCTTTAATGTTTCATTTTCGCAATATCTCCCGACACTCGAGTATCTCACCGCTTCCATCGCGTAAGCCTAACGCCCATCAAAACTTTCCCAGAATCTTTACGAATATTAACCCACCTGTTTCCGCTCACCTAGAATCAGGGAGTAACGTTGATAAAGTGAACTAATAAAAATTTGCGTTGCAGCTATATCCTTAAGTCAGGCAGCTACATTCAATTAAAATTTACTTCTTCACTAACATAGTTTCCCACTTGCACTCGGATATCATAGGAATTTACCTCTCTTCTCACAAATATTGCTAATTACATTCCATTTTCGCTCAACAACATTTAATTTCAGTAGCTGCGACGAATAAGTTTTAGTTCAAATCACAGCGGTGAATTGTCACCGAGTAGCCAATTCACAAGATTTTTTTCGTTCACCTCACCACTGCAGCATGATCAATGATTTGCAAACCAGGATAGACACTTCCGATCTGCAGGACACATTCGATGACTGGACACTGCTACACACAATACAGAGGAGGAAAGGGAATTGGATTGGACATATTGTTAGAGGGAAAGGGATTTTTAGCGACAGTAGTTGAGGGAACAGTGGAAGGAGAAATGAGAAGAGGAAGAAGAAGGCTGAAATTGTTAGACCAAGTAAAGAGGCTACAAGGAGACCAAAAAAAGAGACCTGGGAAAGGACAAAATGGAGATAACTCTGGTGTATGGGACCTGCCAATAGGCAGAACACCAGGTGATGATGATGAATACAAAGAGAATGCGAGATATTTAAACCTTTCTGAAGAATTGAGCACTTTTTTACAACTACTTTCGGCTCCAGGAGGCTTTAGTGGATTAAGATATATGACACACGTGTATTTTTCATAATCTTCTTGATTTCCATTATTTCTGAACGAATACCGCTACTTACAGTTTTGACATGGAGTACAGAGGAGGTAGAAATTCAGGTAATGAACTAATATCGGAAGTGATGTCAAATTAGTTGGACCATTCTCCACTTTCACTGTTCATGCTGTATGCTTGTATTTCATTTTCCACGCATATGAGGGCAATTCCATTGTTAATTGATAACTTCTTCACTTGGACATGATAACGCCTGGACTTCCTTCGTTAACACGTCAAGCATATCTGTGGCTTAATATCCTTTCCCACACCAACAAAACATATCGGAAAATCTCATTTATGATATTTGAGCAATTAATTTGATCGCCACTGACGTCACGGGCGTGCGTCTCAACTTGTCATTGATGGCGTTGAACAAGACCGTCAAGGGAAGATTGGCAGATGGTCAAAATTCGCATTCAAATATTTTTACGCGATCGATGCCTCATTCCGTTCACCGGAGTCTGCTAGTAGGGTGGGCATAGCGATGAGAAAGACGCAGAAGATCAGTCTTTCGTGAATAAAAAATCAAGCCTTTGAAAGATGATTACTATTCTATTTCCATAAAGGCAGAGCAGGAAATTTATTCGGAGGAGACAATGGAAATTATGCAATTAGCATTGCAGCCAATTTTGCTAAAGATTCCTAGGCCAATTTACCATTCTGTTCAGTTTTAAAACAAAATAATTTACTTTGAAAATCAAATACTTATCTCTAAGGGAGCCAAAGGAATTAATAAACTGATGGAATGATAATATTTAAGGAATCAAGTCGCCGAATCTATCTTTCACCTTTTACCTACTGGGTAGGTATTATATATATTCATTAAAGCATAAAGGTTCAATTTTCAAAGACAAGTTTTTCAAATGTTCAAAAGCTAAATATCATCAAAATTACACAGAAATAGCATAATTCATTAGTCTAACTTCATAATACAAAAAAATAAATTATAAAGAAGTGGGTAATATGTAAGCTTTTACTTTATTGTACATTGACATCGACTACATCAGTGCAGCATCCCTAGGTTTTTGACGACCTTTACTCCTCAGCCACCCTTGTTACACAATTTAAAAGTAAATTAGCAGTGAATCGTGATACGAGCTCAATTGCGATGCATGTAATGCGAATTTTGAATGTAAAATTGGCTACATTGCAATGGTCACATTTCAATTTTAAGTCCCCTCATAATGTAATACATTGTGAATTGAAAATAAAATGCGATATATGTAATTTCGGACGTAATATATTACATGCTAAATATAGATTCCCAAGTAAAACATATACAGAGTTAGGAAATCGCTTTACCAGGATCGTTCGCATTTGAAGCTGGAATCCATTCATCTTCTCTCTCATGGCTTACTCCTGATTAGAATTCAGGTTTAAGGCGCGTAAATGAAGCATGAATTTAAATAAATTTTCACGATAACAAAAGCTATCGACACGGCAATGCTAAAAGTGCCAACACATAACGACATGAAACCGCATGGGAAGAATTTCCCAGAAGATCGATTTCTCGATCGAGTAGAAGTTGAAATTTGAAAATTTCAACTTCTACTATTATGGTCAATATAACAGGAAAGTATCCTTCAAAGAAGGGTAATTTCCTTAAGGAGTGGGGTTAGTAGTTTCTGTAACTGATGAGGCACTTAAATCATTAGTATTCATAACAAATGTATAGGAAATCAAAGGCTCGCATATCTCTTCGAACATTATAAAGAGTACAGTGGCTGGAAGTTATGGTGCTTTTATAGCAACCACCCTAGTTGAAGAGTTTAGGCTTTGAGGAATCTCTTATGTGAGACCCGTCATGCATTTACTTCTTCGAGAGATGGTAAGTCGTTTTCCTTCTAAAAAAATTTCAAGCCCCCAAATAGATGAACGAAATGTCGCACTGCACTGGAGAAAAACAGATACACACGTTAGTGCATGAAGTACGAAAAAGGGTAAGGAGATCAAGGAATAAACTGACTGGTGGCTTCATGAAGTTCCACTCCTTTCAAGCGTTCCGTCCTCGAGATTTTTCTCACTTCTACCATTGATTTTGGGATATATCGCCCTGCGACTGTAATGTTTACTTCTGAGGGTTCAAGAAGCAGGTGATGCGTGAAACATGCATCCCATACATCACATCACCAGTAACTTACGTTCTCTTTGCGGATAAGGACATGAGATGTATTTATTTTTGGTCATATACACCGAAAGGCGAATCGCGTTAAAGAGATCTACTTTTCTTTTGAGAAATATTAATTTTCCAACGGTATTAAGCAGCAATAAAAGGTATTTGATGCATATAAAATAGGTCAGCACATGGGCTTGGTCAGGCGGATGCCGCATTCCCTTCAACTGATTTTTCGCAACTGTTGCGCGGCTTATCCCTTTGTGACCACAGAAGCGTAACATAATCGCATTTTACCGACAGCCCCTTTAGGCTCTAAAACATTTGAAGCGTTGAAGAAATTTTATTTTTTTGTTGGAAAAGTTTTAATCCAAGATTTAACAATTTTTTTGGACAAACATTTGATTACTGTCCCAAATTTCCCAATAAAATATCATTATTAGTAAATTAAAATCAACAGAAAACAAATTATAATTAGCATATGATAATAGGTTCCTAATGTTTTCCATAATACAAAATGCAGGTACCACATTTTCAATGATAATTTATTTTGAGCTTATCCAGTAAATATTATAATATAACAGCAAAACTTGCATTATGGACAATTATTCATACTAAAATTACTTAAAACGTATATAAACTTTAATACGCTATGGCTCATTGTACCAAATCCAGAGTCACGCCGTTGGAACACAATTAACTTACAACGGTAGTTATTCTATTCAAGGTTGAGCTCCATTGAGAAAAATAATTTTCAGGGAAAAGCACGTCAAAAACAAAATATATACGTAGTAGATGGAAAAAAATAGTTTGCTCCTGGATTCATAATTTTGGTCGTACCTTCTGATCCGTAAATAAAAGTTTCTGAAAAGAGCATTAAACTTGTTTGCACTCAACTAGACTTTAAAATTATATTTTTACCTGAACGGGCCTGTGAAAAACCTAATTTGTATGCATGGGTAGCAATAGCGCCATAAAACCGCAATGTCACCGTTAAAGATTGTTAATCAAGTTACCACAAACCTCATTAAAATTCTGCCTACGGTTTTTTTCCAGCTGTCATTTGATTCTCCACTTATTAAAAAAAAACAGAGTGTTTTGGTGAAAATTTTCATTTTTCGACAGATTTACATAGCGCAAATAAGTACCCATTGAACGTAAATGCAGGTTTTTATATTTATATATTTATAGCAGAAAATATCACGGTTCATAAAATTAAAAATAATTGACGAAGAATTCAGTTTACTTTTGTAGCTCGTAGGAGAGCATTCATTGGGTTCTCTACATGCCCATAACGAGTAGAAAAATGAGGCAACTTATATCTCTTCTTTGGCTGTCTTTGCTATGCAACAAATGCATATAGGTAAATGATCGAGCAGTAGCTACGGATCTTATTCAATGGCTGTACGTAGAGATATTTTTGGCTGAGGTAGAGAGAGCAGCTTGGGATTTCACAATCCAACGGGGCAAAGTCGTAACACGGACGTTTGACTTGTTCGCAGGTTTTATTGAGACTATATTATATACCGGACTTCGTGGGATTGAATGGTTCAGAGGGTACCGTAAAGAGGTAGTTCATGCGTTAGTCTTGAAGGGTCGGAAGAAAAAGAGGGGAAGAGGGGAATGAGAGCGCAGGGAACGCAGTAAAGACCTGAATTACGAGACCACCGAAGGCCTCCGAAATGGAAGACCAGAATCCCCTGCTAGGCGACAACTTACGGGCTTCTTTTTACGACAGAAGCGCTGGAAATGGGGAAGGAAGAGAGACCAACAGGGTGGATCCAAAACGCTAATAAAATGTCCCAAAATACCTGTATATGGTGTTAGCAGGAGAAGTGAGAAGGAGTGAGGAGAAACGGAGGGGGAGAACGGGAGGAGAGGGAAAGATCGGTAAACGAAGATAACTGAGCAGAAGGCGAATAAATGAAAGGTGTCGGTCGATGAAAAAACACATTAAGGAGAAAAAGATATGATGCGAAAGACGGAGAAAGGATCACGTAATAAGGGGAACGTAAAAGAAAGTCCTACGAATCCTTTACCACTGAAAACAGAGGTGTGTTTTCGAATCTCACCACGAACGATACCACTGCGACCATCACGAAACACTCTCCCATCCGTCACCGCGAGGGAGGTGAAAAAAAAACACAAAGCTTATGCTCACAAGGTGGAGAGTTGCCCAGAACGTACACGAGGGTGATGCAAGCATGAAAATGTTGACTTGCGGAGAATCTTTCCTTTCAAACCTCAAGAGTAAAGCCAATCGTGACAGTCGTATAATGATATTAATTAAAAAAGAATTCTGTGAAAGCAATTAAATGGATGTTTGCTTGATGAGAGATCATGTGCAACACCTTCAAATTTCTAGGCATTATACTTCATTCAGCAAAAAAAAGAGCAGAAAAAGCATATCATGACACTGCAACATGCCTTCGGAAAAGTTTGTAGGGCTATTTTGAATGCATAGCTAATAACATCAGCGAGCGTCTAAATTGAAGATGAAAGATATATACTATCCACCTCACTAGCGATGGAAGAACCAAGCGGCATAAAATAAACTGAATAAGGGCGCTAATGAAACATTCTTTAGGATTAAACAACTGCTAACGGCTAATAGTAGTAGTTTATTCAAAGGGAAGGTGCTCATTAAAACTTATAAGCATATGGAGTTACGGCTGTGAGAAATGAGCGATGAGAGCAGTCGAGGCAAGAAGACAAGGAACGAGGAGCACGCGGAGCTACAGAAGAATGATGAAAATAAAATGGATTTATGGGAGGAGTGAAAAATAATATTCTGAAAATTGGATGAAGAGAGAAGCCTATGGAGGACACTAAACATGAAGATTGAAACTATTTGAGCACATTCTGAGGCGCGATAGTTTGCTGAAGACCAGAATTGAAGGAGGCATAGAGGTGAAGAATTACAGAGGAAGGTCAACGATGATTTACGATAAATCTGAGGAATTGTGGCAATGAAAATCGTCAACACAAGGAACTGGGAACGAATGAAAAGATTGGCAAGTAACGGGATAGCTTGGAGATCTTCTACAAATCAATCCTGGGGTTACAAATCACTTAGATAAAGAAATAAAAAAAAGTAGGGCGTGATGATCCTGTAAAATTTAAAAATACTGTTCTCGCGCGTGTATAGGTACATGAAAGGCAAAAGTTTTTATGGAGTACCGACCTACTAAGTGTCAAAGCGGTTACGAGCAAGGCAACATTTACCTAATCAAATTCAGGTGAAAGAAATTTTCCCTGAACACCTGAGAAACTGATAAGCGAGGTCCACTCATTAATAGTTCAGAAAACACCAATGTATTGGTTCCTTTAACCGTTTCGAGGGAGTTTCATCAGTTATAAATGCAACTAGCACTACTCCTTTCACTGCTTATGTTTAATTAATAATCTCTAAGGGTAAATTTTAATGTTTTAATTTACTTTATGATGACTCGTTTATTAAATAAATTATCTAAACATCAAGTAAATCATGATCTGTAATTGTGGGCAGTGATATTACGAAAGTATAAAAGACTGATAATTGTGATTGACGAGTGAGCGACGAGTGCCACATGGTGGTACTAAACAATATTAGTGCCTGATTAATGTACCATATAGTTTTCCATCGCAAGGAAGTATATTTAAATTTTGAGCATTTAAAGTTATCGAAGTATTTTTTTCAAAGCCAATTAAGTAGAACTCCGCTCTCAGCTCTGTCAAAGTCCGTGCTGTCGTTTATTACTTATCAATTTATAGCAAGTACCTATGCACTCTTAATGAGCGATACTCTGAAATTTTATGACGTAAATATATGATTGCAGGTAAACCTCCGTCCATTCCAAAAGCTCAATAACCATCAATTTCCTGGGAAAGGCCCATGCACGAATGATTTATCGGGTTGAATTTAATTTGTAGGAGGAAAAGACTCCCCTGCAGCTCTTTTTTTTTGTTTCAATGTGATGAATCGAAATGTTAGTCACTGTGCATTTTAAGTTCAATTAAGTTGCAATTAAATAAATTTTATAAACCCATGCATATAATTCGGAGGCCGACGAAGAGTAACTTTATAAATGCTTATTATGAATCAAACATGTAATTAACTATAGATGGAAATACGATATGAAACTATTAAGTACTAATAACTTCACAGGCCAGTGACTTCGAAAATAAGTAGGTAGGCATCGCCATTTATTACATTATGTAAGGAATCAGCCGTCAACGGGGAAATGGAGTGGAAATAATTAAATTTTTTTACAACTCAACTAAAAGATCTACCTCTCACCATACAATTCACTCAATAAAAAATGTTTACGCACACCTCAAAATCAATTCCCGATGCATGAATTAACCTCATGGTACATTTTGGGTTACCAGCTGAGCCCATTACGCATCTCAAGATACTCAAGGTCTAACTGGAGAGTGCCAGTTCTTCTGCCGCTACTTCCTTGCAAAATACCTTACTAGTAGTAACAAATTGCGTTTGCCAATTAACATAAATCTGGCCCTTACATGAGCTAGCAAATTAGCATTGTGAATCATTAATAGGACAATGTTTATTATACCGATCTAAATAGTAGTAACTAGGAAAAGTAATTTATTGTGATCTAACTTGTAATCCATGGGTCCATGTGACCTCAAGGTTAATAAACTCCATCTTCCAACTATTAGCCTCCTTTGTTAATGATGTCAATATTTTTCCACTTCAACACTGAAGATTAATTCAATGTAACAGAAAAATTAAACTCTGATTAGGATTTTTTTAATTGAACTTGGAACTCATATTGAAATCGAGCACAAATTGAAACTGGTAACGAAAAAATGAGCAAGACTTCATGACAGTTTCTGATCTTTATTGTTCACTATCACAACTCATCATCATTAGTACACATTCTGTTTTTAATCTTCACTCGCCTCCAACATCAGATTTCCAAGGCTTTTGTTCTTTTCTGGTCTGTTTTGGCGATGGTCTATGACTCCTATCCATAGCGTGTCATAATCCTCACGAATGATTTCACGTGTTATTTACGTTCCTTGTTAGTAACCTTATTCCTTTGCGTGATATTTTTAGTCGTATCATTAAGATAATTTTATTACAAGTTTCATGCATTTATCGAAATTTCTGGTGAATTTTGAGGCAATCGATGATAGAGTACAATGAATTTATAGGATCATGAAGATCCTCTCCCGTTTTGCCATGTTATTAGTTTTACATTTCCCATTATGTAAAACAGACTACCACATCACTGAATTACTGCAACATGTATGTGCCTCTGTTAATTAGTTATTAATTCAAATTTAAGCGTTTTCACTTAAATCGTTTTCTATTAATTTAGTAGTTCCGTTTAATACGGGTATGTATGCGCTGAAATCTTACGCTATGTATAATTATTAGATAGAGCTATTTCAGTTTTAATTCCTTTCCATAAACCGATCCGCCCTTTTTGTCTAATGCAAAAGAGAAAGGTAGCCGAGCACAAGCCGACGTATTGGCGTGTGGGGCAAGGACGAGTAGAGCGGTCACCTAACGGGATTGGTGGTTGGAAGAGGGAAGCCAGGAATATGTGTCTGAAAGATAAAGCATTCAGGCAATGGGTCAGTGGAGTTGGGAATGTTCACCCCGAATATTTTTAGAGGGGGCAATAGGTGGATTGTGGTCGAGGTAGCAGAAACGAAGACTCGATATAGTGCAAAGAATGCGAAGGGTCGAGAGGCATTGTGACTTTTCAACTATTCATTCGTTTTCTTGATTATAAAATAAAAATCCCTTTCACTATAACGCATCGTCAACTTTTATAAACTTAATTATTACATGGGCCTCTTTTACTTTGCGTAATTTAAAAAAAAAACCTGAACGAAGGTTTAGCTATCTGTAGTTGAGAGTAAAACCACAAAGAATTTTTAAAATATAAAATGAGCTGAAGATGAAGAAAGCCAGAAGAAGAGGATGAAGATAGGCATTGTGTAGAACAATATTTATTCCTAGTGGTCAGTCTTAAGTAGGTAATAAACAGACATGAACTTCCCTTTCAGCAAAAGAACAATACTTCAATTGACTTGAAATAATGTAAAAAGTTAAAACTTTATTACAAGGTTTAATGAGTATAGTACGGTATGACAAGAAAACACAAAAAGAGTTAAAACGATTCTATTTACTAAAACTTATCCAATATGCATTCTGTGAAAATCGATCCTGTGCCTATTCTTAATGCTACGGTGGACGTTTGATGAACATGCTTGATTTTAGTATTCGGTTTCAAAGGTGCAAGAATTACGGGCCTATAGAACATGATTGGCAAATGAGAATATCCTACATTTCTCTTAAATCCCTGAGTGAAATAGTCAATGCTTGAGTCAATAAATTAGTACGGAAAGAGGCGTCCTAATTTATAAACCGGATGTCCTCGTTGGACTACTTAGAACAGAGCAAATCACTCCCGCGGAGAAAAAATGCACTTAATTATCGGGTTCCTCAGAGAAGAAAGTAACTTCGTCCATTCGCGTTAGCAAATGAAAGTGAAACGCGTGTTTTCATCCCGCACGGTTGATCTAGCTTCTTCAACCCGCCGTCGAAACCGTAGGTTTGTCAACCAAACCCGCCTCTCGATACGATCCTCTCACCACAGTTACAGGGAGGTTTTGTGACCCTTTTCCCTTAGGGCTGCCGTCAACTGGTGGAGAAAGTAAAAGTAGGCAGGCGATTTTAACCCGGGGGGAGGTTTGACAAATGAAGTCATATCACATCACATGCGAGAGCCACGAGCATGGGGAACCTGACGAGAATAACCGATAAAATAAAAAGAACAAAATAAACACGCCGCACTTTGGAGGAGCAGAGGATATTTCCACGTGCCCAGGAGTGGAGAGGGGGAGGGGAGCCGAGCAGGCAGGCCTTCCCCTCCTCCCGCTATTTTTCCTGTGAGCCCCCATAATCCATCTCTTTTACATCCCACCTGACGTGCAGCCACTATTGCAACTGACCATCCACCACCACTCATGCATGACGAATTGGGCCCTTCGAGATGAATAAAGATTCTCACTCCCTCCCCTTTAATTCCCGCATTTCCCTCAAAATCCTCTCCCACGCCCCTCACGGCCACTCTCCGTCTCCCTCCATCATGCCATGACCGTCCCACTAAACCCCGCACCTCCCTCACCCCCGATCCCATCCGTCTCTCTCCCTCCGTTCGTTTGAGGTTTATTACTGGTTTATGCCATTATTTGACCAATGAACCTTCTCTTTTTTCGACCACAGAGTCTATGAAAACTCACACTTAGCTCCGCGTTGGACGTGGGAGGTGAACTCCCTCGAGTCGGCGACAGAAGGGACAAGATTAAAATCGCGACGAAGGCGTACTCGTAAGAATGGTTACCTATCTCGGGATGCAAAAATTCCTATAAATGCATCGGGTTTATCGGTGCTAGTACCTCGTTACCAATTTAGGTCGCTCGTCATAAAGAGGGTCATGTGCAGCGTGCAAGACAGATAGTAGTAGTCCAATGGAGCGTTCGGCTATAGGCCTAGAAGGTCTGTGGTCTGTTCAAATTAGGATGGCTCCACGCATTCTTCTTTCTACCAAATCTCTGTGATGTTTCGGGTACCAGATCTCCCAGGCTAGCCGCGGGCTGAACAGGAAACGGAATTTTCCCCTTACCCTGAAAGTGAGGATTACACACACCTTAGAGAGTAAATACTCCACCTTCACCTAGCAAACAAACTTTTGGATTCACTACTGTGGTTTTAGAAATGTACCTACTTCAGCTAGGGTCAGTGTGGGATTTTGTGTCAAATAAATTGTAAAATTTACAACTATACGCCTAGAATCTTAGTTGTATGTGTACCAATGGATTTTACAACGTTTAAATAATTATAATAACCATCGCGAAAAACTTCATACGATACTAATTATCCTTCCTTAAGGTAAAAGCTAACAGCTAACATCTCCGTAATTTACTTAAGCTGTTGTTATGCAGAAACCAAATAACTCTATCCAGCAAAATATAGGCCACAGAACTTCATTACCTATTAAACATCAACTTGGCATTATTTAGTAAGCATTTATCATTTTAACTTATATGCTAAGTGTGCCGTTCAAATATAAAATGGTGTAATCCTAAAGAGAACTCATCGATTCATAATAAATATGAACTGCAAGCTGGTTAGTTTAAAATAATGCTCATTGTTAAATGACATGTATTCAAAACTTACTTTCACAAATTTAAACACAAAACCATTTATACTAAGAAATATTGAAAAATATACGATATTTTTAATTCCTGCTGGATGTGGCAATATTCACAAATTAAGTGCCCTGTCCATCCTATTCGAGGCTTTCATCTTTTTCAAGTTATTATTGTTTCGTCGTTGCCTCTTACTCTTTCCTCATTATTACTCGTAACACCTAGCCTAAACCCTACCTCCGGCTCTACAATTCCTGCTTACACAGAACTTTAAAGGGTTTTGCAGAACACCAAGGTAGACACTAATTTTAAGCATCAATCATTAAATTTCCAGAAGTATATTACCAAGATAGGGTTGCAGCAAATGCTATCCGAATCCGATAAAAAAATTAGGAGCAATATCAAGATTTAGGCTATCAAAGGCCATAAAAATTTTGAATTGGTTAAAGCTTCGAATAAATGAATTATTGCTCTTCTAATTACCTACTGGCACTTTTTAACATGCCTATAGCATATAAGCAACCAATAAAGCGCTGCTCAGCATTGCAAATTTACATTAGATTACGGGTTTCAAAAACATACTTTAACTTCGATGCCATCAAGTTGATTCAAATGGTAATTAATTATTGCTAAAAAATGAAGTGTTTACGGTAAGCTCTTCTTCACCAACAAATCAATTTCAGGCAACATATTTTGACGGGATTTTTCAATAGCACACAGAAATGTTATCAATACCAGATAACAGAAGACATACTAAAAGACAACACTTACTGTCTAGTTATGATTAAGAAAATCCATGAGTTTCTACAGAAGTGCATATGGAAATTTCATGGCACGGGATGTAATATAAAAATACAAAAAAAATTTCTTACGCCTTATGAAGAAAAATTCGCGAACTCAAAGTTTAGACCTATAATGCATATCCTTTTCTAAGAAAGAAGAAAAATATAACAACCAATACAACCTGAAAATAATCATTACAAGACAGGGTCTTATTTAACCTTCATACAACATTTCTTATACAAGACAATGTTGATATTTCACCTCATAAGCATGCTAAAATACATATAATTTGTTTTGTAATTGAACTGTTTATTGAGAATATAATGAGTGAGAATAGTATGAATGAGTATATAAAGAGTAGAATGTGAATATAAATTTAATGATACTATCCCAAACTCTTCGAATCACAAATGCAATCTATATGGCAATAGCAATCTATATGGCAATAGAGACGAAAAGTTGAGCTTAGCTAAAAACTTCATGAAATTGCGGGCCAAATATACGCCATGGATTCATTTACTTCAAAGCAATAATATGATTTTTTGACCATACACAGAGGTAACTTATTGATTTAGGAATTATCAAGAAGAGATACAATTCATATGATTTTGCCCAATATTCAACACACATTCAACTTTTTTATGAAATTTTAATTAGCCATAGTTATGATTGCCAAGTTGCATTTTGGCGGGTTTAAAATTTTAAGCATTGGACCCCATAATTACTGTTAGAAAACTCGCTAGCTAATTAAATTGCGTGAGAGGAATGGGGGCCAAGTGACACCCAAGCATAGTGGTGACCGACCGAAAGCCACGCTAAAAGAGGCGGTGTCGGTTGGTGAGAGGGCAGGTCGGGAAAGGGGAGGCGGTTGTGGGATGAGTAAAGTAAAAGTTAAAAATAAAAGTAAAAATGTACCTTCCCATGATTCCAATAGTCTTTCCATGGATAATGCTGAAAAAGATTAAAGATGTGCGATAAATTGAGGTAAGGGGACAATATATAGGTATAGAGAGGATAGGTAAGAAACATTGGCACTCATTCCCATAACAATTATAACAACCACGGTTTGAATACCTCCGAAATGAACACGATTCTTCAAAAATAAACTACTTTCCTACACCATGGTGTTAGCGATACCGCAAGGACCTGGGCGTCTTTATTTCCCTGGATTTCGCATGGAAATTACTAATTAACCTGTCATGTTCCTCCCATTAATTACTAAGGATGCAATTGCGATAATGGCATAGGTATGAAATTTTCAAGAGAATGTCGATTAATTCCAGTAGGAACGATCCATTTAGGGGTAGAAGGAGGTACGTTGAAAATGAAACAGAAAATCAGACAGCAAACATTACCTGCCACGATGGCGTCTTCCTCCCTTTAACCTGAAAGGATGGAAAATTCACTTCGAATGAGAAGTGACCGATGTGTGACGGGGAAGGGAATATTTATATGGAGTGAGAAAGACAGAAAATGTAAAAAAAAGTAACCCAAGGACAATTGAGATACAAAAAATATGGGGGAAAACAATTGGTCCCTAAGATGAAGCGTGTTGAGTTTCTATCCAGAGTGTGACGTTGGAAGAGGCGACCGATAAGTGGGTTTTTCTGCCGGGCATTTGCGAGTGCTTTTTCGAGGTTATCCGCGTGAAATGCATGTGACCACATCTCCTCGCTCGTCTTCCCCAGAGCTTTCTCTTGACGTAACTCAAGAGTTTTTACCCCCGCGATGAAGAATGGAGAAAGGTAAAAAATCAAGAGCGAGACAAATGGGTCCGAATAGATTATGCCCAGCTAACTACGTGGATGAGCGAATTGTGTGACGAGTCTGTCTTTACGACGGTCGCTCGTTCTCCGGCCGTAATCGCTGGCGAGCGATGAGGCAAGAGTGCACCTTCTCGTGAGAGGAAGAAGGAAAGGATTCCTGCGTCATTGTCAGATTGAATACGTGGGATAGGGGGTACATCAGCAGACTCTGAACCATGCAACCACTCACACTCCCAATAATAATTCTAAACAAAAAATTACAATTTCAATTTAGTCCCTCGCATATTGTTCAATTTTTAATGCATACATGTCTCGCGTTTTATATTAAGTTCATACATTCAACATAATATCAAGTAAAATGATTCAAATGAGCTCTTCCGCTTCCTACCAAAAAGAGTTATTTGTTGAAGACTAGTTTTTGTTCAATCATTTCCTTAAACATGGGATAATTTGTAATAAACGCATAGCTACGCATGTAAAAAGTATTAATTCGACACTAACATCATTATAATAAACATGAAAGAGAGTATGGAAAATAAGAAAATCTATGACATAAAAATCACACATTCATGTAAGAGACGTCCGGGGTAAAACGGCACTACGCAATAATATAACCCGCTACAATATCACAATGCCCCTTTCTGAAATCGCATATCTTTTTCTTTCCTTTATACCACAGTTCACACCAGTAATGCACGTCTTTCATATAAAATTTTACATTTACCAATGGTGATTAAAAACAAGAAAGCGTCAATAATTTCCTTTAAACTCATAACTTACGCCCAATTGCATGAGCCTGGGTCCACCCATTGTCTCCTTTTCAACGTCAATAGGTTTTTATTAATACCAATTTCTCAAATTTCCAAGACATATTCCAGTATGTTTTTGAATCATATACATACGATAAATACTTTAGGTAAGTATGTACTACGCAAAGGCCGAGACGATCAAGGATTTTTATGTATTTCTCCTGGTGAACGAATGATCAGATAGTTCGGATATTTATTTCAATTTAAAAGTAGCTTCTTTAAATAGAGTAGATGTGAAAAAGCTACAGCACCAATGTATCTTCTTACGAATAATTACTTAATTTGGGGAGCGGGAATCCAACATAACTCACAAATAAAAGCGCTAAATTAATTCAAACGAATGCCCTCAATGAAGGACAAGCTTGAATTTAAACTAATGGATTAAGCTCTGTAAACAAAAGTAGGCATATGATATGTGAATAAATATTCTCTTGTTTGACATTTTTCTTATCGACTGCAATGAATAACAACAAATTTTCCCTGTCGTTATGACTCATTGAGATAAAATATTTGTATTCGCACATTACTTCTGTATATGCCTACGCATTAAAAGCAGGTCATAACACTAAAACACGAATTGTGCAAGATTCTTATGAATGAAACAGGGACTTTAACACGAACAAAGAGGAATTATAGTCAAAATTTAATGTTATTTTTTTCAACCAGTTTCAAAGATTATTCGTCATTATCAAGATATAAAATATAAAGATGATAAAAGATATAGAAATATTTCTCTAATTCTGGTGGCTTGATAATGAAGACCAATTATTGAAACCAGTTTATGGATTATATTATAACGTGTGCCAAAATACTACGTGCTTTATTTATGTACAACCACGACATTTTGGTACCAAAGGTGAAGCTATGTAGTGGTTCAACGTACAACACTTTAAAATTGTTCTGGTTCAGGATTCAAAGTAGTTCGAATTTTATTTATATATTTTCACGATATTTTGGTACCACACGTGAAACATTTAGCTGCTACATTCCATTGACAACACTTAAAAAATTTTCTGGTTCATAATTTACGTACGAACATGCATCTTCACTCACTGAGCTGAATTCAGTATGGCATTTGAGTACATGACACAACTCAAAAAAATTTCCAGAATTTAAGATTTAAACCTCCTGATTTCCCAGATTTATTACTAAAGGAAAACGAAAAAATTGCGCCAGAACAGACGTAATGAAGTACCAGAAGGAAGGAGGAAAATGACCGTGAAATGTCCGTCCTCCGAGACGCAATAGGCGACGTTGCTACGGCATCGCAGCCTTCGCTGAAAATTCGGAGCGGCCTATCTTCCATCCTCCCCGTATTCCACTGTATCGTGGTGCACTTATTGCGTGTGTGGGTGGTGCGCATACGCTGTGTCGTTAATAAGGACGGACGAACACCCATCAAGGCGACGACTATCACGAAACTCTCGCAAAAAAAACTATTTTTCTCAAGTCACTTGCATTGGTCCTTTTCCCGTTTTTTTCGCTATTTTTTTATAGCAAACCAGTGCATTTCCTTGCGCGTACCTAACACTCTCGTGGGAGTGTTCGGTCCATCTGTGGACTCTTCCTATCTCTCTTTTTTCGCTCAACACTTAACTAGAAAAGTAATGGACGATACCTTTCAACATTTCGGGTGGTTGTGTACGATTTCTGTGTACTCTTTGCGACCGGGCATTAAAAGCGTCCGAGAATCATCTGGAGCCCGAATGGTAAAAAGAGCGAGTTTCAGGAACATTTCCATCATGGTACTTACAGTTGGCAAAGATTTTCTTCACGGCCTTGCATTCACGCTGAATGGTTTAATTAAAAGCAATAAGAGTGAGATGAAAAGATCACAGATAAAGATTTGATCTTCAATCGCACTTGAATATCATTTTATTGGCTCAACTTACTCCCTAGTACTGCATTTGTGTTTTTAAATACAGGGTACCTGTATTAAGATATGATCATAATAAAACTATTTTGATTATGCAGCAGGTTTTCAAAATTTTACATCGGTTAACACAGTCTGAAAAATTACTTTAACTTTTGAAATAAAATTGAAGCATAAAATCAATGCATAGCTGAGTAATAAATAAGTACTATGGATATCATTAGACATTACTAACAACAAGTTATATTATTCCATCGGATTAGAAGTCATTTTGAAAAAACAAATTAGTACCTATAAAATCTTCAAACAAAGTATTCATCGCTGGCGTGCATGCGTATACTGGGATATAGTAAAATGCTTGTGCATTAAAATTAACTAATGAATCATAAACATGTATTTCCATGATGGTGATCGCGTTAGACTTGACACTACAACGCATCTGCCTATAAATCAAAGAAGCCGACAGCACTGGGTTCACTTTTTTCCAGGCGCATGAACAATAGGGACATGTATACCCATATGGAAAATAACTCCTACACAAAACTTAATGCTCATGTTGGAAATATTATTTATTTATTAACACTTCCAAAACACCAAATTTTGGATCCATAAATAAATTATTAATAAAATAACCGTAAAGGCATAAAGAGATGTGTTTTATGTGTAAATGTTCATTGGAAAATATGCATAGAAATTGATGAAATTTGCCTTATGATTTCATGGAAAGTTTATTAGAATATATAGGTTTGAAGGAATCTCAAAAGTTAATTGTACTGATCATTATCTTAATGCATTAATGCAATCAACAAGTAGCTACAAAACTTATTTTAAATCCCTCAAAAACCTGAACTATCAAAATGTAAAAAATAATGACAATGCCTATTTCTTAAACTAGGTATTCAACTGCAAGACACGTAATCTCGATACATATGAGTCATGATCTGAATTGTATCGGAAATTGGGGAAACGACGAGTCATAAACGTATTATTGAAATTAACTGATGTGTTGTACACGCCGATAGTTATGAACCTATTTGGAATACCCGAAAGATCAAATCACGAAAATTTCTGATCCTCAAAAACGATTTCTTTGCTATGAAATATCCATTGCCTTTTTAAAAATAATGGTTTTTAAAAATAATGGGTGAAAACGATTTAAAAATTTTTAAGTTAAAAATGATTTCCGAAGTGGTAAAATAGCTCTAAGATTTCATCCCTCTTCACTTGCCTATGCAAAATTATTTGTTTCTCAAAAATAATAATTTATCAACAGATTTTTCCCCATCTTTATATTAATAATTAGAAAAAAAAGAACTTCAAATTTTCAATGAATGCCTCGCTGTGGCAAGACCCTATCTCCGACTTATTCCTTATAAGCGAATGACGGCTTCATTTCCCTTTTTTGCCATTCCTTTTCCTCGGGATCTTTCTCCTTTCTTCCCCAAGATATTTTATCACGCAATAGAATCTTTAAGGGTGCATCTTGGCGTTTATTTCATCGCATTTTCCTTTTATGGTGCTTTTCATCTCAGGCACGCTTTAAAATCTTGAGTAGCCCATGTAAAAAAGAGCTTTCGAGTTATTTCACTCTAAAGGGTTCTCGGCTAAAAAGGGTTCTCTATAAAATGCCTTAATGCCGAGATTTTTTCCACTTTTGACGGAGACATTTCCCTAGTCAAACACTGAGACCAACGGATAAATGAAAGCGCTTACTTATCTTTCAGACATGCGAATTCAAAGCAATGAAGAGGCAGGAGTGAAATATTTCAGTGTTGCATTCAAAATATAGACATGGTGCAGGAAGAACCTTCCTGAGAATGTTCCTGAGATACGCAATTTAGGACTTGAAAGGAGACAAAAGCATAGTTCGTTATCATAAATTGCCCAACCAAAGATATGGTGATCCTTTTCCTGTGGAAATCCCTTAAAACACTTCCTCATTCCCCACTGGTGGAAAACCTTGCTGTTATATGCACTGCAGGTTGCGATTCAGGGGTATTCATAAAAACTATATCTACTTTTGAAATAAAATTTAAAAATAAAAACACATACCTGAGCAATATACGAACGTGCATGAACGTTATGAATGAATATGAAATCAATGAATGCATTGGTCGCGGCCGTCTTATTCATTGCATTGATTTTTAAAGCGATTTACCTTCAACAAAAGTCAAATTAAGTTCAAAAATCGACAAGAGTTCTAAAACAAATCATCAAAGATGAGCATTAGATATTTTAAATTAAATATTCGTTCATGTTATCAACTTCTCACTTATTTCAACACATGACAATTTTCATTTCATTTTTTTTCAAAATCCTTCTTTTCCTAAAATTTATCTCTTTTAACTTTACAAATAAACACAGAATATTTAAAAATTCGAATATTACATGGATAAATAACCATTTTTTTCTTTTAGAAAATATACTATCTGTTTTCCATAATCAAACAAAAAATTCTTTTACATTCAAATAGAACCTTTGTAAAATTTCCAAAAATACTTCTCCAGTATGAAACGATGCAAGTTGATTTGTCACGTGAAAAATATTGTATACGATTAACTGGAATGAAATGCAAGAGAATTCAGTACTCAGACCTGATACCGGAAAAGTCTTTCTTACAACATTTTCTCAAAATTAACCCTGCCAAATGTGATGAAAACTATGATGAATGATATAACAGCAACACTAATTCTACCTAGGATGTATTTAATAATATGCAATAATTATTAAATTCAGCATTTAACACAGTTAAATTATGAGTTCACAATGGACGGAAGCAAATGCTTAAAGTTTATACAATTGCATGAACAGATGCACTTCTTCATTTTCCATCAACTAAAATCTTATGTAGAGTATACGGTTGCACGTCAAATAATTTCCGAGGATGCTATATATGATTAAATGTACCACTGCCGTATGATACAATTTAGATGGTGATACATCCAGGTGGACATGAAAATTGAAATTAATAAAGATTACAGCTATTACTATCCTCTTCTTCATTCATTTTAAACACAATGCGCGTTTCAACGCATAGTTGTCAAGAAACCTTTTTTGAAAAATATTTCATTAAGCTGTTCAACTCGCGCATAATGATGACGCCTGGCGCTTTGAGTTTTAATTAACGAAGTAAGAGGACGGTACCATTCTTATGTGTTCCATATTAATTTCATAATATGCTGTTCCATCACACCACGCTTAACATGACTGAAATAAGAAGGTTGAAGCTTGAGGGCTCCGTGTAAAAATAAACACTTACGGATGCCTCCTGTACTACAGCGACACTTTATGTTCCTTTATTCCCCATCCCATAACTCCCGAGGAACTCCAAAAAACGATTCCATGCCACCGCATCGACGACTCGAGGTGGAAAAAAATAATGCCGGTGGATTGGAGGTCGCTCGCGGAGCAATGAAAAGGTCGCAGTTAGCAATTCCAGCTTCTCGTATATCACCGGAGTGTATCGCGATCGGGCTTTTCCGGATGGGAATCGCTGTTGTGAACTATCCGAACTCGAGAGAATGATATGGAATGCAGGAAGCCTCTTTTTTTCTCTCCCTTCGCCCATTTCAATTCACGGGGTTGAGGAAACTTCACTGCGAGGAATGCCAACAGTATCGCTTTGATTTATTTCTACGCGATCACCAAAGAAAATCAATCATCCGCGAGGGAATGCACGCTCGCCCTGTTTTTAATCTAACAAAACTTGAGTCTTTGGGTGAAGTGAGCTTTTTCACGTTCCTTTCGTATGAGTGTAAAGGAGATGACTGCGCTTCCTTGGAGAATGCATGCCACGAAAGAGGGAAACGTAGTTATTTTTAGAAGCACGGAATTTCCTGTGGTCAAATAAAAGGAATACCCTCCAATTTTAGAAGACTTCATTAATCGGAAAGATTTCAGAATGAGAGAATTCAGTACCATTGTTCAGTGTTTTGATTTTGTTCGTGTGCGTGCAATTTTAAAAAGTAACTCTTATCGCATGTACCAATGCCATAGCATTAGGCATATCACGCTCGTTATGAATGACGATCAGAAATACAAGTAATCTGAATGTGGAGAAAGTATACGTCTACTACACTATAATATATTATATACACTCTATAATTGACGACCTTAAAAATTTATAAACCATGCATTCAAACTTTTACGTTGAGAAGGTGAAGAAAATCAGGAGTTAGGAAGTTTAGTGCATAGATACCACTCTATACTGCGATTGCATAAAGAGTGTGGTATCCAGTGCATATTGGCAAAAAGAACGATGCAAAGAGATAGTGTATTTTTTGTATGCTTATTACAAAAATATCATAATATATTAATTTGTGATTCTAGAGTTAATCCGTGCTTCTAATGGTATAATAGAAGATATCAGGAGATGGTTTCTGGGATGATACGAAGTTACAGAGAAAATATCGAGATCTTGTTCTTGGCATTCCGAGTAACGTTATAGAACCGGGCTGTGGTAAATATCCAGTTAAAAATTATCCCTTTCTCTCCACAGCTCCTGGACACCGAACTGGAGAAGCCAGGCAACCAGAACGAGCTCTTCGAGAGGAAATTGGTCTACAAGAGGGAAGCTGGAACCGTTGATGGACCTGCATCTGCTGTTGCTGTCGCCGCGGGCGAACACCAAGTGGCACCATCGCACCCACGCTCACAATAAGAAGCCAGGGGCTAATCCCAGCTTAAAATGAAACAATCAATCCTCAAAAAAATAATGTAAAAAAACATACCGGAAAATTTCAGAAAAAATAAATGATGTGTTAATACATTGAATGAACGAAGTTTTAACGTTTTAAGATATCAGAACCTGGGGTGATATGCTCAAAATTCATTATTTAAACTGTCCTGCATATCCAAAATTATTGTTCCTATTCGTTATAGTCGTGTCACATACCTCTGTTCATAGAATTGTGGAATGCAATTAAGAAAAAAATATTTCGGTACTCGTTCTTCATTCCATACCTTTTCAACGGATCTGACGGTTAAGCTCGATGACGAGGGCAATGTATTGACAATCACCTCAGTAAATGTGACTGGGTGTTTTCTCTTGATATCGTTAAAATATATATAGCCAGGATATTCTTGATTTTTTCTCCATTTTATAATTATTTCTCTTTCCTCTTTGCACTCGAGTGGTACAAGTACTTAAGGTGGTAGAAATAGAATGAACTCGTTAATCGGTGTATTATGTCCACATGAATAAATATTCATTGAAAAGATGACCAAAATTGACTCAAATCTTGAGTAAGCATATTTAAAACAGAAAAGAGTATTCGGTATTCATAGCTTCCTACAATTTCGGATGAAACATAAATTAAATGAAATATCAAACTGGCCTAAAGTAGAAAACAGATTCACCTGGAAATTTCAAAATCGTAAATACCACAAACCCAATGAAAAAGCACGTAATGCAATAGAATTTAAATCACGGCTGTACATATTTATATAGATTTTGAAAAGTACATTGAAATTAAATTGTATTATTTCATTGTATCACTGTAAGGATTCGGCAAGAAGTATTATTTTCAAACCATGGATAAAAGTTACCTATAAACAGAAGTTGTTTACTTTTCGTTAATTCCGCCCTTTCACAGAGCCCTGAACTCCTTTCAGTGAAAGCATACACTATGCTTTAGAAGATGGATCTGTGAAAGTATTGACTTAAAGCGTTGTTAATGTAATAGTTGGGTATGAATGTCTCGTGGTAAAAATGGTCATCTTTGATGCTAATTTGACTAATCTATTATCTCAAACATTTTGAAACTTAGATTAGACAAAAAAAAAGTCTTGAAACATAAAATCTTTCCAGATCTGTTATTGTGTTGAGTCATTCCATTATATCGAGTGCAGAGAAACTTGATTTACCACTTCTTCGAGTGTAGATTCTGAGAAGTTATTGCGTGTGTTAAATTTGTGTCACTAACTGTAATGTTGAAGTTGTGATTAAATTAGATATTTCTCCAGATGGATTTCATTTGTTTTATTGCAAACCACTTTGTGTAACAAAATAGTGTTCTTTAAAGTTCGGATGTACTTCACGAATTTCCTCCTTTACTAGGCACCCCATACCTCAATAACTTACTTTTATCAACAGCTCTTATTCGCAGTCGTTTGCGGGTACATTCTCTAGCTTGAATTTCGGAAATGATTAAGCAAAATCTAAAGCTTTGCTGTAGACGACTGAATCTGCTTATTTTCAGACGCCGAATGCTCGGAGAGGAACTGATTGCGAAAAATATAAGACATTTTAGAATAATGAGGGATGAGATAAAACGTAGAAAACACATGATTAAATATCAAATATGTTAACGAGCACGTCAACATGAAGTATGATTCAACTCCTGAAGAGGGATAGATAACTTAGCTGCTTTCTCAGTTTAATGCCATCGCTTC
>LYUA01000436.1:210636-241339 GCA_002093875.1 Calopteryx splendens
TTTCACCCCCTTTCACCTCACCCCCCCCCCGCAAGGGAGATTTTCACAACCCCATCGACCCTTAGTGCGGCGACCTAACGCTGGAAACCCCCGGTTTCCCGCCAGGCGAGTCCGCCTTTGGATGCACCTAGATAAAATAATATTAAATTTAAATATCCTTAAATGCTCAGGTCGTTCCCATTTTTTGCAGAAAATATGATCGAAATAAATATAATACCAGCTCCAAGAAATGAAATCCCATCTATTCTTTACACCTACTGACTATCTGAGATTGTATTGAAGGAATAACCTGGCCGGACAAAACCCGCATAAATTATTTAGATCAGAATTTCCCGAAGTGGCGAGAAAAATATCACTTAAGAGGAATTTGCGGCAGTTAATGTAAATTTGATAATGTCTACCACAAAAAAGATAACATTCTAAATGTAGGTAACCGAAATAAATCCATTTGATTGCAATTCGCTTAGGGATGCACTTCCGCGAGAAAATTTAAGTATGTACGTACATTACACAGGTTCTGCAGCTATTTAAGTTTGGGAAACCCTCATTTAGACAATCATTACTCAACTAGACAGTTCCCAATGAAGCTCCTCGCGTATTCAAAAAGTCATGATAGCACTTAAAGGACAGAGAAGAAAGAGATTCCTTTGGTTTAAGATAACAGAGAGTATACTCAAGTTGAAACTAGCTTCAACTCTATCTCCCTAAGTAACTACCTAGTTGTTGAACTTTTCTTCGAATAAAGGTTGAACGCAATGAATAAAAAATACGTTGGATCAACATTATTTCCTTCTTGGGTTGAGTGCTTCAGTTATCCAAACGTACGCCTGCTTTTCAGATTTCTATGGGATAACATTTATCTCTCCTCTGAATTAAACGGTCTCCAATTAAGCTTTTTGAAAAATTATGACCACTGAATAAGACAGCTACTCGTAGATATGCATGCATTCCACAAAAACTTTGTTAATGAACCAAATTATCAGATGTGTCAAAACCGGTATTAATATAATAAAATATTTCGAAAAATATACATAGTTGTATAATTCGGTGACCAATATCTTATTTGAAATTTACTACATTTGACCTTTATACTCCTATACCTAAGGCGGAAACTGTTCAAAATACTCGTAGTTTTTCTATTTTGGCTCGAGGAAACTATGAAAGACCCATTAGGTAGACTCGTGTAGCCCGCACAATTCCTAATGCACAATTTTGAACTTAGGTAAATTCTTATTAAAACTAGGTATTATTTGATATTAGACGAAAATCACGAGTGCATAAATAGTTTCAACTTGAGATACTGAAAGCGGACTTCAGGTGAATTAAAAATATGGCAGGAGTAATTTCATGTTAAGGCACTGTTATCCCTAACCATTTGGTGGGATTCATACAAAGACATGAAATGGCCCACGTATTTAGGAATCCGATAGGGAACATGAGTCGCAGACTTTCGCAGCGATTTGATGATACTAAGGTGGCTTTTGAGTATGGCTGCGTATCGAGGATTATACGACTGAAGGTTTCTTTTCGCGTTGCAGCGAGCGACTACTAGAGCGAAGTTAATTAAATCTAATCATCCATAACTAAACAATTGCTGACTGTAGTGGCCATCCACAGATTAAAATATCACCAAAAATATATTTATATTTCACCATGCATTTTGAGCTTCTGATCCTGGAACATATCAAGGGTAAAGAATACCACGCAGAAGTACTTCGTTCGATGCATCAATTAATGAACCCGAAACTCTTAACAAACAATATACCTTGATTATACCATTGTTCATTGTTATGGCTATGTTCATCATTATTATGACTGTATGCAAAAGAAAACCAGACCCCTCCTCCTTTAGAGATTTCACTTGGCTTGACTATTTGCAAATGCTCCATTGATGATAGATAAAAAAATTTAGCTGTGTAGAACATAGAGTCGACTCGAAAAGTTGTCCCACCGTGATCCCAACGGTACCTCCTTTGGCGGCCTGAAAAACCAACCCCGGTGGGTTAGTGATGTCCAATCCTACAGAACATCTCGTGGAAGAGAAGAGAGGGAGTGAGTTTTCTATTTCTAAGTTTTATTTTTTTGCTGGCGTTCCTATTTTTCGAAAGCTCCTACACCTCAGAGTCCTGTGCCATAGCCACAATGGTGGAACAGTTCTGACACCCCTGAGACTTGGTGCCATGAGTCAAACGTATCGTTGAATCATCCATAGAAGGTAATGAGTGAACAAAAGTAATGTTTCTCCTCCTACGACTGTGGCAATGAGGCTTAAATCATGTGGAAGCTTGGAAATGACATGCTATTTCACTCGTATCCACCAATGAAAGAGGGATAATTTCTCCCGATCCAATTGCATTTTTCAAATTCTCTTTTTACTATCTAATTTTGAAATAGCTTCAAAATTAGTGAATTGATGAGTTCTACATTCTACATATATCATTATTATTTGATACTGCTTCTCCATTTCATCTGGTATTTTTGTCAATGTCCTTATAAATTAAATTTCATTCCCATTAATGGAAAATCTCTTTCATAAATTCTCATTATACATATCCTAAATTCTGAAGTTTCAGTTCATCAATAATATATGTTTTGCCTTCTTTTTGCTGATTGAATTTATGATACATCCTTTCTATCACAATTCATTCTTATTCCATCACTTCCACCTATCTCAATGTAAATATTAGAAGGTATAAATGTGAAAAAATACAAGAATGGATACAGCATGCCATTATTTACAATCTTTGAACTCAGGTAGGTTCATTTAGGGGTTTGAAAAGGTCAAGGAATCAGAAAAGTCAGAAAGTGTAAACAGGTAAGTGTAAAAAAATCTCTGAGGATATTTTGCTAATGCCTTCCTTAAAAAAATTCTCTCAAAATTGCATAATTTTATGACAGATTCTGTACCTACTTCAAATCTAGTGTGGTCATTGAAGAAATTTTATAGCATGTTCTTTTCCTAGTGATAGTTTTACCTATTCCACCCTTTTCAAATCCTTTTCCCTAGTCCTACACAACATTTACCCAGCTGAAATCTCCCACTAAACCAAGCAACTGACAGAAAGCTTAAGAACTATAATGTGATTTAAGTTGAAAAATATAGGTAAGGTGACTTTGATTAAACAATTAAGAATAAAGTGACCACTACCATAATATCATACTCTGTAATAAATCATCAAATTTACTTAAATTTAAATACTTATTACTCTTTGTAGACAATTTTTCAACCAGGAGTCAAACATTTGAAAATGTGTCCAGGTAGTTTGACGCTCTCAGAGCATACCATTCATATAGCCATGTAAAAATCAAGGCATTGCTAACTTTTAATTAAGATGGATTTAAAATACTTGATCAGTTTAAAGGAAATGAAACTCACTGAGTTTAAAACAAATAATTATGCTCACCAGAGTAAAAATATAGTCATTATTAAATCACAATGGATATCCATTGGAAAAAACAATTTGTAGTTTTTCTTATATTTTATATTTGAGTGTTATGACCAGTATAGTGGATAATAATATGCTTTAATAATAACTTTGGAAGGCATGTTTGCTTTAACTCCCATGAATACTATCACTTCTAAAATATAACCCTGCAACTACTATTACAGTAAAATCTTGTGCCTACTTTATCAATAATATGAAATCAAATATAAATCCTGTAAACAGTCTCATTTAACAATAGTTATTGTATGTATTCAAATTAAAATAATGTGTACATGCTTAATCAACATAATTACAAAAAATCACACCAAGGATATCTATAGTAGAAAAATTTGTAATTTTAGTAGAAAGTTGTGGTAGGCATTTACATGTAATTGATGTTGTTGTACATGTTTGTTTCAGTTTAGTGCAGAATTTTTAGCTACCCATTATCCTCAGGGAAATATATTTTACAATTGTGGATAAAAATTATACATGAATATATTTACCTTAGACTTAATTATGAATTCACTCCAGCCTCATCATAAAAAAAAACACAGTAATCAAAACGAAGGCCAGTTTGGTAGGTGAGAGTAGAGCTCACCCAGTACTAAGCCCAATGGCATGTAACTCAGGGTTAACTTTGTGGAAATGTTCCAAGAATGTTATACGTGAACCTTGAAATTGACAGGCCTGCAGAAATCATGGTTGGTAATCAAGTTTAAGTGTGGAAAAATATTAAGCATTATTCGTTCATTTCAAAATTAGTCCTTTATTTCTATGCCTGAGAATAACACATAAAAGTGCCATTAACTAAAATAATTGTGTTAAAATATGTACTTCAGTAAATACAAAACATCTAAAAATGAAATTCCAGTAATTACTGCATGCAAGAGTTCTTGGATTCAATTCCAATGGGCACATCATGACATCAATATAAAAACATAGGTATTAAAAATTATTATGGTGTAACATAGGCCATGATTTAACCTTACTTCTGACTAATATTTAACATCATCCTTATATAAGTTACTCGCTAGACATTCCTCAAATAGTTGAAATCATTATTGGTACCTACAATTTTAGATGTAACTGATTTTGGTGATTAGAAACTTCTCTTCCTTAAAGCCTGAAGACTGCCTTGAACTTGAACCCATTCACTATATTCCTAGCTGTCAGTATAATAACCTTCCCTGAGTACTTTCTCCTGAATAATCGACCTTGTTGTTCTGAATCAAAAGTGCCAAAATGTTGTCAATGGCAAAAAAAAATTTAAGGAATTGTAAAAAAAGTAATACTAATAATGATGATTGCTCTTAACTAATGAGCTCTAATGAATAATAATTTTAAAAAATCTTGAGATTATTAATAAGTAACTATCAATTCAATATACTAAAGAGAATTGATCAGATTTAGCATCTGGACACTTGAAAGGGTATGCTTATAAATGATTAAGGAAATGCACTAAATAAAGTGAATTTTACTAATACATCGGTGAAAATCCAATAAAAATTTAATTTTTGCAATTAGTACACTCTTTAATTATTTAGCTTTATATAAATCTAGGCTGAATTCTATTTGGATGGCACATGATGTTATTATCAATAGGTTAATCTTAACTACATTTTAGCATCATTATGTGTTTCCTTCAAATGTATTTGACTATCTTCATTGCATCTAACACATAAAGCATCTCACAACAGTAGCACTATAATATCATTATCATAGGCACTAATATATAAGAAATCTAAGTTATTTTCCTGATAGCACAGGAATTTCATATTTAAGCATTGATATTTACTTCCTAAAAGAAATTTACAAATGCAACAGAAAGAAGTATTATTCTTTTAAATTTTAAAGGAGAGACTCATCAGGAATTGAAAATGTAAATGCTACCTAATAAGCAGTAATTATGTTATTTTTAATACTCCATCTCAATACAGCATTGCTAATTCTATTAATTTCATTTAAGGACTTTATGAGAAGTTACTACAATTCAGAATACTTATATGCCTCCAGAATAAATGAAGAAATGTGCAATTTAATCTGAAGGATAAACATTTAATGCTAATACTTTACAAAGTCACGTGATATAATTTGTGTCGAAAAGCCTTCCATAGTCACTTAAAGGAACAATAAAAATTGACTAGTGGATAAATAGGATAGAAGGATTTCCCCTATAAGTATATATTATAATTAGCATTATTCCAAACACGATTCACATTGCATCAAGATGTTCCAAAGTAATTGCATTTCATGAAGCAACTGGTGAAACCACAAGTTTAGCATTCATGTTTGTGTGGAAGTAGTTTTGGCTTCAGCAAACGTTAGAGTAATCCCAAATTATATCACGGTGTGGTCTACGCTACAGTTGCCTGTGTTTAACATGCTTCTGAAATTAGGCCACATACTTATATATTTTTCACATGATGCATGGAACCTTAATTCTTGATTCTGCACGATTAATTTTAACTGCATGCATACAAATTATTTATATATATATTATATAAACCATGGGGTTTGCTTGATATGGGCATAACCCTGAACAAGGATGGAGGAGAGACCAAGAAAATTTTACTCTTTATAATAGTTTTTCTCGGACAAATTGAGGGCAAAAAAAAAAGAAAAATTTTAGAATTTAGATATATTTTGAAGTAATATAGTTACTGTTAACTGTATGCAGGCTTATAAAATGGACTGAGAGCTTAATATATTGACATAACTCACATATTTTACTTTAGGAAATAGGTAGGCATATTTAATAATGATTATTGATGCATAAAAATTAACCTGGCATCTTGCTTCCCACAACCTCTAAAATCAATTTTCACAACTTCCTAATCAAAAAATAATATTAATAAACAGTAGGGCTGAAGATAGAATGAAATGCATATGGTGATAAGTTTAGTAAGTAGTTTAAGAAATAAAAAAATGTAATTTAATATCAGTTTGAACCATAATTTCATATATGAGGAAAATAATTGATAATATGAAATAAGTGCCTACGATGACAAAGATTCTATATGCTTTATTTGTCACAACTATGCCATTTGCTACAGAAACGTTATGAAAAATAAGCACTGTTAAGTTAGTTAGGGTACATATTCGATCTCCAGGTGTAATAATGTTTCTCATATTCCCTACACCATAACCCATGGTAAACAAGTGTTTTTTTTAATTTTAACATTCATTTGTATCACTTGTGGGTATGCAAGTCAGCTCATGACCACTGATTTACACCAGCCTGAAGGATTTGGTCCTTCACAATGAAAGTTCAAACTTGGCTGGATGGGACCATCTCTGGCACTTAGGAAACTTCCACAATGGTATGGATAAAGAGGGAATGTATATCCTATGTGATGGATTTTAATTGTCATTTGACTCATTTACTGATAATTTATTTTTTGTGTTTCCAATACAGGGAAAGGAACTAGCACCCCTACCCTGATACGTGAATTTCACATGCCATTGGGCTTAATATTGTGTGACCTCTACACTCAATTACCAAACCAATCTTCAGGTTGATTACTGCAGTTAAGTTTCCAATCAGAATGAGGGTGAAGTAAATTCCTTCACCAAACGTTTAGAAAAACACAGGTTAGAAGAAACACTGAGGACACCAAATCCAGAAAAGCACAAGCCATGAGCAGGGAAGCGATTTAAAATAAAGACACCAGGAGACCTAAAAGAAAAAACTATGGAGTGAACCCTTTCTGTTGAGACTAACACTGTATGTGTCAGTCATATGGGCAGTAAGTAAAATTGGCCAAAGAAAACTGCAGCTTTTAGAAACATGGTATTGAAAATGGTGTTAATCAGCAGACAGGAAGCGTGAGAAATGAGGAAGTATGCATATCAAAGAGTTTAGAGGATACAACAACATAAGATGGCCTAAAGAAAATAGGAACCTGTTACACTAAGATACATAATGAATCCGTATATATGAATGGATTAAAAATTGAAGGGAAGTCCTAATGAGAAGATCAATCAGCAAATATTAGGTGTACCTTAACAAAGCTGTTAAGAGCTGTTACCTGATGATGAGGAATTCACAATGAGATAGCCAAATGTAAGGTTGCCATTGGGAATAAATATGGGGAAATCAATGACTGGAGTTGACGATCTTAAAACTAAAAAAAAAACTACAGCACCAGTTCAATGATAAATCAGTAACTGCTAAAAATATGGAATTATGTTGGTTTCAGTCGCATTCATGTCTCATAATTCCATATTTATAATTGCGTATATATTTGTTTGGCTGAACACCATACTATGGAATACTCCATTGACTTAGCATAACAAAGTATCACAGTCATATCAAAATTTCACTAATGAAGAATCATAGGATTTTTTTCAAAATTAATTCCTTTTTGCAACCCTAAGGCAGGAAGTACACCGCTTATTTAATCGCATTTTTATATGATGCAAGCATTTCATTAATTTCTAAATGCTAGCGAAAAATGTCTCGTGACGGATAATAGTTTATGGCGAAAATCAAAGCGTAGTTTCCAGTAACCTACCAAGTAAAAATGTAGACTGAATACCAGAACTGTTGACTCGCCCTTTGAATAATTTGCTATCGAAAACACTCAATTGGTCAGTGAATTTTTGTGGAGATAAAGATAGAACCTCTCAGCCAGGATGTATGAATTAAAATCCTATGTTTTTGCAAAAAATACGCGCACAACCAGTTGTGACCCGCTTTTTCATTAAAACTAATAACGACAGTTTATTGAAACAAAAGGATAATATAAGTGATTATTATATATTATATTTGGAGTCGTGAAAAAATGGGTTAAATATTATTCAATTTTTTAATAGGAGTATTTAACCATTTTAATCATTCGAAGTAGCAGTAACATTGTCACAACGTTACATGCAGGTGCACAAGGCTATACAACGTGCACGTTGCAGCAACGTTGCATTAACATGCAATGCAATTCCTTGTCGGCCCACAAATAACGGAAACCCGCATTCCTCTATCTTGTGTCCATCGATACAATCAGCCGCGTTAGAAACTACCCCAGAGAGGGAGTTGGAGTTTTCAGGGATTGTACAATTTCACGCGGTGTACCCACGTAAAAACCTAAAAACAAGTGTACGAGCTACCCACACTAACCTATAGTATCGTGGTATCACGAGTCACTTTGTTGTTCGACCGCCTTGTGCCTATACCTCGTAGTTATTTAGCCTTGCGCTGTGATTTCTCATCACTTTCAAACGTATATCCTTCATCATCTCAACTTAAATAGTTTTAGTAGCATATTTCACCTTTTCCATTCTATTTCCACCCACTTTATCCTTTTGCAAATGCTATGCAATGCAAAGAGCATGGAGCTTTGATAAAATAAAATAGATGTCACATGCATAAAAATATGTCGAGTGTGACTCGAGCGTTGGACTTGAGACTGACTGAAGCGAGGAAATGTGCAGTCGAGTGGAGCACGACATTGGACTGGAAAGGGCAAAGTCATTTTTGGCCCACCCTGAAGACAACTACATAATAGCAAGTGAAATTCACCGTCCGGAGATGCCAATCCCGTAATCATTAGAAATAAAGCCAATATATTAAAAAAAAAGCTCTCATATCAGCGTGTGCATACGAGTATACTGCAAGAGCAAAACCTTTTTCGGAGGCTGCGATGTAACGTTGTGACAACGTTGTGTGGTGGGAACTTCGTATGCCATTTGACGTGCATGAAACGTTGTGTACACCAACTACATCGCTGCATACACGTTGCGTATATTGCATTATAACGTGCATTTAACGTTGGCTGCTATTAGGGTGGGCTCTTAACTAGAAATGTGTTTGTCCCATTGATATTAATAATATGCAGCTACTATTTGTTTAAAATAATAAATTGAATTTATTTACGCATGAACCATTTTTATTGAGGTTAAGGATAAATACGAATATCCGCAGTTAATCACATTCCTCATTAAAACCATCTTCATATCATGTTCATCATATCTTCTATTCATAATGTTATGAATAGAAGATATTTTTGCAATTTTATTTTTTCTTCCAAGTACCTTACAGGGAAAAAATGAGTACTATTTGGATAAGCACCGTTAAAAAAGCTTAACGCTTAAAATGCAATATAAATATATTTTATGAAATCATCTCATATTCACAAATGAGTGAAAATTCAAACAATCGCCATTTTTCTGTTTTTATAAATTACAATGACATGCTAATAGTATTTTAATTGAATAAAAATTGCCTGCATTACGCGTTCACAAATGTTATTAAACTTAAAATGCCGATTAACGTCTTTTTTATCAATATCCTCAAAATTCATCCCGCGCACGACGATTTCTGCGATTGTAATCCACCGAAAAATTCTTAAGACCGAATGGCTCATGCCAATTAAAAATGGAACGTGTAGGTAAAATGGTTAAGCATGAAAAATTGTCGTCACCAATTCACACTAAAATTCGACCGACACTGATACTGGTGAATGCTATCTTTGATGAGAAAGATGATCACATTGGTGGATTTCCTTGATTACACGCAAAATATCATAAATTGCTTACGATATTTTTACAACAATTACTATTCATTTTAAAATATAGGCGATTCTGATTTAATCATGGAAATAGTAGTTACTCAAATAAATGTCTTATGTTTTCAGGGAGTACGTATACACCCTTTATATAATAATAGGTAGTGCATTTCGTTGTCCAACCCCGATGGACGAATGAGAAATATTTGGTGGCACGCCTGCTCCCACTTATATATGCTGTGTAGAGAAATGATTATTCACCTTAATCCTCAATTGACCTAGGAGCTAAAATGCCATAGTTGCAGATGACGCTGTAGGTCAAAAACGCACCACATTAAAAAACTACTTCTTACATTTTCTCTTCACTCTTCTTCACATTATTTTTCTAAGCACGACATAAACTTCAGAAGTAATCGCTGCAATTATAACTAAACAATGTGTAAAATTATCATCATCGATGAAAAATCACAGGATTGGTTTACATCCTGCTAATATCTTACTTCATTCAAAAATAATGAACACACATAACCTTAAATTGAAGGATCTTCATCCCATGAAATCTATTCTTGCGTTAACTCTACGCAGGTGCACCAAATGTATTTTAACAGACATGTCGTAAAAGTTCATTCAAGTAATGAAATTTTGTCCTGAATTGGTTTCACCAGAGTTGCAATGAGAGGACGTGGAGAGTATCCCTGATCTGTAATTAGAAGTGGCTTTCGGTATCTACAAACAGGTACAAGGTGTACATGACTTAAATACAAATAAATCAGGATAATTCCTTATTGTGCTGGTTTCCCAGGCGTTTAAAGCAGATCGGGGCTCTATTCTTCCAGGGTGTTTTAGGTTGACTACTTTCGTCGGATCCTATTCTACAGCATCATTCTATTTAATAACAAGGGAAAATCCTCCCTGTCATTAGATATAGTAATCGCTTTGGCCAACAGGTTGGGTAACCTTCATAATGCTGAGAGAAAACTATCTGAGAAAAGCAGTGCAAATCGGAGTAGGTATGATGTTTTACGTATGCATACGTTCGGTTTCCTTATCTTCGATCGTAGAATTACCTATTTCAGGATATTAAGCCAATGAAGCCACTCAATAAAGGATCGAAAGTTAATAAAGTTAATACCTCCGTTCAATCAATTCTTATTCAAGTTATTCTTCACCATTGGTGAAGCTTGTTTGAAAAGGGGCACTCAGTACGAGCAAGGCGTAATCTTAAACTGCGCGCTGTTTTCTCTGATGGTGTTATATGATCCTCGTCAGATGGCGGGCGCGCTCCGAAGAGCCTTTCTTATGAGGTTTTAATCCAACTCAATGGAATGCTGGTTTTATATTCGTCAAGAGCTTAATTTTTTTCTGTGACTTTAATATTACTGAGACCATTAGGCCCAATCAGTTTACCGAGGTCATAAGGGACTACGCCCCCAAGCCACGCAGCAATGACGGTGTGTCTGGCTGTTCGAAGCTCGAGTACCTATAGCTAAAAGTTATTTAATGATGATTTCATCTTTCATTCTGTAAAATTATGCCTAAAAAATCCTTAAACAAAAGACGGAAACTATAGAAAGTATTAGTAGAAATGAATCGTTGCCCAGGAGCCGGAATAAAATTATCTTTTGAAGAGCAACGGGTTTTAATCAGGTGAAGGATGCAATCCGAGCTAAATACGAAAAAACAAAGGAAATCGAAAAAAGTGCTTATTGAAAGGGAGTTTACAATAAGACTAAGAGTTCGATTTAAGAGAAATTCCCAAAGAGCATAAGAATTAGTGAAAAATAGTTAAGAATACTTTTTAAAAGATTTTAATTTGCGCAGCCATGAAATGTTCTTCCAGACTTTGGATAGGGAAGTGAATATTGTAGCTATAAATCAATTTAATAGTTAAATCATGCAATTCGTACCTATTTTATCAAGAATCTTAAAATTGCATAATTAAGCTACAAAACCAATGACTTGCTTATGTACCACAATTACCTATAAGATTCATAATACTTCAACGAATGTTTTTAAGAGACGCTAATTAGGATTTGAGAAGGAGACCCTTGTAAGTACAATTATATATGTAATGCTAAAATTAAATTCACGTGCATTTCACGAAAACATCGGCAATTAAACTGTAAAATTTTATTTTTCATTCAAAAGGACTTCGTTTTGAAACTTGATTTTTTTGTCTTCCCACCGACGAATTTTTCATCCAGACCCGTGGTTTGTTTACGCGCCTGGACCTAGGTGCAATGAAAGTTTTAAGCGATCATTTCGCCCCATTATATTTAAGCATAATTTGTTTAAAACCAATTTCATGACGGCTCGAAATGCACGAATACATGCTGGGAGTGGGATTCGAACCCACTATCTTAGGATTCACCAAAGAATGTGCGATCCACTAAACTTGTCTGGCGAAATATGATTTTTATTTTAAATAGTACTCTCATGCAGTTATTATGTTAATGTCCCTCTCCTTTTAATTATGCTTCTAGCAGTATTTTGTGCATTTTACGACACTGGATATTTTGGTAGATAATACACCTAAATACTAGCAGCGATAATTACCACTCTAATTTCTGAAAACTCGAAAAAAGTTCGCTAAAAAATCTATTTCTTCCTATTAGAGGTGTGTCAAATTTGGGAATTAGGATCAATTTAATTGAACGCATTCACCTTTGGAATCTTTCCTTAAAAGAGTTCTGGAATAAAAATTGCAGCTTAGTTATAAAAACCCCTTGCTATAGGGCACCAGAAAATCTCTTTCTGAAATTGCGTTCTATTTTTCTAACCATTCACCAAAGCTTGATGCAAATTATACCTAATTTTTCAAATCAGCAGAAAAGTAAGAAAAAATGGAAGATTGATTAAACATTTTTCATTATTTTTTGCCTTTGAGTAAATGTGCCATCTACATAATTTTTCGTCCTTAATTTCCACCTCATTAATTTAATACGCCTGAATTCACTCACGACGCCAACAGTATGTAGGGGCGACATGAATGGAAGACCTCAATCATGTAAATTATTAATCATTTAGGATAATGCATTGTCTTTTCTAGGCTACTCACTCCTAGCGAAAGGGAGCGAGTGTAGATGCTGATAGAAATGCTACAAAATTATTACAATTAATGTATTTTCAGTGGTCATAATTTATTGGAAAAGCAATATAATCTCTTCATCTCAATGAACAATCTATATTTATATAATATCTAGAGCACTTTCGTTTCAATAAGGGCTCGTTAGATAGTACGACCTTCCTACTTGAAATTGACTTTATGAAATTCAGCGAGTTAAATTTTTTCCGGAACCTTTTACAATATCATAAAATACGTCCTTAAGTGACTCAGAAAGAGCCAAATACTTGTCATCATTAATCTCTTCAAAAATAAAATAGTCATATGCCGCTCAAAAGAGATTCATAACATATCGTAATCTATAGTTAATGTCAATTACAAGATGTTTTGTAAGTACTTTAAGATTTTCCGATATCAGGTTGTGTATCTTATGTAAATAGTAACTAAAGCAGCGAAAATAAATAAAAATAAGCACGAAAGGAAGATGAAGATACAATATCTGAATACGAGCAAAATCGATGAAAAATGACAACGAAATATATATACCGATAGAGTAAACGAAATTTTTTCAAGATGATAAGTAGACCAAGGAAAAGTTACAATTGATATTTGATAGACATTTCAGAAGTCACTTCTGTCACCCAGTGGGAGAAGAAACGCCATTCAGAGCATTACCGCAGAAATTCTGATCGGAGAATAAAAAGATACAGAAGGAATATCCGGTCTAAAGACCCTAAAGATGAATGAGAGAATGGAAATCAACCAAGAACCGAACATGATAAGAAAGAAGGAGGCCAAAGACATGATAAAATTTCTGTATAATTACTGCAACTAAGTTAACTCGGATTAAAATGAACAAATTGATTTTTAATGAAGCTGGAAAGACTCCAAAAAACTTCCAGGTTAAATTAATTGTCCCAAATAAAATTAAATGGAAGAGGAGGGGGAGGAAAATAGGAATTGTTGACTGATTCAACCAAAATTTGCACCCATTGGAAGTAGTCAGCGGTCACAAATGTCACCGTAGATGGGATCCCACTTCGTACTTAGCGCCTACTAGAGTTCTCAAATGAGCGATGCCTCGCCCATCTAAGCATTCTTTTTCAATGGACGTCGAAATTCATTAAATCAAGAAGCATTTCATTTTCAAGAATTTTCATGTGCAAAGAAGTTAGGGATGAATTTGAGATATTTCTATGGGTCTTTGTACTGTGCTAAAAACATTTAACCAGAAAACATAGGTCGCTTAACATGACGCACTCTATCCCTTTGAATTACTACGATTCATTCTGCGGCGAAAACAGTACAGAAGCTATTGAGATAGTAGCGAAGACGATAGTTGATAAGCCAGTAGGAATTTACAGTTTTCCCATCTGAACTCCATTTAGGGATTACCTTTGAGATAATCAGTCTTTTGACACTTCACCTTAGTAGGACATGACGACGAAAGGGTAGCCTTAAACGCAATTTCCCAAATCGTCCTGGTCGTGATCCAAGATGCAAATGACCTGGCGACCCAAATCGAGCGAGTGCCCACATGCCAGGTGCCCCAATTTCTGGGTCAAGTCTCAAGAACCTTCTTCAATCGTAGTGAAGAACTCGAGAGATACCTTTGGGACACGACCCAGGGCTTGCAAGCCTAAGCGCATTTACGGCTGTGAATTCACTGCCATTAAAGCAGCAGCCAGATGCATTAGAGTTTCCCAAGGATTAGGATAGGATATCTAAAGTTACAGGTCTGCGATAGTTAGTGTAATGGACCTGATCCTTCGTTGAGACAAATATCAAGTGTGGATGAGAAATATCTGAGGGAATACTTTTCTCTATCTTGATGCCACGTTGGAATTGACTAGCGTCTTTGCCTCTGTTGCCACAGCAATTTTATCGATTGACTAAAGTTGCTGCTCTTAATGGGCTATCGCAAGAAGGAAGATGCAAAGTGGATTTCAAACCCATAAATAGAATTAGCGAAAAAGTAGGCTGCTATAATTTTAAACGCTTTGGCAACTCGAATAGGAGTCTAAAAAATAATTGTTACCATTAGGAATCTCAGGCCTGCCTCGGTGAACCCTTGCATTATGAAATACTGAAATGTTTGGTAATTATTAATTATGGATTACCAAATACTTAATCATTACGTTACGAGGAAGAGCTTTGAGCCATTGTATATGTCTTGACCTTAAGTAAGCCAGAAACCGGTTCTGGGGTTGGGCTTAGGTTTCAAGAAGAAAAAGGTTGAGAAATGGGGCAATTATCCACTTCTCACTTCCCTAAATGGTAGCTAAATGTATGGTGCAATAATTTAACGAATTATGATAAGTGGCAATCACAATGAATTGCAGAGCAATTTATGTTGGCTAAAGAATGATTAAACACTCCATTTTTGTAGTTCTTATATCTATCCAAAATATGCAGTAAACATATGTTTTCCATTAACCGTGAAGTACGTAATAGGAAGTAGTAGAATAGGAGAACTGATCCCGTAACTCATTTTTAGTGTGCCATATTTATTTACGCATAACTCTGAATTCTAGTAGCTACCGAAAAAGCTAGAAAAAGTAGCTAAGGAAAGATTATCGAATGGTACAGCCCACAGAAGGACTTCGCGAAAGAGTTATAATTGACTGCAGACGAAGAAAGAGTATTTAAAGTAGAGTAATATCCTTTAAGTAAAGGCTTAGTAAATGCCCGCCACAAAATCCATAAATAAGCTAATTAACTTCGCATCAACGCCAACGTGCGGTTCGAACTAACGCCCTTCGGCTTAGCCAACGCAATCCCCCTACCGACCGATCTAACAGGACAGGCGTGAGTCCATTAAAAACATTATAAAAATTGCAAGGTTAAATTTGCATAAATTATTAATACATGGTATAAAACTCCTTTTTGCGACTTCTATTCAATAAACAGCCAGTACCCATATATTTAAATATTATACGCCTCAGCTAATTAATTTGCGCTATATAAGTCGACCACGCATATTTCACAAGTTTCTCGTTGCAACTAAGCTCAAAAATTGCTCGTTAAAATAGTATAGCCACATATATATTAGGAAGTTAGTGATTCATTCAGTTTCGCACCCAATTGGTAGTTCCATTGAAAATCTCTTCTCCACATCTCAATTGCATGTGATAAATAGCTTGTACTAGACAACAGTTATGATTGCATTATTTCTTTGTTTATAATTTAAAAAAATATGAAGCGTGAATAAGCTAAATACAAAATTTTGCGAATATCTTGCTCCTACAGCGAAGGTGCGTTCTCGAAGGTCGATAAATTGCGTACAGAGGGATTCTTAACTTCACCGCCCACAAAGGGCAAAGAGAAGTATGAATTCTTCCAAGTACTGAAGTAGGTAAAATCTTTGTAAGAAGCTAACTAAGGGTCAAGGGCTAACCCATATCACATCAACTGTTTATGACACTATTTGGCACAATTTGGTTTTTTTTACTAACACCTCCGATGATTTCCATGAATTAAGCATGCCGGTACCTCCTTCAAAAAATATGTATTTCTTCCAGAAATGCTTTTTAGAAGAACTTTTAGTGGCTATCTGTCACCAATTTGCGTGCTTCGCAGAGAGAGTTTTACTTCTCTGTGTGAACAGTCGGATCAGATACACCGTGGGGAATTTGCATTGTAGTAGGTTAATTTCTAATCCAAAAATGCTATAAATAGCGGCAAAAATATATTCCTACTGCAATTGACTGGCTACAACGGCAAAAAATAAAAAAATTCCGTGGAAAATTGTAATGAAATAAATTTATACTTTCTCATACCAGTTCCAACCAAACGGGGCAGAATTGGTTTTTTTCGTGAGCCTCGCGGATCACGCAATCCGCCGTGTCTGTAGGAAACAGACGAGCGATATCAGTTGGGACACTTGTTCCTTCACGGGCGATGCGTCAGGGAGTGAAAGATGGTATCACGCTCGCACAGGTGGATGGGACAGAATTGATAGGAATGGATATGATTAATTTCCCGAACGTTCTCCCTAAACGGTTTATCGCACTTCCGGCACCATCACCTCCACACAATGCAACGGATATCTCGTCCGCAAGGAGTGACAGCTCCGAACAGCTATAATTTTCCACTCGGAAAATATCAAGATCGCAAACTGGTATCAAAGAATGAAATACGATACCCCTTTCCGTGAGTTATGGTCGTCTCTTAATTTGTCATTTCGCCAAGCACACTTCATTACGTGGTTAAGTTTCCTGTCGAGTCAATGCAATACAATGAGGCAGATTAGAGTTCCACGAAAATCCAAAACGATATCAATGGAGCGAAGTTATCTTCTCCAATAGCTTTCCGTGTAATGAAGGATTCATCAGAGACTGATACAAGTGAATGGGAGAAATCAAGGGCGCAAAACTGGATAATGCCAAAGAAAAGATTTCTATTTTCAATGGAAACTGCCTCTACTGTATTTTCTTTGGATTATATCCGTAAATTATACATGCATGGGCAAAACCTATTCTGTGACACTAAACTGCACCGGCGTAGCCAGTAGACTGAAGTCACCCATGGGAAAGGTTACTCCAACAAGAATAATTGGCCATGCTGAGTAATATAAGTAAACTCATGCAAAGTGAAATATTAGTGTATAATGTAATAAGTTTGCTTATAAAAGTACCAAAACAGCTAACTTAATAAATATATATTATTTTCATAAAAGCTTTTGGACGGAAGAAATACATTCTCAGGCAAGTGCAGTTGCCAACAAGATTAGGCCCCCATAGTTATATTCTACTTACGCCACAGCAAAATTGATTACGAACTTTTACTGTTAATGCATCTATATTGCTTGGAATAGTTTCGCATGCTCATTTGGATCTGAAAAATTTAGGAAATATTATTTCTTAAGGAACAAAAATGCACCCCGTTTGATGTCTGGCGAAAATAAGTTCTTAAATGCACTAAGAAGAATTTAATTAAAACTAAAAAGCTTATTTAATTAACAGCTTAAAAATTAATTATACACGCAGGAGGGCAATTCTTAAGCTATGCACCAACTCAAAAGATTTGTTTAATAAACCAAATCTCCATTTTTCATCCAAAGGATGTGAAATACCTAGACAAAAAATCTCTCCCAGCGGGTAATGAGGAGATAAGAATCATTATTACTACACAAAAAGACAATATGCTGCATGTTCAAACGTAATATATCCTGAGAAAGCGTAAGATTTCTCATTTTCAGTGCTCTACTTCTAAAGCTCCTACTTACCTACATTAATTAAGGGGTCGTTAATGAAAAACATTGCCTTGGTGGGAAGAGGTTAGTGGTGGGAATTTTAAATACACCTACTACATCTAGTGCACATCACCGACCAAAACGCATAGGAAAAATCCAAGAATTCTTTTAAATTCTTCTTTTAATCTAAATTCTTTTACTTGATAAAGTTCGTAAATTTCACTTACCAAGACGCATGAAAATTATGGACAGGATAAAAACAATACCTAGTAGCTATAAGTTGTTCTTAAGGAATACATTGATGAAAATGCTGGATTGATAAAATTCCCACGCAAAAACCATGGCATTAGTTTCAGAAAGAGCTCCGAATCAGAAAGGTGAAATTGCACGAGTAATAATTTAAATTTTTCACGCAGAAACTATTAATTTTATATCATTTTAAAAATCAAGATTTTATTGCCCAAGTGCTCATTTATGGACGCATAGGAATTTATACGGAATTCCTTTCTCACTTAGCGTCCAAAGTAATAAACGTTATTAACCGTTAACACATAACGGTGGTATATATTTAGAGGATAGTTAATCCCTTGGATTGGGTTTAATGGGATGTTTATTATCATTGATAAAGGATTTTTTTCATGTGGAATTAGGACCATTATTCCGAGTTCTCATCTCGGAAGAGATCATCATCAACCATCGGAGAGAAATATTCTTGGTTTTCCACTCTTATGACGTTTGGTGATGTTTTAAAATCTCCCCACCTGTAGATTAAAGGCTTTTATAAGCGGCTGAGAATACGCTGAATGGATTTTCGTAAAAACTTTCTCTTTTTAACAATATTTAAATCGCGAATTCGCGGAAAATCAACGCAGTGTGAAGGCCCTGGGGAAAACCAGTGGCGGTATCCGGCAGATTTTTATGAGCAGTAAGATCTGAAATCTGGATTCAAATGTGTTAGTAAGTAAGCTCACCACAAGTGAGTATTTTTTAAAAATAAAAATGACTTTATAATGCAATAAATTAGCTAAATCATGCTTTTATTTACAGGGCTTCATTACTGGAATTATTGACACTAGTGCAGAAAACATTAAAAAAATATTAATTTAGGCAAAAAGCGAAAGGATTCTTCACTATGCTTCCTCAAGATATGTCATATCAAGTCAGCCAAGAAACAGAGTTGACAGCACTTTAAACATAATTAAAATATCCACCCCTTAATTTTCACGTTTACTAACTAAGAATATTGTTGCTAAAGCAAATACTGCGAACTGTGGGATTGGCTTCAGTATCCATATTGTAAAATTGAAATTGATGCTGCACTTAACCTGTATCAATTTGGTGCAAAAATAACCAATATTCTTCTCCATGTCCCAAACATATATCCCAACGTAATGACTCATTTTACATTTTAACAAATACTAACGATACACGTAAGCATAAAAAACATTACCAATGAGTACCCACACCACATTTTTTTTAAGTAGGTAGATCAACTTTAATCCCGTGCCTTCGTTCTAACAATTCTGATCTAGAAGAAAAATATAAGCAATAACATTTATGAGCAAGAGAAATATGAAACTCTTTATTTAAACTCCCGTTAGATATAAATTTAAAGGGGACATTAAATTACCTAGTTCAATACTTTAATAAATTAATTAAAATTTTCTAAATAAAATCTGGGCGATTTCCTAATAATAAATCACAAACAGAATTTTAGGCAGAAATTCCACACGTCTGCATCATTCCAAAAAACAATAGTGCCACAAGTTGAAACTTTTGTTTACAGATAAATGCAAATATGAAAGAATAATTATTCCTTGCAGAATTATGACTAAGGCTTTTATAATGCAGAATTTCTACCTTTTTGAGCTAAATAGGCCGGCTACAATTGAGCAAAGATATTTGCTGCATACATTTAAACAATACAGCACGTTAACTCTACGAAAATAATTCAATTCTAAAAATGTATTCTTCAAGTAACCGGGAAAGTAATTATACTTCAAAATGTAATATGGTGATGATATTATTATTTACTCCACATATGCGTTTAGGTTTACATTTGAAGGTTAAAAAATGGCATTGCCATTCTTGCTAAAAGGTTCCAGGATAAAGGAAAATTAAGTTTTTCAATGAATCTTATTTCTGCTAAATTCTGCCTCACAACGGGGTTAATTGATGTTTGGGTTTTCTAGTCCTCCCCGAAAAAGTTTCAGCCATACACAAGAAAGCACCGTGATCCATTCAAATCTCTCCGGCGTAATATTCCCCCATGCAGACGGAAACAATCGCTCGACTTACCCTCGCTTTTCCTCCACTCTCCCTCCCCCCGGCTCGTGTTACCTGAGGTTCCGCCCTCACAACATCAATATAAGAGATCTTCCCACCCATCATCTCATTCCTGCTACCCCCGCGAGTCTAAACCACACAAAGCGCTCCCCGAGCCGGATCATCATATTTTTTCCCTCCGGTCGTGCTTCTCGGCCCGCCTCTCTCTCTCCCACGACCCCCGCTCTCTCCCCTCCCAAACCACAACCCACCCACCACACTCCATACCACCCACTTCCCCTCCGCGGAGGGATGCATAGAGCCTTCCCAGAGGGAGGCGTCCTTGTCCTAGTTTAAGGATGCACTGGACGAGTTTCCACCGCACAACACACTACGCCCACACGGAAGTTTCCTTTCTACAAGGCTTCATTTCTCCACATTTTTCGGGAATTTCTGTGATTCGAGTTTCCGTTTCCTCTCCTGCCCGTCTGTCTGCTTTGTCCTCTGGAGCCAAACAAGGTGAAGGCGTGAAATATAGGTGGAAACAGAGCAGAACGATGTAGACATTTTTGAAGATTAGAGTCAACTTTCGGTTCTGGAAGGATTCTTCATTGACCCTTTATAGGATTAGGAGTGACGCATATATGAAGTACATAATTATTATTACGAATCACTGAACGATATCCTTCAATTCAAAGGTTGGTTTGATAGTAGAGGATAGAGGGTTCAATTCGCACCAAGGCCTACAGCTTGTGAAATTCAAATATTCAGGGTCTGGGAGCTTGTTCCCCTTCCTGTGAAGCCTAAGGTAATTTTCTGGTATTCATGAAATCAAACAAATAAAGTTATAAAATAAATATTCCGGGTGATGGCGGGCTGCTGATTCGCGTTTAAGTCAATATTTCAGATTGATTTTAGGAATAGGGATTAGTATTAAACATTGGCATATGTAGTGATAGCATATTGGAGAAAAGGAAATGAGAAACAAGAAAGATTTTTTTAGAAAGTGTTAATAATTGAATTAGATATAGCATAAAGGAGATCAGAGAGATTCGCCAAAATTATTACGAAAAGAAAGTAAGCGTGAAGAGGTTACTTGAAAAACTAGGCTAGGAGTCTCTCCGAACACGAAGGGTACCGGTGAGACAAAAAAACTTTCATAAAGGTACTTAGGTTACCTTATGACACCAAGGGAATCGCCATGGCCCCACATCATAACGGTAGAGCAGACCACCCGGATTAAGCACATGAAATAGACTGCAGCTCGGGCATCTTCAGACACTCATTCTTCTCTCTCAAAGTTCACGATCAAAACAGGTACAGTGTGAGATACTCCCACAAAAATGCTCAAAAAATCTCATTACAATCTGAAATTCGCCTGAATTTACATAAAGGGTGGTATACTAACACCACCGACTAAATTCCCCTATGGAGACTCGCAATGTACAACGTAAATGTAAATGTAGCTCGGGGATGTCCGGAGCCATCAGTAGGAAATTAACCCGGGATCTTTCGCCGGTGGCCAAAATAGGCTACCACGCTTAATAGGTATCAGAATATAATGTCCCATACACTTGCACAAATCGAGAAACATTTTAGTACTTATCACAGAAAAAAGTAATTTGTTAATGATCATATTGTGTCACGGATAATTTGATATTACAGTTAAAAATACGAGTATTTCATTTTTAATTTCGAATATTACACTCGTTGTCAGCAGCCAGCAAACTGTATAGGCGTTTGATGTATGATTAAAATAATAGATCACAGTAAAATGATAACCTTAAATGCAAACACCCATGAGTCAATAAGAAATTAAAAGGCGATGCAAGCATACATAGAGAGAGAGTAATTATGTAACGGTTCACGAAATTCCTACCTAAGGAGGAGAAAGAAAGCGACGAGGATATTATCCTGTAAAAAGCAGAGGATAAAAGAAAAAATCTTAAAATAAAAAAACTTCCATCTGTAGACGAAGCAAAGAGAATTTTCAAATAAAACTAGTAAAGGACACGATTGAACAAAAGGAAGAATTTTGCTTCGGTAGATAGAATAACTCCATTGACGTTGATTTCCTATAAAAGGAAAAATTTAAAAATGGCAAATGGCAATAGCCTGGACATTAAAAAACGAGAGCCTAGGCCTGGATTTTCTTTTTTACAGATGAGGGTAACTCGGAAGCATGACAAATAAAATTGATAACCAAATATAAGATAGATGATTCAAGGGATTAATAAAAAGAGTGCTTCGAAGAATGGATAAAGACAAGTCAATTAATGAAAGATATTGACAAGAAGAAGCAAACTAAATGAACAGCCTTTCAGGTGGAATAGTTCACTGATTAAAATGAGAGCGGTTGCCCAGTGGGTATAGCGCTGAACTAAATAACTGGAGGACCCGGGTTCGATTCCCCTTGACGAAATATTCTGGGAACACTCAGCTTCACCCAAGCTGTGTACCATTTTTCGGGTACAGGGAAAGGAACTGNNNNAGCTTCACCCAAGCTGTGTACCATTTTTCGGGTACAGGGAAAGGAACTGGCCCCCCTACCCTGATTTGTGGATTTCACACGCCCTTGGGCTTAGTGCTGTGTGAGCTCTACCCTCACCTACCAACGGGACCTTCGGGTTGATTACTGTGATTTGATATAAAATGTCTCACAGAGGATCTCGTAACGGATGTAAAAGTTCACTGATTGCCGTAATTTATGGAACCATGGGAGGAAAGAACTACTGAGTAATTACAAAGATGAATTTTGAGAATTACTTTTTATATAATACGTCGCGTCTTTTTCGCGGAACTATGAAAGGAGAAGTGATTGACAGGGAATATATCTTCTTTGGCTACCAATCAATCCTCGGATTGATAACATATAATGATAATGAAGGCATTAAGGACCTTTGTCGTTCTTAAAAGACTCCTTTCACTGCAAATTGTTTTGTGCTTGGCCGAATTCATCTACCTCGAGTTCTCTTTGCTGAGTCTTCTTCGCCTTTTGAACGGCTCAATACACAGGTACACGCCTTGGATTCCGGTGAGCCAATTTTAGGCTTGCCACGAGGAGCCCGTTTCTAAAAGCTTCTAGTCAATTTACTTTAGTTTACAATTAGTTCTACGTTTAATCATTCTACAATTTAAGTCGTTGTAGTTTACTCATGCAGATTCTTCGAATGAAAATAAATTCCAAATTTCGTCACATATACTTTGCAAGGTATGTGTGGTTCAGACTGTTCTAGAATGCAGTTACAATTTGTTTTATAGGACTTGTAAATTGACTCGAGGCTTTGAGTAACGGGGACCAGATTTCCTCATGGACAAACTCATGCTCGCTGCGCAACCTGTAGCTTTTGGATTAATAAGGGAACACGTAACTCACCCTGTCGGCCGAAAAAAGTGCGAATAATTTTATCACGGTGAAATTTTGTTTGAGGTCGCTTGTCTTCATTTTAATAACTTCCTATTCATTCACGTTCTTCCCTTTCCCTATCTCTCTCTGTCCGCAAGAGACGGTTTTCATGGTAAATACTGTGAAAATTTATTACACCCCATAACTCTTGGTACTTAGCTTATTCTCTTTTTAATTTTTTAAAACTGAATTCTATACCGATCCAGTTATTCAGTAAAAGAGATCCGACGCGGTTCGCGTGAGGAGCTGACTAACCAACTAACCAAAAGGCCGCGGGTTCAAATCCCACCTCCGGCGTGAACTCAGTGCCACCGTGTAATGTGTCTTCGTGAATTGAGCCTGAGGTGCGATATGACCCTGGCCTTCGGAACATCTTACAAGTATCTCTACTCATATTGCTGCCAGCGGGTAGCGTCTCCGGATTGAGTGACATTGCTGTCAGATAAATTTGTTTAGTCAGCGGCTTCCGGGTGTTATTTTCCTGGGAGCCAGATTCCTGCGAAACAACATCTGAGCGGCATGGACCGAAACGGGTTTGCTTCCCATTGCTATGCGTGCTCTTGTGGATTATACGGTTTCGTGCTTATACCCTACGATATCAAGAACCAAAAAAAATACCATGGCGTGTCACCTAACTTGCGTTGTACGGAGAACAATATTACGTACGACCCCAGTTATTGTATTTTTATGCGTTAGCAAACATGTTCCATATTCACTTTGGTGAAGTGACATTAAAAAAAATAATTTTCGAGCGCACTCCATCTATATTAATCCCGTAATTTTTACTCAGAAGTTTTGTATGACTGTCAGAAACTGGTTATAGCATCGATTATACTTTACTCATTAGTCTGTTTTCAATTGATACACCCAGTCTTATTTCAGCCTTTTACCCTCACAAGTAATTCTTTTTTTATATTTTTGAGTTAAGTATTATCATCATTTTGACCCATTCATAGAGATTAAGGGAAATGGAAACGTGATCACAATGACAAAAACTAATCCCTTACTTATTACAGTCAAGCATTTTTTCATAACCTCAGTTCTTTATTAACATAATTTGAGAAATAAAACGGACCAAGATCAATATGCCGCTATTTAACAAATTAAACGTACGTAGTCAAATAACTGGAAATATACAATTGTGTATTTTAGTCAATTCATGAGAATCAGCATTTAATGCCGTTATATTTCTTTTTCTAATCTATCTACATAGTACGCCTCTGAGATGGTAGCAGCGTGAACCCAAGAATCTTTTTTATATTCGTTCTCGATCCCGCTTCTTGTACCCCAAACACTTTCTTTCCTCTGTAGACAATGATTCATAGAATGTACAGGGTACCGTATTATTCAATTGAACCATTTGAATAATAAAACATTTTACATTTAAATCTTGAGGATAAATCTAAAAGGCTATGTAGGAGTGATAATAAAAGAGACTCAATTGTGCTTTCTTTCAGTTTGAGGAATATTTATCAAATAAATTCGGCAATCGCTCAGTAAAAATTTAATGGAAATGATGCTACGAAAATAACGCCTGGTTCGAATGCCCTTAATAGAAGACTCTAGAGATTTATTTTTAGCTGTCGGGATTTTTCATTTTATATAGGGTTAAAGGGAATTAGGTTTTAAAAAAGTAATTTTTCAGTGATTCTAACCTTTCTTTCTTGATTAAGTATTTAATTATATTTCTCACGATTATATTCTGCTGGCAAAAGGTTAACATTTTAAAGTCATTATGTTCACATTTATGCTCGTGCCTCAGGTAAGGAGCCCTCAGGCTTCTACAGGCGTCATTTTCATTGTTGGCGGATACATTTCAATTTTAAAGCCGAGCGGTACTCCATCTTACTCCTGCGTACCCACCCCTCCCCTAAAATATGAATTCTGAGCCGGGTTTGATATCGGTACCGAGAAATAGGGCGAGTATTCATGCCTTGGGTACCGCCGCCTAGGATTCGTATCCTTGATACTGATACCGAGGTACTAGCACCTAGTTTTCTTACCCTAGATGTCCACCCCTGAAATTTTTATAATGCCAATAAATTGTAGGGATTGGTGCCGGTATCTATGTACCGAGGGTTGGTATTAGTACCTTAGTGCCTAAGGTATTTTTCTAAGGTACTGGTGCCAGTTCCTAAGATTCTTGACCTAGATATTCGTGCGATATACCAGTGAATAAGAATCCTAGATATTTCGCAGTAGCTATTTAGAGGTACGAATCCCTACTCGGTCATAACAGGTTTCAGGGGATTCATGGGAAAGAAAACTAGGGGTACGTTAGTTACAGTAGCCAGGGCAAGGAACCAAAGTACCGCTGCGTAGTTTTATTTCCCCTAGATACCATCCCCTGCATCTGAGCCATGGTAGATTCTCAGGTGGGACGGAGTTATTTGGTAGGATCCCCCCAGTGACGGAGAGACCAAGCGAGACTAATACACTCGCAGAAAGGTGTGGGACATGCCAGTGTAATCGGTTTCCGACGAGAGAAAAACTTAATGGGGAAATATAAAATCTTATTTATTATCATCCACATATTAACTAGCAAGTCTGCATAATGCCATGTGGAGAGGGGTTTAAGACGGACAAAAACCAAGAGGAGGGAGACTTCTGTATACGGGTGTTCATTAACGTGCTACTCTTTCCCTCTTTTTGATTCCTGTTCGTGGATTGTGCAAGAGGGAAAAACGAACCCTAGAATTCACCAGTTCTACAGAACATATCCCTAATTTTAATAATCTAATCTAAGATTATCCGCTCATGTCGCAAGAAAAATCAAGCGATTTATTAGGATTTTATCGTGTTTTTAGTATAACTACTTTGATATGCGTGGGTGTGTCCATTTAACCCAGAATATTAAAGTGAGAACTTTTTATTAATGTGTTAATATATAAGGTGGCTTTATAAGGTAATTGTAGCCATTCATTGGTGCATTAACAAGTAACATTTTATTATGGCTTTGATATTCCTACGTTAAAATTCAGCTGTCCAACTAGCCCCGAATGCTACAATCAGTTGTCATAGTTTGCTATGTTATTTTTATTATTTATGCACTGGAATGTGATGGAAACTCTCAAATTGGTGATCATTATTGGTTGACATAAGTGCGTTACACTTCAAAGATGTCAGAGGGGCATTCATTTAATTTCCCATTGAGTAATTTACTAATTATAATAGAACTGGTAGAAATTCAAATGTGCAATGTCAAATCAAATTTCATGTGTGTCGAGCATTACCCTAAGGTCCTATAGCATTCTTACCAACTTACTCTTTCTATAAAAATCTTTAGCCTTTCGATTCTCTCTCGTTTATTTGAAACCTGTACAATATAATGCACGCCCAAAATGAAATTGGGCTTATTAAAAGAGTTTGGAATGTTGCCCAGCACCGCTGAGAAATTCATCTTATTCACTGAAAAAGTGTGGCTTCAAAAACATCAATAGTTCTATGAATACGGATAATAACTTGAACATGTTACTTAGGCTTCATTATTCCTGGACTCGGCACGCGTCTAAGCAAGTTAAGCATCGATACGCTGTGGGCATGGCCATATACCGTTCAATAAAGTGCTGTTTTAATCACATAATTTATTGTACCAAAGTTTAATTTTATGTTTCTTTGTTAGCTTAATGTGTATTGTGTGCGTGATATAAGTTTCATTTTTTTGACTATAGTATTGCGTCAGAGGCAGCCGTTGTAATTTGAAATACGTTCAGTTCGCCCGCGGTTGCGGATGTCGGTAACACGCGACGATCAATACGCTGCACTGAAATTTTGCTGAATCCAAGGCACTACTCCTCCCAGGTATTATCAATTAATGGATTTCATAATTTCGATAGTATATTCCAAATTTTACCCTATCTCTCTCGACACACCCCATCGCAAAAATCTCAGGATGACGGAATATATTTAAGGTGGTTCCAAAAAGTGTATATTCCATTTGATACCATGTACAATAAATTGAAGTATGAAACAAAAATATGATACGAATGCACTGCAACATGACACACTGGCCCAATGTGAAAATCCAAACTCATGATTATACGGTAGACGGATTTATATTGGTATTTAAGCTAACGAATATTCAATCTAAGAAGCTTAAACCTGCAAAGTACAACTGCAAGTGCTCGGAATCATGCGTTGGGTCTATTGGAAAATTATATAGTCCAATGAATCTCATTCCTGTGATTTCTTCGAGATAAACAGAACATAAATACTTCCACATAAACTTGCTCTCATATTTCCTACCTCCTGTTCCGCCCTTTCCCATTCCACTCACCACAAGGCCTTAACGTTAACCTCATGGTCATTCACGTTCCAGGGATACATTCAAGCAATGATATATCGTCACACCGTCGCATTGCTCTTTCCTTCCGAGGCTCCGATAACAGGTACATCCCAATCGGACAGCTCACGTATGACAAAGCCGCAGACTTTTCTCCTCCGCCTTTCCTTCTGCGAATGCATTTCCTACCTCCTCTCGCCCGCCCTGCACATCGCTTCATTCGAAATACCCCACTCTCTGAATTAATTTCCTCTCTCCTGCCCCGAATGTGGGAGTGAGGTGGAGAGAAGTGAAGGTAGGGTGTGTCTAAAGGCAGTTCAAAACATTACGACCGTCAAGGGCCGAAGATAGACCACTACTCCCTCCCCTCATGTGCCAGGTTCCTTCCCTTCCATTTTAGAAGGTCAAGGACGTCCGTCGAGGAGGAGGAGGAAGTTATTCACGCCTCATATTCTCCCTCCCCTCTTTCTTCTCTTTGGAAAATGAGACGTATCATCCCCTCCCCCAGCGGGAGGTCGCGCATTGGACGGACGGATCTAAGACTCCTCTGTCGTCGCCGAAGCCGCAGTTTATAAATATACGTTTAGTTAAGGCCTCGCCGCCTCTTCTCTGGGTCTGGCGCCCCAGTTTTCTACCTCTCTCTCCCAGCCTTAGGTAGGTACGTCTCGGCGGATGCACCGAAATTGGAGAGAAATCAAGAGGGCGAGGGTGGTGCACGACGTGTTTCCTTTTCTCCTCTCAACACTGCAGCGGCGTTTCATATCAGTGAAGACGGCAGGAGTGGACGTGCGTGCTCCAAACCACGGTTTGTGATGAGGACGGGGGAGGTCAGGAGCACGACCGTGAGCGGCAGCTGATGAAGGGTGGGAACCTACGGCGCCCGCGGCATTTCTTAAGAGAAGGTGTGCCTCTGCATGGGGTATTCAAAGCACGTATTTACAAGAGCCAACCGGCGAAGAAGTTGTTGTGAGCGTTGCTTAGAGTGGAAATATTTAATAAAACGTTCCCTCATATCGTTAAATGGAAGACTTCCACGGATCGGTACTGATGATGACTGCATTGTGTGCTCTTAGCTTTTCATCCGGCGATTATTCACTAGTAATAAGACACGTCATCCGGCGTTACAACTGCCTTTTTTCCTCTCAAGATATCGGCTGGAATGCCAGATGTGCACATAAACATTTGAAATTCCTGAAGAGCAAAGTAAGTATTATCAGTTATCCTCAACTTGGCATCGCTTTCGGAATACGGCAGAACAAAACTTTTACGACACCCATCTATCTGGAAACATTTTATACTATATTGATTATTTGGTCCGTGGTCTACTCCTTTAAATGACAGGCAGTATAATTAAATACGTATTGTTGATAAAGAAACAATTATTGTGCTAAAATAACGGATTTTAGTTCACTAAATTAATCTTATGCTGTAACTTAATTTGCACAGCAAATATTTAACTCGCCTAGTAAGATTCCACGGGTTACCTTTTTATTGATAAAACCCATATCAACTTTTGTAGCGCAAGTAATTAATTTAAATTACACTTTGTAGTCCCTGCATTTACGTAATGAATGTACTTCATGATGAAATTAAGTACATTTTTATTTCATCTTCGCTGTTTTTTAAGATGAAACGGAAATTAGCGAAACCGGTCGAGTCTACAAAATGATGCTGAATATTATTAAGATTTTTTTTAATTATAAAGAGAAAATTCGTTTCCACATAAGGAGACAGAGTGAAAACCACGTTGAGTGTGAAACTGCATTAATCAACATGGAATTTTAGGTGCATGATCAAAGAACCAAAGATAGATCCAAAGAACTAAATATTTTTCGAACCTGGCGTTTGAAACGGCTGATGATAATCAGGTACACAGACAATTTGAAGAATGAGAAAGCAAAATTACACCCTAATGCCTCAGGGCAGGACTCAAGAAACATCATTCTAACATGAAGAAAGTAATGGAGCACCAATGAGACATGAGACACATTCGTGATAAATAGGATGGAAAGATAAATGGGATTTATATACACTGTATCCAGCAAACCACTGTCAGGGTGAGTGGCAGGGGACACTAGAAAACCAACCATTAAAAAGGAGGAGAAAATGGAGCGGGCTCATTTCTGATTAAGCCATCAGGTTGGATCGTAGGAATATGACTTGCAGATAGGAGCTTTTAAACGAGCTAGTCGAGTAAGGTTTAAAAGCGCACGCTGGAGCGGAAATGGTCCCTAATGGAAAGGTGAAAAGACTACTTCCCTCGCACTTTTCTTTTTGTACTATACACCATTGAGCACTTAACATAGCATTTTATTTAATGCTTGAAGCAAATTCTGTGATCGCAGTAACAAATTACCTCAGCAAGAATAGATAAAATATGGAGAAGAGTATTTCTGCCATAAAAGACTCCAGACTATTACAGAAAGATCACAGAAACTCCATAATCTCATTTTAAGACTTAAAATACTAACGTGCGTATTCGTCACATTTTATAAGGAAAATTTTTCTAAAGTATTCATCTGTGAATAAGACTCAGAAATTCACTCAGGCACACTCTCAGAAAT